>JAJHZJ010000315.1:1203317-1789313 GCA_023548195.1 Bettongia penicillata ogilbyi | reverse complement strand
AGTGATCAACCACGAAATGTTGCAGAAAGGTAATTAATGCTGAAAGCTGAATATAGCTTGTCCCATTAAGCAAGCTTAGGCCCTTGGTAACTTTGGAGAGAGCAAATTTAGTTGTGTGGTGAGACTGGAAGCCAAACTCTCAAAGGCTGAGAAGTGAGTGGGAGGCAGTGTGTGTAGAGGAAGTAGAGGTAATGTGTGCAGGCTTCTAGGAATCCGGCTGTGAAAGGGAAGAGAGATAAGTTGATAGCTTGAGGTTATGGTAAAGTCAAACGAAGGCCTAAGGATGGGGGAGACTTGGGCATATCTGCTGGCAGCAGGGAAGGAGGGAAAAAAGAGGGAGAGAGGAGGGAGCAAGAGATGAGGAGAGGCAGAGAAGCTGAAAATTTGGAGATTTCAGGGGCAATTTGCCAGGAGGTGAGGGGGGCCATCTCTTCTCTAGCAATTAAGAAATGGTGTTAAGGGGTTCTGAGACAGGGAGGAGGAGATAGAAGTGTGCAACAGGTAGCTTCTATGTCCTTGCAGAAGGCATAGGGCCTCTGCTGAGAGGGGGGATGAAGTAGTGAGTCTGGAGAGACATGTGCCTTCCGGTGATGACACTGAGGTGCTTCTAGCTGGGCTGGTAAAGATGTTTGGAGCAAATGTTTTAAAGATTTAATCAATTACATCTGGCTAAAAGGATCGCCGTACAACCGTGAAGGAACACGTGAGATCAGCTAACAGAGTTGTTGTGGACTCATCTGACGCAGTTAAGAAGCACATGAGCAGGGAGCAGACAAATCAGATGGGGAAGGGGGTTACCAAACGTGGGGATTTGGCAAGCACGAGCAAAGGTAAGTCCAGGGACTTGACAGGCGTGTATGGTTCAACCGGTTACCTACAGCGCTGGATTGTGAAGGGAAGTAAGGCCAAAGCCAAGTATGAAAGGCCAGGAGAAGGGGGAGGGGTTACTAGAAGTTGGGAGCTCAGAGTTTGGGTGGAGCGGCCATCAGGAAGTTAGAGGGGTACAGGTTTCACAGAACCATGTAAAGAAAAACTTCCTAAAAATGTAGCATTATCCAGAAATGCACTGGACTTAAGACGTTTAAGAATTTCTTCTTTGAAGAATGCGTTTGAGCAGAACTGAGACCACCACATGTCAGGGACACTGCAGAGGGCATTCCTGCTTCCAATACAAGTTGGACTAGATGTGAGACTGGATGTCACACTGGATGTGCGACTAAAGATCACTTGTGGCAGTAGGATTTGCTGGCTTTGACTAGTCAGCAGTTATGCCCCTCCTAAACCAGGCTGCCTATTTACAGCTCTAGACTAACCTTTTGGTTGGGCAGCTAAGACCTGTCCAGTCAAGTTCAGCAGACAGAGTAGATTTGAAATCTGCATTTAATGCAATAATAACCAATATGTTCTACAGGTGGGTGGTAATAACAGTAACCGAATTGGCATTAACAAAACATACAGCACTTTCATTTACAGAACAAGCTCTATTTTGTCTCCAGGAGCATCTTCAGAAACACCTGAGCCAAAGTCTCCTCTAGAACGTCACAATGTCAGACTCACAAGGACAGATGAGAGCAGACTGGGGTGTGAGAAGGTCCCTAAAGTCTCAACTCTCAGGCCCCTGCTGCTTAATGGGACAAACACAACACGCAGCCCATCTACATCACACTCGTCAGCCATCAGCCCCCCAGCAGAGCTAAAAAAATACTGTTCTGGTTTGTAAAACTAACAGAATGGCACATGGTGTGTAAGGGGACCCGGAGCCAGGGCCCCAGCCTTGTTTAGATACATCCAAAACTCAAGAGTCAACAAAGCCCCTGGACTGAAGGCACACACAGCCTGTGAACCTTTTGGCATGGCTGTGACCAAAGTGGGGCAATGGATTTTGAAAGGGTCTTGTAGGATCTCAAAGAGTCACCTGAACTAAAAAGTGTAATTTCCACTAGCTTCTCCATTTGGCTTCTCTGACAAGACTACATGGAATCAGTAACCCTACCCTAATCTCAAATACAATCTCATTTTCTCTATATTGAAATTCATCCTTAAGAGCTCTGTGTAGTATACTGGGATAGGGAAGGAGAAGATGGTGAGTAGAATGATGGTGGGTCACTTCATTACCCTGACAATGACCAGGGAAAATGAGTTCTGGCAGCCTGAAAGCAGGCAGCATGTGCTCTGTAAACATTCATCGCTGTACCCCATTTCCTGTCAGGGAGACATCCTCTAGACTCCCAACTCTGAGGAGCAGTTCTGGAAGCAGATGCACTGTGGTGAGAATCACAGTGAATATTCATGTCCTTACCTCCAAAACTTTGCCTGATGATGCCCTCCACCATGAGCTAGATCTCAAAGGACAAACCTGCTGAATATATAATTTTCCCTAAATTTTCACTTGGTGTTACTTCACTGGTGCCTCTACCGTATTTTCAGTAAGATGACTCACTTAGCAGTTATTTTGGCAAATCTAACACCATCCTTTTTGGTACCACTGAGCTTACATCACATTAGAAAAGAGCATTTTATCTAAAATGGGCTTTTGTCTCCTTCCAAAATTGGCTCGGGCTGGCATGAAAGGGGAATTCTAAGATTATTCCTGTGTTCCCGCCTATTTGGGACAAAGTGTGACTCTTAATTTGAACAGCTGGTAACAGCAGAAACAATGTATACAAATGATGAAAAGATATCCACACAGTCATGGTCAGGGCATACAATGCTGGGTGTCAAAGTCAATAAATATCTATTTTAATTCTCTTTCCTCAGTTCGTTCAGATTTATCGAAATCACCACTGAAGACAAGAAGTTGACAGTCTTCAGTACCACAAGAAATTCCTACAAATAAATTCTGGGCCTGAAGATGTGTCATCTGGGCTGCCAGAGAAACCTCATTGTGTCCGGAGTTGATAGTCTACAAGAGAGATAATTGAGAAAAAGTGAGATGAGCTTCCAAGTTTACTGATAACTGCTATTTATCTCCTTCTGCTCTCCCAGTTCCCTCTTTTTATCAGTAGGTTAATGAAATGCAGATGTAACCAAACAACATGTGTTTTAAAAATAAAATGATAACCACAGACCAAAGCCTAGTAAACATGAGCAGCTCTTGGCCTCTTTCTACCTGTAAGGGCTCCACTTGGCTCTGTTCTATGCAACTCAGAGCCCTTTGTAATACTGTTCTGCCTATGTCCAGATTTTCTGGAGACAACTAATGACATCTGGGAACCTGTGTCAACACAAAGATCTTTCTCACTTTAAAAAAGACAAAGTAAGAATGAGTGGGGAGCCTAAATGATGGAATCAAACAGGAGATAATACAGACTTCTGTGTGCTGATAGATACATATCTCAATGCTCTATTACTAGGGTACAGAAAAACCAGGAGTGAGCTGGAGAAAGACTTTGATGGATCTATGATTTTCCTGATTTGGTCACTGTTTAATGATACAGATCATGACTTGATCTTTCTTTTAAATCCTGTGAAATTCTTGTCCGTACCCAGTCATAAATCCTTTTTAGGAGGTACACCCAATGTGCCAGAGGCTTTCCTCTAGGTTTATTAACCTAACACAGGCACCACTGTAGCCCTTAAGCTGTCCGTTATTCCTTGTTCTTCTGACATGACTGGACCACCTCTTTTTCTGGTAGTACATCTCTTGGAAGATCTATTTTTCAGTATTTCTTGGGCATATCATGTTTGGTAATATATTGTAGCCTATTTATGCCCACCATTCATCTTTCCACTATCCTTTTGTGTCACCCAAATTTCTGATCTACAATCCCTAGGTTGTAATGTTTCATGATTTTTAGTCACAAGTTATCAACAGAACAATATTGGTGTGTATAAGGAAGCAGCTTGGGGTAGCTAATTTCCCAAACATACTATAACATATTCTGTCTCTCTTCTCTTCAGTTCCAAACTCAGCTCACTTTCCATCTGCAATACCTATTTTTCAACCATCTGTTATCTTTCCTCCCTTTTAAATATTTTGATAGGTCATGTCCAAATGCTTCCATATTTGTGTTGCCTATAACACAGAACCCTTCTGTGTGTACTTGGTCTGGTTCAGCTGTTTTTTGTGATCTCATTTCCTTAAATAACACTTCGTCGTGTAGCCCATCAGGGATTAAGCTGTTGAATCCAAAATCACAAAGTTCCACTGTCACTGATGACTAAACTAGGTAACTAAGAATACTGGTAGATTCTGGTTCCTTTTTTTTTTTTTGCCTATTTGTTTTTCTCCATCTAATTTCATCTACAAATGCTTCTAGGTTGATTTTACTTACTTAAGTCTTATGCCAAGCTTTCTGCAATCTCTTTCCTCCCTTCTACCAGTCTGAACTTTATAAAGAGGAAATCCAGCCCATAATCTTCTATTTTGTTCCTCTGCAATATTTTGCACAAGTTTGTGTTATTAGCCAACACTACACTTGACTGTCATGTTTTTTCTTGGCAAGAATATCAAGTGTTGGCAGGCTGAGGAAGTTTCTGGGCTCTTCTGGTCTCTTTGTTGTGACGATTACTCTTCTATCAGTTAAATTTCAGTAGAAAATATTTTCTCCTTCATCCATTTCCCAGCATCAATAGCTTGTGTGAGCTGAAATTGTTGTAAGGGTGTGCAATGTCTTCTCAAATTTATTCTTTTTCCTTGTTTATTACCGACTTTGACCTTTACTCTAACTAGTTATTCTGAATACACACTAACAGCTGACTCGGCAATGAAACCCCCACCCCTACCAGTAGCCAGTTACTTTCTGTTAAGAGAAACAATTTCAGATTTTGTGATGCCATTTAGTACTGCTACATCCAGTACCTTCTAACATCTTCTGAAAGAAAATATTCATGATATATAGGCATGAATAGCCTTTGACCTTTTTCATTTTTGAATCCTGAACCATACTATTTGTCCTGGTCTCCCATGGCCATCTTTGCAATGATGTAACAGAATCTCTCCTCTCTGTACCCCTCTCTGTGTGTGCGTGTATATGTATGTATGTATGTATGTGTGTGTGTGTGTGTGTGCATGTGTATCCATCTGCTGTCTTCGTTTGCAGGAAACGAAGTTTCTTTAGTTCTCCATAGAATTTCTCTACCTCTACTTCATTCTTGGCAACATATATGGCTACAAAAACTGCTCTATTTTCTTGCTGCTTGTCTTGCTTATATTTATCATGAAGATCTCAAGGTGAGATAACTAAATATTTCATGATATTATGTTTCTTTTTGCCTTTGGGTACAAAATAAAACCAATTTTACCAAGTCCTTTATTCACGTTTTAAAGGAGAATGTGTAAAGGACCGTTCCATTTCTGTGTTGCTTCTTCGTGTGTCTGTTTTCATTTTTGATGAGTGATGTCAATATTGATATGGTTTCCCTCTGAGTTGCACAAAGGACCTTAAAGACAATTACTTTCAGGGTTTTAATTAGATCATCAGTCACAAATATATAGAGTGACCCAAAAGTATGGACTACATCCCTAAAATATGATCCCTCTGAAAGGAAAAACAAACAAGGTCTACTTTCATTGTAAGCCACACTCAAATTTTATAAAAGTCAGATGATAGAAAAAAGCATGGCATATCTCTGGATCATATGATTGTGAAGCATGAGAAGAAGGGACTCTCTATCTATAACCTTCCTGGCACTTAGATGTGGGAAACTGACAGCCTGTCAGGTACAGCAGCCTGAGGAGACCCTGACCAGGCAGGGTTTGGGTCCCAGCTCCAACACTTAATGGCTGTGGACAAGTCACTGTTTCTACAGTGAGGACTATAAGCTCTGCTTAGCTTCCCTAAAAAGGTTTGTGAGGCTCAAATGAGATGAATGTGGGCAAAGTGCTTTGTGAACTCACACCGGCTAACAAATATGAGTTCTGATCATGGGGGTGGGGGAAAGGGTAATGCTAATGCCAAAGGATTTGAGACAGGATCAGTCAGAGTAACCCAACTTACCTCCATTCTGGGTGATGTATCGAACCCAAGGCAAAGCTTGGTAACCACTCTTCTCAATGATCTTCAGGTAACGCACCTGCAGGGCCCAAGAACAAACAAGGAACATTTACCTGTCTTCGGCAGAATGCAGTACTACCTTCTTGGTGACAGCCTGCTTTCCTCCTGAGAGAAGAGCTCACTTAACTCCAGCATTTGGAAATGCTAAGCAAATGTTTCAGTGTAAGCAAATGCAGAAGTATGTAAAAGCAGTCAAGCACATGGTCCTCCTTTATTTTTAAAACACTGAGATAATCCAACGATAACCTGCTTCAATAGGTAGCATTTGGATGAAGGAACCATGCATGACCTCTCACTAGGGCAGTGTCTAGGAAACAGTCTCTGGCTGGCAGCCAGGTAACCATGCTTGAGTCTTGGCTCTGCCACTAGCTAGCTCCCTGCATGGACTTTCAGCAAGCAACTCCACCTCCCTGGATCTCAGCTTCCTCATCTATGAAATAAGAAAGACTAAATGATCTCTAAGATCCCTCCCAGTTCTGACATTCTCTGTTCTAAGGACCCTCCCAGCTCTGAAATTCCATGCTCTAAATGCCCTCCAAATTCTAACATTCCCTTGTTCTAGGAAGTCCTCCCAGACCTGGCATTCTATGTGCTAAGGGTCCTGACCTTCTACATTCCTCTCAGCTCTGCCATTTGGTGCTTTGATACTTTCAGGGCTTTAAATTACTAACTAGTGTTAGAAGTTCTTATTTGAAACAGCTTTTGGCCTCTTCACTCCCACAGCCCTGTCCCCCTTTTCCAATTAGATCTATCCCTTTCCCTTTGAAAAAGAACTTGTAGTACCAGCGAGTATGAATATCCCCCCAACACCACCCTGCCTTGGATACACTTCCAACAACTTTATAGCACCACTATAAAGACCTGTATCCCTGAGGTGGTGAAGTATGGAATTTCAAACTTGACACTTATGGGTGGTTTTCCTTCTTTGTCCTCGGCTTCAACGCTGGGCAGGCCAAAGTGAGCTCTCATCAGATACTCCTTCCCTCCCTATGCAGAGAGGGGAGAAGAGATGAAAGAGTAAATATTGAAACAGAAGCAAATTTAGTCAACAGTCTCACCCCAAACCTTGACCATATTTTTGGCTGGCGTAAGTATTGGTTTAGAGTAATAAATTCACTGGGAAAAGTCCAGGAACAAGCACACCATTTCTCACTTGCAGTGGCTGTATGGAAGTGAGTCATTCTCATGTACCATGCTGGCTTTTAAACTTTCTGCCAGTTTTACCCCCCCCCACCAAAAATAGCTGTAGTTATGTCTATAGCTGGCACCTGAAAGAGGAGGCAAAAGCTGAATATGAATGGTGGTCACATGCAGGCACTTTGGGTTAAAGATGTAGGAATGATCTTCTGAAGGGATCTGCAGGACCTGGCCCACTTTAGACACAAATCTCTAAATGGAAGTCAACCAGCTGGGTTGAAATCTCCTTGGTTTGATGAAATCTGCACATCATGCTGATGTTTCCAGCCTAACTGAGTCAGACCTTCTCCAAACTCCCAGCTGACTCCAGGTAGAGACAAATAGGAAAAGCAAAGGGAGAACAAAATCTTTCTATGTGATCCTTAAACCCTGCTGCTGATGCCCAGCAGTGGTTCCCCTAAGACCTAACAAGAGAGGCCCAGATGCTCTGGCTGTATACTTGAGGGCTTCCATACCTGGCACTGCCCCATCTTTCCAGTATTCTACTCTGTGCTCTGACTGAGAAGAGACTTGTGCTTTACCTGCCAGCTATGGCCAACACAACTCTCCACAAACCCACCCTGACCTGTGGAAATCTTATCCCTCTCTCAGTTCAAAAGTACAGCTCAGTGGCCTTCCTTCATTTTAATTTTTCCTTCCCTGGGCCTCTGAGTTCATATTTTTTTTATTTTGCATCCCAAATCCATAGCTTTGCACTCAGTAGCTGTGCTCCCTGGAGAAGTCACCGAACCTCTCTGGGCCTGTTTTACATCCATATAATGGGGACAACAGTTACACTACTTACTTCTAGAGAAAAGCTCTCTGTAACCCTTAATGTGCTGTTACAACGGAAACTGGGATTATGGTTTTTCACTATAGTTACCTTTCATTCTTAGCTTCCTTACTAAACTAGAAACTTCTAGAAAACGAGGAATGGGTCTTATCGCCAGTCTCCATATATGTTCCCTCATTAATGTAAGTTCCTTGAGGGCAAGGACTGGATTTGCTTTTGTATTTACACGAAATATCTCCAGTGCTCAGCATAGAACTGAGCACAAAGTAGTGCTTAATAAATGCTTTTCATTCATTCAGTCATTTAATCCCCGTATTTCCTTTTGTGCCAATCACGGACTCTGCATGCAGCAGGTACTTAATAAATGTGCTGATCTGAGCCTTCCTCATTCAGACTGTGGGGGAAGGGATAGTGAAAAGCCTGAATTTTCAATTTAGAATTCATTTCTGGGTATACACAGCAGTAATTGACCAAAATGACAATATATAGATAAATTGGGCTATCATCAAGGCCTCACAACCAGCCGTTCTCGGTGTACTTGTAAAGTTGTTTGAGAGTCTTAAACAGGGGAAACACATAAGGGATGGGGCTAAATTTTCAGCTTTTAGATGGAGAAAAAGTGCTGCCACTTTGGGACCGAGGTACCCACTCACCGGGAAGGATTTAATTGACCAAACAATTTCACTGTTCTCTGGGACCCACTTGACATTCCCCACGGTGGTTTTGAACTTTGGCGAGTCGGCATCATTGGGCACAGGGATGTGGATCTCCACGTTGTTTGCAGTCGATCGGCGTTTAAACTGGCTCTTTGCCTATAGAAAGTCCACAAACAAGTTGAGCTTTCTTAGCACAGGATAAAAGCAAGATCCACCACCCCCATTTCTTTACTGCAACTAGTTCTTTGCAAGCCATGAAGGGACATGACTGCAGCTGTGGTCAGGAAATTGAGCAAGGAGGGAAGCTTTTTTCTGAGTAATATTATGAAAAGAATGGTGTGGGGTAGAGGGAGAAACATTTAGTAAATATATGCCAGAAAAGTGAAATTGAATCCCTACACCTTTGGCTTCTATTCAAACCTTTGTGGATTAAAAAACAAACTAAACTGGGTCTTTGTGTTATTTTCACTGTGTGACTAAGAGTTAAAGACCTGCCTCTGAGCCCCAGCTCCAACACCTATCAACTGTGTGACCCTGGGCAAGTCCCTTTATATTCTGTTATGTTTAGGTTCATGAACGAATAAAATGAATAAAAGCTGTTTTTTCATTTGGTACAAATAAAGGAAACCTGGAAATGCTCCTGAGACAAAGCAACTGGCTATGACCTACAAAAGGATCTCCTCTGGGAAGTTCAGCCCTCCACATAAGTGCCTCCTTCTTCTTTACATGAGTTGCCCTGCTCACATAATCTTTACTTGAACAATCCTGGTGGGGACTGAGACCCATCCCACACACCACTGCTGATGAAGAGCTCTCTGCTAACAAGGCAGCCTGTCTGTTTTTCCATGGTTCTAGCTGGTTACACAGCGATTTCCAATACTGGGCAGCCAAAAACCTGCCTCCCTGTAACTTTCACCTCTGTCACAGTGCTCTATCTAGAACAAGTCCACTTTGTCTCTCACATGACGGCCCTTGGGAAGCCCTGCCTTTGCAGGCTCCTTCTTGCCAGGCTAAACGTTTCCTGTTCCTTCAACTGAATCTCATATGCCATGGTATATGAGCACTGGGCAGGTACCTCTGAGCATGACTCACTTTTTGTAATTCACTAGCGACTCATTAAGTGTCCAGGCACTGTGGCTGAGCTGTGATGTCAGGTCAGGTGACGTCAACTCAAATTCTGGCTCTGATACTTAATAGCTATGAGATCCTGGGCAAGTCACAAACTTCCTGGAGCCTCCATTTATTAGTAAAACAGGGATAAAATATATATATATATATATATATATAAAACACACATTATCTACACACAGGGCTAAGAGGAAAGCATTTTTAAAAGCCATAGAAATGTGAGTTATTCATAATAGTGGTAATAATAATGATAAATATCATTACTATACTAATTGTAATCTATAGCTCAATCTATATGGGTGAGATAAGCCTTGAGTTAAAATTCTCCTTTGAGGTTCAAGACAAATTGCCTACCATTTTCAAAGCAGACTGTCCCCTACCTCACAAGACTGTTGTGAGAAAAGTGTTTTGTAAAAACCTAAACTGTTATAGAAATGGGGGCTGTTGCTAATACTACCACTACAACCAATAAAAGAATGGATTAAAAGTGAAATCTATGCTTTGTTTGGTGGGCAGGACTTAAAGCTGACCAGAGTTCTGAAGGGGCAACTGACCTTAATCATGTACTCGATGCGGCTGTGGGAATGTTTTTCAATTACAGATTCGATCCATATCAAGGGCTTTACCTGGAAGGAGACACAAAGACCATGAAAGCAATGAGTCTGATTTTACTGGCAATTTAACTCTTGTCAGAAACAGACACCTCAAAACTGTCTGATACAAGGCAACGTATCTGGCAAACTGGTCTAAGACAGAGAAAAATCAGCCTGGCTGTTTTCACAGAACTGGTGCTGGCAGCTCCTCAGAGCTCCATGAAGGTTGACATGTAAGAAATGAAAGCTCCTCCCTTAGTCACCCATTTTCCATTTGTTCAGGACTGCACCCTCTGAAGAAGCCAGGCTGCCCAAAGCAGTCCTTTTGGCTTCCTCCTCCCTGAGTGTTTACACCCAGACCTCATGGCTTTTTTCATCCTCCTCCCACCAAGGTCAACATTTTCCTTAGGAGTATGAGGAGAAATGTTGCTGTTCTAGAAAATAATGTCTGTATCACACAATGTAGCATGTGAATCTGGAATGCCCTGCTTCCTTCCCCAGGGATTCCATTACTGGAGCCATATTTAGAGATGTCCTATTTATAGTAACAAAGAACTGGAAACAATGGCACCCAAGGACTAGAATGTTCAGTCACTGAGCTACAGCTAAACCAGCTGTGGTATACTAAAAGCACATACTATTATTGTGCTGTAAAATAGGACAAACATATATAGAGAAATATGGAGACTTTTGACAAAGGGTTGCAGAAAAAGCAGAAAAATATAAACAAATCAATTAAGATTATATATTAAAAAATTCACTAGCAACAAAACAGTTCACTGGTAGAAAAGAAATCAGAATGGGACAAAGAGCAAGCAAACTGTTGCAATTATTTTGTTCAAGTTTATAGTACTATTTTTCTCCCCTTTTTACTTAAAATGTAAATAGTTTGGATTCGATGGTTTTTATTGGAGGTTTTATTCAATATTTTTATGTGATAACTTATTAAATCTTTTTTTATTAATTTCTTTGTAGTTTTCAACATTCACTTCCACGAATTTAAAATCTGCTCTACCTCCCTCCCATTTCCCCCACTCCCCAAGATGGTGTATAATCTGATACAGGCTTTACATATAAATTTTTATTAAACATATTTTCACATCAGTTGTGTTGTATAGAAGAATTAGAACGAATGGGAGGAAACACAAGAAAGAAAAAAAAGAAAATAGTATGCTTTGATTGATTTAAATTGCTAAATAAAATCATTTGTATGAGATAACGCTGATTTGTATCATTCTCTATTTTACTTTTATACCTTGTCTCCCTACAGTGAGGAATACTCCAGAAAGATGAATACTAGGTCAAGAAACTGGTCTCCTATGAATGCAGTTAGGGTGTGACTCAAACTAGGTGAATGAGATTTCTGAACCTGCCAGGCTTAGATTGCAGTCAAAACTCATGGCCAGAGCTCCCAGTTTGTTACTATCTGTCTGATATCTCTTTAGGCTGGTGCTTTAATACATTAATTACAAACCCTTCTTATCTATTCATTAAACGGTTTCCCAGGATGGCTAAGCAAAGTCCTACTGGTAGAGATGGCTGGCTGCCTCCCCAATCAGGAGAAAGCATATCTACAGCATTCCTTGGGACACTATGTCTTGGATTCTATGTCATGTTGGTTAACAACTGGCAAGACATTCCTTGTTTCTTTTCTGTCTCACAGGATACTCTGTACTTAGATCTTGGTGAAGTACAAGGCGTTGCTTACCTTTTTAACTAAAGTTCACCATCATTGCCACCATACCTTAGTCCAGGCACACTTACATGGGTGTTGAGGCGATAAGACATCAGTTCAAATTCTCCATCAGGGGGGATGAAAGAAATCGTGCGGTCATTCTCAAAGCGGGAGAGGCGCACACACTGGTGGAATTTCACATCTTCCAACTCTACTGACTTACTTTTTCCACCTGGAGGACAGCAAGGACAGAATGTGAGGAAAAGAAGCAGCCAAGAGGACAGGAGAGAAGACAGAACACAGAAGAGGCCAGGAGGGAGTCAGAAGACCTGGAAGGAAGCCGAGCTCAGACACCAATGACAAAGCCACCGCTAGAATCTGAGCCTGTTTCTTCAGCTGAAAACATGGGTGAACAGCCTCTGTATTACCCACTTCATGGGGTTGTATGAAGAAAATATTTTGTCTAATAGCAAACAATTATCAAACTAACCAAAAACTTGTAAGGAAACAGACTTTTCCTCCTTGCCTTAGCAGCAAGTTTCACACTTTGCTCGTCATGGGATTTCTGGCACGTTATAACCCAAGTCTTAGTTTTCTTGGCTTCAAAATGCTACTTGCCTGACAAGTGGGGTGTGACGAACAAAGAAGATATTGGATACAGAAGCCTTTTAAAACTCTAATGCATTATAGAAAGGCAAGGCCATAGTACTGATGATAGTCAATCGATAAGCACCCACTTTGTGTCAGGCATATAAGCTCTGGGATACAAAAAGAGACAAAAGATTGTTCTTCTCTCAAGGAACTCACAAGTCAATGGAGGTGGCAACATGCAAACCGCTCAGCACAAACAAGCTATAGACAAGACAAATAGGAAATAATTAACAGAAGGAAGCTACTAGAATTGAGGAGGAATGGGAAAGGTTTCTTTAGAGGTGGGATTTTAGTTGAGACTTGTAGGATGCCAAGGCTACTGAAAGGCAGAGATGAGGAGGGAGATCATTCCGGGGGGACACAAGCAGAGAAAATGCTGAGAGTGGGAGAGATGGATCACCTTGTTCAAGGAACAGAAGAACCAGGGTACACAGAGAGGATCACAGCATACACTGCATGGGGCAAGCGGGGAGGAAGATATAAGAAGGCTGGAAAATCAGGAGATGCCCAGGGTATGAAGGGCTCTGAATGCCCTTCAAACAGAATTTTATATTTGATCCTAAAGTTCAAAGGGAGCCACTGGAGTTTATTAAGTAGGAAAGGAGGTGATGTGCTCAGACCTAAGTTTCTGAAAGATCACTTTGACAGCTGAGGGTAGGATGGACTGGAGAGTGAGAGAGACTTGAGGCAGGGAGACCAACCAGTAGACTGATAATAATGATAACAATAGAAGATTGAACTCTGCCAAACTCTTGATGCTATCATCCCATCTGACTGATAATAACCCTGAGAGGTGGAGATCCCCATTTGAGAGAGAGGGAAGCCGAAGCACAAGGAGGTTCAATGACTTGTGTGGGATTACACGGCACCTGTATTGGAGGCTGGAATGGAACTCTCCAGGTCTCCCTGCACAAGAGGCCTCTGGCAGCCTCTTTTAGTGGATCTTCTTCCAGTTTGTTTCCACTAACCTTGGCTATCCCCCGGGTCTGTGTCAGGTCCTGTTCTCTTCTTGGTACTACTTCCCCTGGTGATCTCCTCAGTTCCTGCGGGTTCAGTGATCACCTCTATGCCAATGATTCTCAAATCTACATAACCAAACATCTCTGAGGACCTCCAGCATCTCCATCTGCCTCCTGGACATCTCAAACTGGGTATCGTATAAACACCTTAAATTCAACACATCCAAAACTTAACTTGTTTCCTCTCCCCTCAAACCTTCCTCTCTTTTTTAGTTTCTTTATTGCTGTTGGAGGTACCAACTGTCCTCCCAGCCCCCTGGGCTCACAACCTACAAGTCGTTCTTGATTCCTCACTCTTTCTCACTCCCAGGTTCTATCTGTTGACCAGGGCCTGTTTTCACCTTTGTAGTATTTCTCACATACACATCACCTTCCCCCACTTCTCTCCTCTGATGTTGCTACCACTTGGTGCAGGTCCTCCTCACCTTCCGCCTGGACTCCTGCAGTAGTCTGTGAGTGGGACTACCTGCCTCAAGTTTCTCCCTACTCCAATGCATCCTCTATTCGGCCACCAAAGTGATTTTCCTAAAGCTCAGGTCTGACCATGTCACCTCTTTCCTTACCCAATAAACTCAAGTAGTTTGCGATTACCTCCAGGATCAAATATAAAATCCTGTCTGGCATTCAAAGCCCTTCAAACCCTAGCCCTGCTCCTGCTTTTCAGTCTTCTTATACCTTATGTTCTACCATATACCCTGTGATCCAGTGCTATCAGCCTCCTTTCTGTTTCAAGAAAAAGATACTCCATCTCCTGACTCTGGGCATTCCTCTGGCTTTCCCCCATGCTTGGAATGCTTTTCTTCATTATTTCCAATTTATTCTGTCACAATCCATTTGTACATGTTGTGTCTACCATGAGACGGAGCTCTTCAAGAGCAGGGACTGTCTTTTGCCTCTGTATCTGCCAGAGTTTGGCATGGTGCCTGGTACACAGTAAACATTTAATACATTTTATTGACTGTCTGAGAGAATGAATATTGGACTATGACCTGAGTCCCCATCCTGGCTGAACTGCTGTGTGACCCTGATAAGTCATGTCCCTTTTGTGGGCTTCACTTCTCTCACCTGAAAAAGGAGATGCCTGGACTAGGTGATCTTATTTATGGAGTAAACCATCTAAAATATGTTAAATTTAACTTAGTTAAGACTTATTGATAAAGCTAATCTGAATAGACAAAATGTATATCATATTCGACTTGTAAATAGCTTCCTAGTTTTGACATGTATATAGCAATTCCAAACAACCTAGTAAAAGCCCAATTTTAAAGAAAAAATACAAATAATTTGTATGAAGTACCATCCTGAACAATGAACACTTCAAAAGAGCTTGAGATCAGTTTCTTCCTATCAATAAGCAAACAACTGCCTTAAAAATCTCATTCCTATCATTTATTTGCTTAGCAAATTCTTCTTTCTAGGGTAGAAAGGTTTTCTTCCACCTATTACTTTTCTGGAACAGTGAAGAGGTTTCACACTCACCTCTAAGAATCAGAGGCTCATTTTTCTATCAAAGAAAAAAAACTAACTCCTTACATAGCAGCAACATACTCAAGAGGAAACATGGAGAAGGAGCTCATAAAGAGGCCATTGGTGTATATACTCACGCCCTGTATTATCGAAGAGAACTTTGTCGTTGAGGCCCAAGCGTAGTTCTGGCATCCCTGAGAGAAACACCCTCATCTTAATGGAGCCCACAATTTCACTACGAAGGACATTCCCATTGGCACTGACCTATGTGAAGAACCAAGCAGGTTAGGCAAAACTGTTGTTGAGATGGATCAAAAAAGCCTTTGTATATCAATATGATGATGAAATGATGAAAACAAACATTTAACAAGCTATTACTATGTGCCCAGTATTGTGAGAAGTGCTGAAGATTCAAAGAAAGGCAAAAACATAATCCTTGTCCTCAAGGAGCAAACATCCTCATGGGGAAAGACAACATGCAAAAAGATGTACATGAGATATATCCAGCATAATTGGAAAGTAATCTCAGAGGGAAGGGACTAGTAAGAGGTGGTGGTGTCTGGGACAGATCTTGAGATGGCACAGAGTTTGACAAGTCTGACTGGGCTTTCAGTAAAGTAGGATCATTTCTATGCATATGACCCCCAGATCTACCTATCCAGCCTTCACCTCTCACCTGAGCTCTAGTCCCACACCACCAACCGTCCGCTGGACACTCCACCTGGATGTCTCATAGGCATCTCGACCTCACCAGTACCAAAAAAGAACTCATTAGGCTTTCCCTTTGAACCCATTCCCTTCTCCTGACTTCACTATTTCTGCTAAGGTAACACCAACTTATAGTCACTCAAGTTCAAGAATCCTCAATGCTTCGCTCTGACTCTCTTCTAACATCCAAGGGCTCACCAAATATTGTTGATGGACATGGAAACTTGGAGAAGGAAAGTGACTAGTGAGTATCAAAGACAAGATTCCAACCCAAGTCTTCTGACCACAAGTCTAATAATTTTCCTACTTTTGCTTCAGAAAAAAAGACCCTCTCTTTCCAGTCAAAAACGAGCCATTCATCCAAATTTGAACAAACACGTAAAACTACTCTTGCCTGATTTTACACAGAAATAAATCTTCCTCTAAGGTTTTTGTGGGACTGTCTATGTGGAAAGGCCAAATGGTGGTGGTTGGTGAAAACTCCAAATTTCTTCTAGTCTCAGTGTCACATGTTCCAGTGTTCCCACCTCTCTAAGCTGGATAGAAGTCAGTTTAAGGAAGAATAAATTGTACTTTCAGCTTGGTATTGGGTTAGAAAAATTAAGTTCAGGCAGAATAGGTGGGAAGAGAGCAGAGATTATTTCGATCCCTTCCTTGCTTCCCAAGCTTTGGGAACCTTTTCCTTTTATGCCACACTGATACTGACACTGAGTGAAGCAGGCCTAATGTAGGTCTTGGTCATGTAGATGTGGTTTTATAGAACATAAGAACTAAAGAGGACCTTGGAAATCATGGCTTACATCCTCATCTTCCAGATGGAGGACCAGAAAAAACAAAGGAACATGGCTCAGTTGCATAGCTAGCAAGAGTCAGAATCAGGGTTCAGATCCAGGTTCATGACTTTTAGTTCCGCAATCTCAGCCAAACAAGGGACAGAATAAAGAGGATCACAGATGATAAAATGGACAATTTTGATAACATGTAACTTAAAAGTTTCTGCACAAACATGCAGCCAAAATTAGAAGAGGAGCAGGTAATTAGGTAAAAATATCTTTTCAGCAGGTTTCTCTGGTAAAAATCTCATTTCCAAGGTATGTAAGGTTCTGACTTAAATTTAGAAGACTAAAGGGTGATTCCCTAATTGGCAAATGATTAAAGGATAAAAATAAGAAGTTTTCAAAGAAGGAAATCCAAGCTATCTATGGTCATATAAAAAAATCATTAATATTTACAGAAGTGTCAATTAAAGCAACTTTGAGGTTCCACTTCATACCCATCAGATTGGTAAAATTGACAAAAAAATGAAAATGACAAATGTTGGTTAGACTGCAGTAAAGGAGGCACATTAATGCACAGTTGGTGGATCTGTGAATTAATACAGTCACTCTGGAAAACAATTTGGAATTCTGCCCCAACAGTGCTAAAACTATAATTGACCCAGCAATATCATAACTGATACTCCGAAGAAGTCATATTAAGAGGAAAAAATATTTATAGTATCTCTTTTTGTGATAACAAAAAATTGGATAATAAGGGATGCTCATCATCTGGGGGATGGCTGAACAAATTATGGTATGTGCCAAAAAAATGAAATGGGGTGGTAGAGTGAAACCTGGGAAGACTTGTATGAACTGCTGAAGAGTGACATGAACAGAACAAGAACAAATTTATGGAACATCAACAACTCTGTAAAAACAAACAACTTTGAAAGATGTAAAACTCTGATCTGCCCAATGACCAACCATGACTCTAGAAAACAAATGATAAAATAGAATATGCTACCACCTCCTGACAAAAAGGTGATGGACTCAGAGTGCAGATGAGACATAGCTTTCTGGACATGGCCCAGGCAGGAATCTCGCTTGACTATGCGTATTTGTTACAAGAGGTCTTTTTCTTTTTTTCCCCATAGGTGCAGGATGGGAGAGAAAAAATACTTTTGTTAATTGAAGATATTAAAATATAATAAATAATCAGAACAAATTTTAGCACTCTTTCCACTATGGATCCACTTGGAGATGTCTTAGGCATCTGTAGATCTGCTAGTTTATAAAGTTTGGTATCTTTTACTTTCATTTTTAAAAATGTAAGTAAATCAATGGACTTACCAAAAGGTTAACAGATTCTATGACATCCAGGAACACCTCATTCTTTCTATATTTGATTCCCTCAGATCTCCAAGACACAGCATTGGTGACTGTGGCTGGTGGACGTGGGGCTCCAGTTTCTAGTTTGTGGCCTTCCTGAGTGATGTATCTTTATAATTAAATGATTAGTATTAAGGAAGTATGACTAACACAGAAGTAGTAATGCTACATTTCAAGAAGTGAACAAAGGAAGCTCTAGGCAGCCTAGAAATAGCATAGTGCGTAGAATGACAGAACAGAACCTTAGAGTTGGAAGGTGGTTTACAGGGATTTAGTCTAGATGTCCTCCCTTCATCTACCTAAGCTCTAGGAAAGAGAAGCTTAGTTTCTGGTCTTCCCAAGTCAAAAGATGTCACTTAGTCCATGACTTGATCTAGGAATAAAGGAACTTAGGAGAGCAGGATAAAACCTAACAAAAACATTCTGATGGTGTAAAGTATCATGGCAATTGCAGGCATCAACTAGACATTAAATTGTGCCCAAAGTGCCCCAATATGAGTCTATTCAAACCCTTCAAGGATGGCACATGAAAGATTAGGAGACAAATAGTGTTTCTAAGGCTATATCCGTAACACTGGGATACCAATATGCATTGCTTCAGGATTTTGAGAAGCTGTCATTTGATGGTACAAGGGCTGACTCAGATCAAAGCCTCTCTTCAAATGTGACAGAGTTTGGAAACTGCTGTGGCTGAAAAGGACTCTCTCTACACATAGGTTAGGGCTACCCTGATAGACACAAAGTCCACTGTCCCCTAGGCCATGCCTGTCAGGACCTGCCATGGAAGGTTACTTCCATGCTACAAGAAGGAACTGGAAGAGGTTACATATATCTGGCTACTGATACTCACTCTTGCAAAATTTTGCTGTCAGTGGTTTGTGGGTATCCAAAATCCATTAATTCATCTAGTAATTCATAAATAATAACGAAATTATCACGAATGCTTTCTTCCTCCAACTCTTTGAAATATTCAGAAAACACCTAAAATGAAAGAGAGAAAAATACATAAAAAATCACAGCTGATTCTCACATATATCTTTGATTCTCCTACTTGGAAAGGCACTTTGTAGTCTGGCCTATATGTCACTCTTCAATCCTCTGTACTGGGACAATGATACATTTAATTTCTTCAGTTCTATGTTGAGGATGGAACATCAAGTAGCAGGATGAAAAGTTCAACCCTGGCTAGAAGGCAGAGAACTGGCTGGTCTAAAAACCTGGTCAGCAGCACACTCTCCTGCAGACACCTGTGTCCCCTTCCTTCTAGAGGCTTCCTCTTTCATCACCTCTAGGATTCTCAAATCTAGACCTCTGACAAACATGGCATCTCTGTAATGTGCTGTTCGTTCCTGACCCCCTTTCCTGATTCTCAGTCAAGCCCTCATGAACTAGACTACTGTAACAGTCTGTCAGCCTCTTCTTCTGCCTCAGGCTCTCATCTTGTTTCCTAATTAACGCTTAGATCTCATTAAATCCCCCCCTTGCTCAAGAGCCTTCAGCAATGTGCTCTTGCTTATCAAATAAGAAAATCCATTTCCAAACCTGGTATTTAAGGCTTTCTAGTACTACCCTACTCTCAATGAGTATCAGGTCACTGGAGAAGAAAGTGAGGTTGGTGACTTCGCACAGCCCTCCCTCCCTCAAATCAAAGTCAACAGCAAGTCATGGCATCAACTTTGCCAGTCTTATTTCCCAGTGCTCTCTTATATATGTTATTATCATTGTTATTCTTATTTTTATTGTACATTCCAGGCTCCCCTCAAGTCACACTTCCATTTCTTGCCTCTGTTCGCTCAGGCCATTTCTTAGGCCTAGAACAGCATTCCACTTCTTGCCCCCACCTCCGCCTTCCAAGAAACTTTTTATCTTCCTCCCTCAGGGAACACTACCAAAGAGCGTTCTCACTCATTCTCACTCGCACCCCCACTCCACTATAATCTTCCAGTTCAAACCATTCCCTATTACTATCCCCTACTCCACCACTGCAAGGACTCTTGTCGAAGTCCAAGGTGCAATCTCTGTAGAGTACTGCCCCCTGGGGGACAAAGGGCATAAGACAAAGGTCATACTGAGGTTGGCTGTGCAGAGTGGAAGAAGTTATATTTTCAGGGAAAGGAAAACCCAATTCCCCAATCTGCCACTTACCTGTACTACCTTGTAAAGAAAGGCAAACACCAGAGACACACAGGCATTTTTCTTAGATGTTGCAACCACTGACAGAAAACCTATTAAGGAGCCTTCAAAGGGAGTACATTTGGAAAGGTCTGATAAATCATTTACTCTACCACAGGCCAAAAGACCTGATGGAATTGTTGTGGTAACTCAGATCATACTGTAGATCAATCATCAACAGGACATATGTGGCAGTGGCCCCTAAATGCTTCAAAGAGGAGGGCACAGATCACATGAAACCCTCTCCCTAACCTCTAAGGACTGGTTCAAGCCTCATGTCTATCAGAATGTCCTCTAGAATTTACCCCCTCTCCCTCCCAGTCTGTGACTCTCCCTTTCTTTTTACATCCCCATTTGTAAGTGTTAAAGCACTTGTGTTCAGGTTGTGATCTGCTGCTTTATCACGTGCTTGCTGACAAAAGGCAGAGTGGTACAGTGGGAAACCCGAGGTCTGTGCTCTAGGGCTGTTATTCACTCCATGGAGACCTGGGGGAGTCACTTTATTTTTCTGAACTTCAATTTCCTCACCTGTAAAATTCCTAACTGGCTAGTTGAGAGGGGATGACAAAAATTTAAAGCATTACTACCTATTCCCCATGAGGAAAGCTATATTTGTATGCTATATAAATGTGTAAATTATTATTCTGGCCATTTTAGACCTTGGTTCTTGACCTGAATGTGAACTAGTCTGTGAATTTTCTTTTAAAAAATATTTTTACACTATTTCAATATTACTGGTTTCCTCAGTAATTGTATCTATTTTATTTTATGCAAGTAAAAGCATGATTCTGAGAAGGGGTCCGCAGACTTCACTAGGCTGCCAAAAGGGCCCACAACACACACACACAGAAGGTAAGAACTTCTGTTCTAGACAGATGTCTAGATTTTAACTCTAATCTGTACTTGCTTTAATGCTCTTTATCCTTGCAACGTGCCAACATTGCCCTCTCGTCTCCCCCATTTCCTCCAGGAGCACCTTCCAGCATGGACAGCCAAGAGGCAAGGGCAAAATACATTTTATCCTGTTTCACCATTCTCCTCCCTGTCATGATCTGGCAGGCGCAGAGGATTGAGGAGATGCACTGCCCTCATGGCCGCTTAATCTCTAGCTTCTTCTATCTTCAGTATACATACTCAATCCTTATGCTAAACACAATGAAAAAGGTCAGACTGATACAGTCTCCATATGAGTATAAACATTTAGGAGCTACTCAAAGTTTTCTCTTCTTGGCGTTCTATTCAGGTCTTTCTAACACCTTTCAGTTCTCCTGGATTCTTTCCTTTACACTTAGGGTCTGACCATGATGGGCATTTTAATGGCATTTTAGAGTCAGATCTGGTCAGGAGGTCTGGTTGAGGGAGCAAGGATAATACCTGCCTGCATTATGGACTGTCCATGGATAAAAAATAATCTTTCAAGTAGGAATGGAACCCTACACATTATTCCCTAATAGTGTCAAATGCTAGATCTGTCAGGGGAAGGCCAAGCAGCTTGCCGTCATTAGTTCCTTCTTGCACAGGGCCATTTCAAGTGATGGCAGCAGAGAAGAGACAAAAAGGTTACTACTCT
This sequence comes from Bettongia penicillata ogilbyi, assembly GCA_023548195.1. Lineage (NCBI taxonomy): Eukaryota > Metazoa > Chordata > Mammalia > Diprotodontia > Potoroidae > Bettongia > Bettongia penicillata. Next base: position 1,767,562 of record JAJHZJ010000315.1, on the reverse strand, counting down.
AACAGTTCTGGTACATGACCTGCAATAGAGAATAAGTACAAGAAAAAAACACAAGTTGGGCTAGACCTGTGGTCATTTCTTTATACTATACTAAAGAGAGTTATCCTTTAATATAATCAGATCTTCAAGAATAACAAGATGCTTGAAAAGAGGGCATTTACTGAGTTCAAGAATAGGTACCCTGGCTCAGATAGGAGTGAAGAGGAAGTACAGAAAAGAGTAAGGGATGCTGGGAAATAAAGTATCATTAATATGGACCTGACAAAAGAGCAAGTAAGTGTGTGTGTCTGTGTGTGTATACAGAAAAAGGGCTGAAGGAGTTCATAAAATACAGAATATCAGAGATAAAAAAGAACTTCAGAGATCATCTAATCCATTTTTTTTTCATTTTATAGAGTAAGGAAATTAAGGAGAAGAGAAGGGAAGGCACCTGCCCAAGCTTACAACAAGTTTGCAAATTAGTGACACTGCAGAGGATAAAACCTAGGTCCCCTAGCTCCAGTCACACATGAAGGGCTCTCTTTGGGAATAATTTGGGGTCACAAGAGGTATTCCCCAAAAGGATACAATATAAATTGTTGTGTTTAATCCACATAAAACGAACTCCTCCATGGGCCAAGATGGGAGAGAGCATCCCTTCTTCTTCCTTTTCCATCAGGATTGGCATGAAATGCTCCACCTCTGACATGTCCACATCTCCTCGGTAATTTCGACAGATAAGCACCTGTAAAAGAAAAAGCATTTGATTCCATGTTGAATTTAATCTTCTGAATCACCAAGAGTCACTATATGTTCTCTTGCTCTCTTCTAAGACTTTACTAAGAGGAGACTTTATTTTACTTCCTTCAGCCCTGTCTTAAACTATTCTGACTCCTGGGTTCAAAGTCAAGACATAGGATTCCTCTGGAAGAAAAACAAGACCTGTGTAGGCTCCAGTAAAGTAACATTTTATTTTGAGCTCTGAGACTGCCATATTTTGCAATCTTAGTTCTGGTCCTGTCCTATGATAAATAAACCTTAACTTCCTGTTCCTCTTATTCCAATTGTTCAAAACTACTATCATATGCCCGAGTAAAAATAAAAATCCCTTTAGCCCCTACCTCCTTGGTCCAGCTCATCCCCTTTCCCTCTCCAGTACCTATTATTCTTTGCCTGCCCCTTCTGCTGTGCCTTTACTCTATTGTTAAGCTCTCCTTCATGATGAAAATTTTTGTCTGATGCTGAATGAAACCTGTCTCTCCCCTTTTCAGTGACGGCCGGTCCCTTTTCTCACACCTGAAGCATGTCACCTGGCATGTAGGAAATGCTTGTCAGCTGAATGAAGACTCAAATCAACAGGACACCCTCACTGCCACTTTCAGAACCTGGCTCCACTTACCCTTGAGCAACTGTCCTAGATCTTTCTTCTCTTTCTCTCATTTTCAAACTCCAGGAAAAAGTTATTTACACTTGTTGCCTCTACCCTCTTTCTTCTCACTCATTCCTCAGAGTTTTACATTGACCTCATTACTCAACTGAAACTGCTCTTTCCAAAGCTATTAACAATCTTTTAATTACCAAATAATACAGTCTCTCTTCAGTCTTAATCCTTGACCTCTTACCTCTCTATCTGATGTTGCTTACCACCCTCCCTTCCTGGATGCTTGTCTGAGGATCAGGTCATCCTCACCTTTACCCTTGACAGCAGAGAACAAAAATGCTAATGTCCATTGCTCTGTGGCTGAACTCCAGCAGTGCCAGGTTTCAGTTTTACTGGGAGTCCCACCATTGATTATACTCCAACAACTGAACTGGAGTCAAGGTCAGAGACACCTCAAGCATCCCTAGAAAAACTGGCTCTGCTACTTCCTTGTGTGTGACTTTGGGTACATTTAATCTTTCTGGGCCTTAGTTCCCACCTCTGGAAAAGGAAAGAAATGAAATGATAACCCCAAAGTTCCCTTTTCAGGTGTCAATACTATTGTTAATACTCCTCCTCCATGTCCCCTCTCCCCAGCTCATGTCAAAATTTAATACCACTGCCTTGGGAGGAAAAAGGAAGGAAGGAAGGAAGGAAGGAAGGAAGGAAGGAAGGAAAGAAAGAAAGAAAGAAAGAAAGAAAGAAAGAAAGAAAGAAAGAAAAGAAAGAAAGAAAGAAAGAAAGAAAAAAAGAAAGAGAGAAAGAAAAAAGAGAGAAAGAGAGAAAGAAAGAGAGAATGGAAGAAAGGAAGAAAGGAAGAAAGAAAGAAAGAAAGAAAGAAAGAAAGAAAGAAAGAAAGAAAGAAAGAGAGAGAGAATTCTAAGGTATATGAGAATGAAGAAAGAAAGAAAGAAAGAAAGAAAGGAAAAAGGAAAGAAAGAATTCTAAGGTACATGAGAATGAATTAAGGGTGGTAACCAGTCTAAGAGAGGGAACACCTTAATCTAAGTAAGGTTATTATTGCCTTTCTGCACCCTTGACCAGACTGAATCATTCGGGGAAATGGTTCCTTCCAAGGTGCACCTACATTTTAAATCCCTACTTTTCTGTCAGTCAATAAGCATTTATTGAAGACCTGCTACAGAGCTAATCTCTGGGGATTCAAAGAAAGGCAAAAAAAAGTTCCTGTTCTCAAGGAGCTCCCAGTCGAATGCAGGAGTCAACATGCAAACAACTGTTATGAACAAGCTAAATGCAGGAAAAGGTGGAGATAATCAACAGAAGAAAGGCACTACTATTAAAGGGAACCAGGAAAGGTTTCTTGTAGAAGAGAGATTTTGGCTGAGACATGAAGGAAGTCAGAGAAACCAGGAGGAGGGAAGGAGGAAGGAAGAATGCCAGGCACAGGGGACAGCCAAAAGAATGCCCAGAGTTGGAAGGTGCAGTCTCTTGTTTGAGAAACAGTAAGGAGACCAGTAACACTTAACTGCAGAGTATGTTATAATGCTAATGAACAGCTTTGGAAGAGTTCTTACCAACTGCCCTTTATTAATAATAGCTGATATTCATACAGCACTTTCAAAAGTTACAATATGCCTTACCTGCATGTTTCATTTGAGCTTCCTAAGAAGGAACCCTGTGCAGTAGATAGTGCAGGTTTTTACAGATAAGAAAATAGCCTCAGCGAGATTAAGCGACTTGCTCAAACTCACAGTTTGTTATGTGTGATGTACATTTTTGTACATTAGAGTCTTATTATGAGCAACCTCCTTGAGAAAAAGTCTCAATTGTGAGATATTACTGGGTCATAGGATCATAGCTCATTAGAACATAGATTTGGATCATTGACACAGGCTAGAAAGGCATAGTCAGTAGTTACTGACTGACTGATTGATCGACCAACCTATTCAAAAATCTCCCATCCTTTAGAAAAATTCAGGATACTGGTGTTTTTTTTGTTTTTTGCTTTAATTGCTGATAGGCTTTTGGGGGAGCTAAGAAGCTAAAGAACAATAAAGTAAGTGATTTGTTTGACTGGGATGAGAGGTGAGAGGTCTGTTCTCTTTTAGCATTTTTCTTTCTTGGTAGGAAAACAGCATGACTAGCACTGCTGCAATGTTGCAAAGCCTGTTGAGTGATCTGATCTATAACATCAACACTGGACAATGACCAAAGTCAACATCCAATGCGTAATCCATTATTGAGACTCCTTTCCCTGGAATTGCTTTTAATTTGTTCCCCAACCACAGTGAGGAGATGATTTCAATACTTCATGCAAACAGTGAACCAACCATCACATGTATTTGTCCCTATTTCTTCAATATAAGATTCTTTTCCCTTCTGACACTTAGCATGCAGGTAGATAGAGCATTTCTTAAGTACTATTTCCTAGAAGCATTGTGGTTACAAATACAAGCAAAAAAGATAATTTCTAACCCCACCTTCAAGGAGCTTACATACAAATGGGAAAAGGCAACAAATACAGAGGTCCTGGAATTTGAGGGGTTTGAGTGGTAGGAGGTGAAATCTAGAGAGTGAGAAGTGAGCACGATCAAAGTGAGCATGGTGCAGGTGCCAGAGATGGTGAAATGGTGGTCCAGGCCAAGCACCCCAAAATCAGAAGAAAAGGTCCTGTAGGAGAGGCATCTCTATGGTGAGAAGGCCACTGGTAAGAAGGTGAAATCCAGAGTATGAGGAATGCGGCTGGGAAAAGAATGAATTTCAGAATTTGACTCTCAGTATCTAAAAATAATCATTCCTTTAGTGGGATGAATCCCAAATTATCTTGTCTTTCCCAAGCTTGCTGACAACAAAGCTGTCCATGGGCATTTGGCACCTGGAAGTACCAAGAAAGGACTTAAAGATTCTAGATAAGAGGGGAGAAGAGGCCAGAACAGTAGTGTTTAGAAAGAAGGGATGTGCGCATGCTACAGCTCATTCCAAGTAAGATTACAGGATCTAAACTGGAAGGAACCTCAGAGGTCATCTAATCTAGCCTGTTCTCTGAAACCATTAGGTAAAAGAAGTAGGAGTATCTACATTGGATAAAAGAAACCTTGTTGGGACCATAATCACTGTCCTCAAAATATCTAAAGATTTTCATATGGAAGAGGCCGCAGACTTATTAGGTATCTAGGGTCCTAGATTCTGGTCCTGCCTCTGTTGCTCCTTTTTCTTCTGTGGTCTTCTAAGCTCCTTCCTCCCTCTGGACTTCTGTTCCTTCATGTGGAAAATGAGCAACTTAAATGCACAAGTGTGGTGGTGTGATTGTGAGGCTTTGCTGGCAAGCAAGGAAGGGAGGGGGAGCTATTTTTTAATTTAGGTCTAAGAGTTTTTTCCTAAATGAAAGAATTAATGAGTTCACTGACCTAGATTAGAAAGACCCTTTCATCACAACTGATGGCCAGCAGTGAGTACCTGAGAGGAAGTCTGGCAATACTTGTCGAATCTACTCGTTCAATTTTATCAAACTTTTCAAAGTGACTACTATATGTTGAAAGGATGTAAGTTTCTTGAGGGAAGAGGCTTTCATTTTTATCTTTATATTTTCAGCGCCTGGAACATAGTTAATACTTCACAAATGTTTGTTGATCGATTACAGGATCGTCTACCGTTCTACAGAGGAGATTTCTCTTTAATTCGATACAAATCTATATAAGGTGTATAGTAACACTTAAAAGGGCTATAAGAACGCCAGCTATTATTAATAAAAGGCAATTGATAAGAACTCTCCCAAAACTGTTCATTAACAGTATTTATAAATAACAAAAAAAAGCTTTATTTGTAATAACAAACTATGTGTCCAATGATTGACTAGCTGAATAAATAATTCTACATGTACATAATGGAAAATTATTAGGCCATAAAGTGTCAAATATAAAGAATTCAGAGAATTATAAGATTCATATGAAGTGATACAGAGTGAAGGAAGCAGAGCCAAAGAACAATATATGCAATGAGAGTAAATACAATTGACACTGGAGAAGCGGTAAAATTCTGGTAAAAAATAATGGTCAATGTAATACTGCCCAAGTTGACTGTCCTTTAACTTGGGCAGTCTTACATTTCTGTTAATAATCAATAAACTTACTTTTCTTCTCCAGGGAATGTAGTTTGTGGAGGGATGTGCTTGGGTATTTACTGGGAATTACATGTGGCATCAAAAAAGATGTCAAATAATTTATTTAAGCCAAATTGAAGTCCTGTAAGAATGGTACTAGGAACACTAAAAGTCAGAATGAACTAAGACTGTCAAGGAAAGCTAAGGACAACAACAAAAGATTTTTAAAAGCTTTACTGGAGAAAAGAGTTAAGAAGTATTCAATGTAGATGGGACAATGATAATGAATGGAGAGAAGACAATTACACAACTAGGACTTTACTTCTGTTTCTGTGTTACGGAGAATGATCTTTGGACTGGAAAGGACAGAACAAATGGAGAGACACTGAAAGAGCGGCTAGCTGCCCTTGATGAGTTCAAGTGACCAGGCCCAGGTAAATTACATTCCAGGCTACTGAAAGAACTTTTGAATGCTATTTCTGAGCCACTATCAATCACCTTTAAAGGATCATGCAGAAGAAGAGTGGTGTTGGGGCTAGAGAAAGGCAAATGTCTCTTATTTTCATAAAAGGGAAAAGAGTAGGATATGAAACTTATTGTCCAATAAGCGTGATTCTGACACCTAGAAAATTCTAGAATGTTGTCACTGAAAAGGGTCTATCTTCAGGTGGTGAACATTTAGAAAAGAAAGTGGTAAATCACAAAGTGTCACACTTTCACCAGAAACAGGTCATGCTAGACTAACTTCATTTCCTCTTTTGATAGGATGGATCAGGGGACTGTTGTAGATACAGTTTACTTCTCTGCATTTGATGAGGACCCTCATGCTATTTTTGAAGGCAAGATGGAGAAGTATGGGCTTGGCAGTAACACAATTAGAAGGATTTGGAACTGGCTGAATGGCCATACCCAAAGCACAGTAAAAGACTCTACTGTAGTGTCCACTGAGTCTGTGCTTGGCTTTGTGATATTTGACATTTTCATCAATAATCTGGAAAATGGTGTACATGGTACACTTATCAAATAAGCAAAAAGCACAAAGCTAGGAGAGGCAGCCAACAGGTTAAATGGCAGAGCCAGGAATCCAAAAAAATACTTGACAGTCTAAGACACTGGGCTATATTTAATAAGATGAAATTTAACATTAATGGAAAGTCTTCCACTTGGGTTTAAAAAAGTCAGCTACTCAAGCTGGAGGAGGCAGGGCTAAGCAACAGTTCATATGAAAAAGATCTTGTGGTTTTAGCGGGCTGCAAGCTGAATATATGAGTCAACAGTGTGAGGGGGCAGCCGAATAATATTAAACTAAGAAGCACAGGTATTCAGAAAGGGGGAGCAGATATTCTCTGCTGAGTTTACTCTGTTTTGGTCAGACCATACTTGGAGTACTGTTTGATTTTGCATGTCATGTTTTAAGAAGGACATTAACAAGCTGGAAAATGCCCCAGGGAGGGGGAAAAAGAACAGTGAAGGACCTTGAATTCACATCAAGCGATGACTGGCTGGAGGAACAAGGGATCTTTTAGCCTGGAGAAGAGATTTAGGAGGGATACGACGGTTGTCTTCTATTATCTGAATGGCAGTTACTTGGAAAGAAATACTTGTTCTGTTTAGACCCAGGAAAGAGACCTAAGGACAGTGTGGAAGCTGCAAAGAAGAAATTTTAGTGTTGGTGTCAAAAAAAAATTTCCTAACAATGAGAGCTAGCCAAAAGTGCACGGAACCCACTGAGACAAGGATGGTGTCCCTTCACTAGAGGTCTTCCACTGGAAGATCAACCTGCCTGGGATGGCCGGTCAGGACGGGGTAGACGTCACTCACCATACAGCTCCAGGGCCTCCATCGGGCATTCTCTTCCCTCCACAGCCTGGCACCACCCTACTTTCTCACGCATTCTTCCAACCTCCACCCTCTGAGCTCCAGTCACACGGGGCCCCTCACCCTGCGGCGGCACCTTTGCTTCCGTGGGTTCTCCCTTCTCAGCTCTGTGGCTGGATCTCCTCAGCGCCACCTCTGCCAATCCTCCCACTTCACTGTGTGAGTCTCTAGGGCACTGAACATGGACCTTGGTACCATTACCACCACGGCATTTTTTTTCTCTCTCCCAGCCCTACTCGGCGCCCTTCTCCAGAGGGCGCCGGCTGGGTCGTGGGAGGCCCTGGGTTCAAATCCCATCTGATGCTCCCTTCCAGCTCGACGTCTGGGGTCCCTCGGCAGAGCTGGCACTGCCTCTTGCCTATCTTTGCCATCGCCAGAGTTCAGCTCAGGGCCTGGCACAGCGTAAAAGTGCTCGTGGGTAGGCTCGGCTGGCCGGGGTGGGGCCGCCACCAGCACAGGTAAGCGGCGGTCACTGACGGGGTGACAGGGACCGCGAGCGGGGTGGGAGAGTCCCCGCCCCTGCCTTGGGGAGGGGCCGTTACCAGGCAACGCGGAGGGGGGAAGCGGCGCGGACCGAGGCCAGGGTTCCCTACCTTGCCCTTTAGGTCTAGCACGTACACGGCGCTGGCCGACATGGCGGCGGCGGCGGGGAGAGGGCGAGGGCGAGGGCGAGGCGCGGCAGCAAGAGAGGCGGCGGCACCGGGGCGAGCAGGCGGGCGCACCCGACCCGCGGCACCTCACTTCCACTTCCGCCTGGGAACCGTTATGTCCGGCCTGGGCAACGGCCTTTGGCCTCTGGCGCACGCGCAGGGGAGGGCAGACAGGGGCGTGCGCTGCGTGCGCGCCGCCGAGGCGCAGGCGCACTGAGCCCTGGTGAAGCCGTGCGCCCTCCTCCAGAGCTCGGGCGGCCGCCCCGCCCTGGGGCCGAGTGGGAAGCCTCGAGAGGGAGGAGACGGAGAGTGGCGGAGCCTGCCAGGCCCGGCGGATAGTCATAGTATCCGTAACGTTGGCGCTGGAGGGCAGCTTAGAACTAGAACGTCGGGGCCGGGAGAGGCCCCCGGAGCGGGAACGTCGGGGCCGGAGGGGCCCCCGGAGCGGGGAACGTCGGGGTCCGGAGGGCCCCCTGGAGCGGGAACGTCAGGGCCGGGAGGGCCCCCCGGAGCGGGGAACGTCGGGGTCCGGAGGGCCCCCTGAAGCGGGAACGTCGGGGTCCGGAGGGCCCCCTGGAGCGGGAACGTCGGGGCCGGAGGGGCCCCCGGAGCGGGGACGTCAGGCCGGGAGGGGCCCCTAGAACAAGGACCCTGGAGCTTAGAATGGGAGAGCTAAGAGGGCCCTTAGAACAGACTACGTCGGAGCCAAGAGACCATTAAACTTGCCTAGGGTCGCAGAGCCCGGGTCAAAGGTGGCATTTGAACCCAGGGTCTCCCCGAGTCCAAAGACAGGCACCGCTTGGCCCACTACATCCCGCTGCTCTCTTAATTTGAATCCCTTTCTCAATGCCTTACTGAGCTCACGTGCCACTCCAGCCAGCTTTCCCTGAACCCCGTGTTCGGCCACCTTCACCTCAGACCTCACGCAGCCCTCTCTCCACTGTACTTCTCTTGTAAGATACATTGTTGAATTTCTTTTACCGGGCTTTAGGCCCTCTGAAGGCAGGGGCCTGTTTCTATTTAAACTTTTAATTTTCCCCATCTCCTGGGAACAGTGCTGCTTGGCATACTGAAAGCAATAAAAGCCAACATTTACATAGCACTTACTGTGTACGTGCCAGGCACGGGCTAAGCACTTCACGATTATCACTTCGTTTGAGTCGCACAGCAGCCGTTGGAGGCAGATACTATTATTATCTCCATCTCACAGATGAGGAAACTAAGGCAAACAGGTTAGATAACCTGCCCAGACTCCTACACTTAATGTCTAAGGATGAATTTGAGATCGGGTCTTCCTGACTCCAGGCCTAGCAGTCTGTGCATTATGGCTCCACGTAATATTTGTTGAAAACATAGATTTTGGAGCTGCAAGTGACTAATGGCATTGTGGCTGAGACCTCCACAGGTGGAGGCAGTGGGAGGGGGGCGGGGGTGGGAGTGAGGAGAGCCTTGGGCTTGGATCAGCGTCAAACACTAGCTGTGTGAGCCTGGGAAAGTCATGTAACCTTTGCCTCGATTTCCTTAACTGTAAAATGGGGATAGTAATAGGGTTGTAGAAAGGATTAAAGGAGATATATCTGTAAAATCACTTAGCATAGTGCCTTGCACATAGTAGGTGCTTAATACTTGTTCTCTTCCCTCCTCCCCTCTGCAGCAGGGACCCTTAAGACAGAGTCCATGGATAGTTTCAGAGGGCCTGTAAAGGTAGATGGAAAGAAATTACATGTTTATTTCAATGTTTCTTTTGTAATCCTACATGTTTTATTGTATGCATTTAAGAACATTTTTATTTTATTGTTGGCTCTCCTGTCTTGTTCTGGCAATGATGACTGCTGACCAGCAGGGAAACTTTTTTTACCCTGCTCCATTTCCATCCTGGGTCAGGTCACCTCCTCCTTAGGCAGCCTGGCATCCTTCCTCATCCTCCTCCCCTCCCTTGCCCCCAGGGCCTCATGATCTTGGTGCTGATCATGGTGTAGATACCCTGATCAACTTTAGCTCCACTGCAAGCTCGGAACACCTGAGCCCAAGCAATCTACCAGCCATGCCCTTCCCAGTAGTGTGGAGGGCAGGCCTATGGAACCTCACTTGCATTAATTATGATTGAGAAGGAGTCCATAGGCTTCACCAGAGGATCCATGACTCATGCTCTACAGCAGGATAAACTTTATCTTTACCAGTAACTATCCACATTTCAGTTCAAATAAACAAGCACTTTTGTACAAAGCCCTTACCTTTATCCCAGGCTGTCTTTCTTTCCTTCACCAGGTCAGTCTTCTTTGGTCCCAGATAACTAGTAATCAGTATCTTAAATGCTGCCTCAGTCCTGCCAGAGAAGGATGGAGAGGAACCCATGCCCTGAGTCAGAAGACAGGAGATGTATCATCAGGTTTTGTATCCTCAGGCTTGAGGTGGTTCTTGCGCAGGCCCACCACCATCAACTCTAGTAGCAGAAGCTAGATCCCAAGTAGGAACAAAATGGACATCCACTGAGGAATGTCTGAGGAGGTGGCCAGGTGGCATAGTGGATAAAGTATTGGGGTCAGAAAGTTCAAATCTAGCTTCAGAAACTAGCTACACACTAAATCTATCTGCCTCAGTTTCCTCAATCATAAAATAAGGGTAAATCACATGTATCTCCCAGGGCTGTTGTGAGAATCAAATGAGCTATCTGATAAAAACTCTTAGCAAGTGCTTGGTACATAGTAGGCACTTAATAAATGTTTATTCCCTCTCTCCCTTCCTTTTTCACTAATTTACCTCCACACTAGGATTACATATTCTCCCCTTAGCTTCTCAATCCCTTATTTCCTTTAAAATTTAGCCCAAGCACCACTTCCTAAAAGAAGCCTTTCTTGATCCCTGCAGCTGCTGGTCTCTTCCCCTCAGAAGTTACCTGTTTTTTTGTGTATGCTTCTGCATGTACATGTTATCTCCTTGACAGAACTAGAAGCTTTCTGAGAGGAGGGATTGTTTTATCTCATGCCTAGGGCATAGTAGGTGCTTAGCAAATATTTTGTGATTGAATGGCAAAAGAAATTGTAGGTTGTGACTCTAATGGAATATTATTGTAAGAAATGATGCAGAATTCAGAGAAACATGGGAATATTTGTTATGTAGTGTGCAGTGAAGCAAGCAGAACCAGGAAAATCATCTGTACCTTGACTGAAATCAGTCACACAGAGACAAACATGAAGCAATCCGGTCCTCAAGGAGCCTTTAGTTCTATGGGGAAGACTACATGGATGTTAATAAGTATATATACAAAATAAATACAATATAACTTTTTTTTTGAGATTAAGGTCCTAGCATCTGGGGCTGGGATAGGGTGGGGCAGAATTGAGAATCTATAAAGGCTTCACTTAGAAAGTGTAATTTGAACAGTTTTGAAGGGAACAAGATCATAGGAGGCACAGGTGTACCATGGGAAATAGCAAATGCCAAGGCATGGAGATGACAAGGGGCTATAATGTGTGGGAGATTAGCATGATGGCCAGTGTGGCTGGACTGTACCATGTAGGAGGTGTAGTAATATGCCATTCTAAGGAACTAAATAATAAATACACCAAACCCCTCATGTTATGCCATAAATTTCCTCAAATGGGTAAATATTTTATTATAAAAGATCACTCTATCATAAAAAAAATTAGAGAAGACTAAAAGGTTGTATCTTTCCCAACCTACCTTTTCAACAGGTTAGGAGGGAATTCATAACCACACCAAGGTTATAAATTTAGAGGTGCAGGGACCCTACATTTTTCGGATGAGGTCACTTGAGGCCCAGTAGAGTGATGTCCAAAGTCATATTGGTAAAGTAAAACCAGACTTTGAACCCAGATCCACTTTTTGCTCCTGTTGTCATGCTGCCTCTCAAGGGATAGATTATAAAAGACAATTTTGATTATGTCAAATTATAAGGCTTATGCCCCACAAAACCAATACTGCTTAATCTAAAAGAGGCTATGGAATGGGGAAAAAATACCTTAGTATCAGGGATTTCTGGTAAAAATCTGACATTCAAAATGTACACGGAATTGACTCAAATATATGCTCCAAAAGACATGTGGCCAAAGGCTACGAATAATCTTTGAAAGAAATCATTAACAACTATATAAGAAATGTTCCAAGACATGAGTAATGTTGTTCACTCCCTTCCTAATGAAATAAAATAGCAAATTAAAACATCTGAGGTATTATCTCATACCTACCAAATTGGCTAAGATGGGAAAAGGGCAGAAGCAGTCTGTATAGGAAGGGCTGTTCACCAATGCACTGATGCAATTGAACTTACTCAATCTTCCTGGAAAACAATTTTGAATGATGTTTGAAAAAAAAAGTCAAACTGACTAAGTACGCTAACCTAGTGTTTGATAAACCCAAAGATCTCAGCTATTGGAGCAAGAACTATTTGACAAAAGATGCTGGGAAAACCTGGAAAGCAGTCTGGCAGAAACTACTCACAGACCAACATCTCATACTGAATACCAAGAAAAACTCCGAGTATGTTTGTGGTTTAGATGTAAAAGGTGATATCATAAGCAAATTAGGAGAGCACAGTTCTACTGATAGTAAGAGTTCATGACTAAACAGGAGACAGAGAGGCTCACATGACGGAAAATGAGTATTTTTAATTACATTAAAAACATACAGCTAGAGCTTTTTTTCAAAAGGAAAGCAGGAAACGGGAAGATTTTTGAGATAAAGCTTTTATTTCTATGGTATATAGGGAACTAAGCCAAATTTATAAAAAATAAATGCCATTCCCCAATTGCTAAATGGTCAAAGGATATAACAGGTAATTTTCAGAAGAAATAAAAGTTACCAAGTCATATTAAAATGTCTTAATGATTTTACAAAAACATGGAAAAAGATTTGCACAAAATAATAAAGAGCAACGTGGGCAAAGGGAGTGTATGCAGTAACAGCAATAATCGTTTTAAGAATGACTGTAAGATTTTATGACTATTATAAATACCCAGACTATAAAGGACAGATGAAGAAAGATGTTATCTGCATCCAGAGAAACAACTGATGAATACCGAATAATTTTACGTACATGCGCGCATGCGTGTGTTATTTATTTAAAAGGAACAGCAAATTGTACATGAATGATTTGCAGTTTCGTGTGCAATCATCCTTATTACAGTTATGGAAATGCTTGGTTTATTCCACAAATTAAAAACAAAATGGAAAAAATGTCCTAAATCATTAATAATTAGAGAAATATAAATTAAAACAACTCTGAGGCACACTAACTAATATCCCCCAGACTGGCTAATAGAAAAGAAAAATGACAAGTGCTGGAGTGGACACGAATGCTCCGTTGGTGGAGCTGTGAATTGGTCCTACCATTCTGGAGAATAATTTGAACTCTCAGTGGGTCAAGCAAACTGTGCACACCCTTTGATCTAGCAATATCACTACTAGGTCTGTACCCCAGAGATCAAAGGAAAAGGAGTATGTACAAAAGTACCTATAGCAGCTCTTTTTTGTGGTGGCAAAGAATTGGAAACTGCCAGGATGGCCATCAAATGGGGAATGGCTGAACAAGTTATATGTACAGTACATGTATATGTACCGTATTTGATTGCAATGGAATACTATTATGCTATGAGAGTATGAGGGGGATGGTTTCAGAAAAACCCAGGAAGACCTATGTAAATTAATGCAGAAGGAAGTGAACAGATCTAGATCACTGCACATAGTAACAGCCACACTGTAATGATGATCAAACTTGAAACTTAATAACTCTCATCAATACAATTGATCCCCAACAATTCCAAAAGATTCATGATAAAAAAATGTTATCCACCTATAGTATGAGAACTGATGGACTCTGAGTGCAGGCTGAAGTCTATCTTTTTCTGCATGACTTCATATGCGTAATGGGTTAGGGGAAATCAAACTATTCATATACCCTTTGACCTAGGGCATAAACTTAATGTGGGGAGGCATTGTGACACAGTAGAAAGGGCTCTATGGTCAGGGGGGCCCAGGTTCAAATCAAACCTCTAACGTTTACCACCTGTGTATCACTGGGAAGTCACATAACTTCTCCCTGACTTATTTCCTCAGAAGAGAGGTGGATTAAATGAACCCTAAAGTCCCTTTAACCTCTAGATCTGATTGTTTTCCCTCTTCTTCCCACCAATCAGCAAGGAGAGATCCTAGCAGCAGCCTCTAGGCCGCAGGTTCCCTCACCTGTTAGTTTCTAGAAGATTGTTCCTAAACATATAAAAGTATTTATAAGCAATACTTTGTAATAGAAAAAAGTTGGAAATAAAGTTGTCTCTGGATTGGGGAATGACTGAACAAAATCATGGCATAAGACTGTAATTTATATTCTTTATTCATTTCCTTATTGTGCCATAAGGAATGAATATAAGAACTTTTGAGAAATTTGTGAAAACCTGTGTTAATGGATATGAAACAATGCACGTGGAATATACATGAAGACAATAATGTAAATGAAAGTATCACCAAGAGTTCAAGAAAACTCAGATCAAATATAATGGACATTGTTGTTCTGGATAGCTGAAGTTAAAACACAAGTCCATATTCTTTGTTAAGAAACAAAGTTTTTTAACAGTTGTTAACTAATTTGGACTAGGTCTATTAGTCAGTCACCGTATCAAAAAGTTTGACTTAACTGCCTTTTTTGGTGGGGAGGGGGAAGACACTATGGCATCTGTGGGAAAGGGAACCGTGGTGTACATGTACATGTTTGTGGTGAAGTTAAATAGCTGTGTAAAAAGAGGTAGAGCCAAGATGGCAGGGCAGTAGGAATAGATACAGTGAGGTCCCAAACTCCTCCAAACAGGTGCAGAAAATGCACCAGAATGAATCCTGATGGGGAAACGCAAAAGTCCCAGTGAATGAGACAGACTAGGAGGGACACTGGGGACAGGTTATGGCCAGGTGGGAATGGGATGGGGAGTTTAGCACTCAAGGGGGTGTGAATCCAGGGGGCACCAAGTACAGAGTTGCAGGAACAGGTACCAACTGGCAGTTCTGTCACCTACTTCCTGCTTCCATGTTACAGAATGAGGGAATTGTGTTTGACTGGTTTTCCAGGGTAGGGAGTGGTTGAATGGTTGTTGATTCTGGGCTGTGTCGGCAAGTTCAGAAGCAGCAGCTGCAGCATGGCTCAGATCCCAGGAGCAGAACAGGGTCTCAGTCCCAACTTTTAGCCCAGTCTGAAGCCTGTAGAGGAAAAACCAGAGCAGAAATCCCAGAACAAAGGAGAGCCTACAGTTCCATCACTTTGAACCTGCAGAACCTCCTGGATGGCTGACAGTGGCCAAGTGCAGTCAGCTCTGGGGACAACAACCTGACACTATACTGCATGTGAACACTCTGGGAGCCCTGAAGGCCTGGACAAACAGAATAAAGCAGCAGCAGGCCAGCCCAGAACTTCTCTCGGGCAGTGCGTGGAGCCTAGCCCTAACATACTCTTCATCTACTCTCCTTCAAGTCATGGGATCACAAATTTCAAGCTGGAAAATACCTTAGAGGTCACTGAGAACTACCTTTTCGTTTTACAGGTGAGGAAACTGACATTTAATGATTTTCCCAAGTTGGCACAATAAGCAGCAGATGAGACATGCAAAGTACAGCAAGCTAAGAGCAGCCTTGCTTCTCTGATCCTGTATCCAAATGTGGAAGCCAAGACTATGGCCGTAGAGCACAAACTGGCAGATTCTATCAAACTGGGAAGGCTTTGAATACAATCCCAGTGATGATCTATGAGCCTCTTGTCTGACATCCACCTAGTTTTGATAAGGAGGAGGCTTCCTCAATAGAAGGGTAGTCACCAAGTGATCACAGCAAACACTGGGTGGAGGGAGATCCTATAATCATGCAATCATTCTTTAACACATCCTTTAAAACACTTTATTATTTTCAAGTACAAGAGTAATGAAATGATAACTGGCTATAATTAGCACCTTAAGAGTGTTGGTACTCGTATAGCAAGTTTTTTTTTCTATAGACAGGGTAATGAAAGTAACTGTTAGCTATCACACTTTCCGAGTTGGACATCCTTATTAGTACCTAAGTTTCAATGACCTTGTATAAATAACTGAATTTTTTTAACCTAAAAGATTAGAAATTTTATGTGTCACAAAGAAACTTAAATAACCATGAGTCCCACTTTAATAAAGTGTGACAGGTTACTAACTTGATTACAGAGCGCCTTTAAAAATAGTCTTAGCAGGAAACATCCAAAAAAAAAGGGAGGGGAAAGCATTTACAGAACATGCCACAGTTATCAGAACAAACACAGATGAACAAGAGTTCAGGGCCACACCACAAAATGTTGCAGGAGTCTATTTTGTCCAGCTGACTTTGGGGATATCGTAATGTTCCGTGAGAGTATCTAAATGTCTGTTGAAGTCCTACAGGGGAGGAAGAAAAGAAAATGCTTCACCATAAGACCAGAAAAGTTATACAAATCCCCTATCTCAGCTGCTACTTCCCAAAGTGTCCTCCTCTCCAATTAATATACTCTGTCCCCTGGATCCCCATCCTAACATAGGCTCGAAGCTCCTTCTTTTTGCTAACACAAATCCAGCAAAGGGCAGTGGCAAAACGGAAAGAACATGAGCTTGGGAGTCAGAGAATAGTTTCAAATTCTAATTCTGGACCTTACAGTGTCACCCTGAATAAGTCTCTTTTCTACACTGTGAAATGGAAATAAATACTTATGATATCTGCCACACCTGGCTAAAATGCATTAATTAGTCCCAAAGAATTTTATAAAGGTGAGCTATTGTTGTCAATTACACCTCCCAGGAAATCCTTCTCCCTATTCACTATCTCCCTCATATTTATCTATTTGGTGAGCACTTAGAATATGCTGGTTTGTAAGAATTCTCATCTAATCAAGCAACAAGCAAATCAAAGAAAAATGCCTCTTTTCAAATCCTCCTGCATTCTACCATTACATCCTACCCAGTGAAAGGGTACAATGTATAGGACTCAGAAAGCTTGCTAAAACCTAGTTTCAAAGTATTTTATTGCTTGATAATTCTTACCTCCACCCTCTGCTTATGAGTTTTGGATGCTTTCTTTAAAATTCTTTCCATTTGCTTAAAGGAAAAAGAAAAAGAAAAAAGAAAGGTTATAAATTCACATATCCTAATCACCATCTGGACCCACTAAGAGCAGGGAGTGTAGCTCTGGTAGAATTAATTACCCTCTGTAACATTTTGAGTGGTTTCTTAAAATGTTACAGAGTGGCTATAGTTAGACAATTTGACGTTACAGTAGGGGTTTGAAGGATTTTTAAGCACTGTAGTTATGCTATATTAAACAAGTTGTTTCTGAACAATACTGGGCAAGGGATAAAATGACAAAACACGACAATACTCCCCCTTCCTATGCCTCTCAAAGCTTACCTCTACCTATTCCACCACTCTCTACCTCTGGGAAACTCCACAGTTGTAAATAAACTGCCCCACATCCTCTCAAGAACATCACATGTAGAAGCAACCTCACGGATCATCTAGTTGCATCCACTTAATTCCAGAATGCTGTAACTGAAGCCCACAGAATGTAAGTGACTTGTCCAAAGTTGCTCCTGGAACTAGTTACAAAGTATGGTGTTCTGTGCTCTTTCCCTTCCCCTCCACGACTACAGCTTTGGCCTCTGAAATGTCCTTCAAACATGGCTAGATAAATATTTCTCGTACATAGACCTGTCTGCACTAAGTGGCATAGTGGAAAAAGCACTGGACTTAGGAGTCAGAAAAGTCTGGACTTTAATTTCTGCCTTTAGTTACCAGCTGTTGTGACTCTGGGCAAATCACCAGAGCTTTCTCAACCTCAATTTTCTTCTCTTTTAAAAGGGGTTAATAATTCCATCTACCTTGCAGGGTTGTAAAGATCAAATGAGATACTACAGTAAAGTGGTTTGCAAACCTTAGCGCACCATATAAACACTTGCTATTCTCTGCTTTAATATTTTCATGGTTCCATATTACCTACTGTGGTAGTCCAAAAAACTTTTCCTCTCTTTTGTAAGTCACCTCTGCTCTGAACAATCCTCCCCAAATGTCCTAGTCTTCTACTCCTTCCTAGAACCTTTTGTATCTGGAATCTCACATGGTGAAAGCTTCCAGGCCTTAGGAAGCCATTTTTATTCTATTCCCACAATGATCATTCTTTTATGCTACATTTTCCTCAGCAACTGAGTATTTAGCTTGTGATAAACTGCCAGTATCTTCTGTTGTTGTTAAGAGATTGGGATGTTGTGAGGTGGAAAGGGACAGAGGCACAGGAGCTGTCATTACTCTTGGAAAATCATATTCAATTTTCTACCACTGCGCAGCAAGCTTCGGAGTAAAACGATGATCCAATTACTTACATAATGTTTGGGGAATTATTTTCATTGCTATAGAAAAAAAAGCTAAGGAATCACGGTTTCCTAGAGTGGTTGCTGGGGCTTTCACTTAATGGTTTATGACCTAAAAATTATCTTAATCTCAAAATAGGAAAGTTTTCTGTTACAAACAGTACCTGAGCAAAACTCCTTCCTAAAACCTAGCAACAATTTATGATAATCCCTAACTTATCTTGGACATGTATTAATCCAGCCCTCAAGACTTCCAGTAATGGAGAACTTATTGTACTGTAAGGCAGGCCACTGTTCTTGGAAACAGCCTTCATACTATTTGACACATATATAGTGCTTTAAAGTTTGGTCCTCCCAACTCTGTAAGATATCACAGCCAGTAAGGTAGGTATTACATACAAATGACCCCCATTTTACAGATAAGGAAATTGAGGCTGAGAGGTGGAATCTGAACCAAGTATTTTCTTCCAAATTAAGCCTAATTCTGCCTCTCGATCACTGAGTGTCCCCCTCCCCTGCTTCTATTTCTATCCTTTGAGGTAGGCAGAACATATAAAATCTCTCTTCCACATGACAACCTTTCAGATACCTTAAGGCAGCTAAAATGTAACACTTTCCTCTTCCTCTCCACGTCCCCCTCCCCAGTATTCTGTTAAAAACACCTTCGGTTCCTTCAACCTTTCTCCACGACCTCCAGTCCCTCTCTCTGCCTTACCGACGTACTTCATAAACAGCCAGTGAGAACCAGGCAGACGTAAAGGCGACCTCTTCCCTCCCTCTCTGTTTAGCTGCCACCCAAGGCCTTAGAGCTGATTTGTGTCAGCCCCCCGCCCCCCGCGCAGTCTGGGGGAGGCTCCCTCAGAACATCACCAACTACACAAGCTCAAACGCCCCCATGCCCACCCTCTTCTCCTGCATCTTCTCGTAGGCGATCTGGGCCGGGGTCCGCTTGTCCAGCCCCCTCCGCTTCTCCTCCTCGTTCTTCTTGCTCGTCACGATCTGCTCCAGGACCTTGCTCTTGTCCTTATCCTTCCTCTTCTTCCTGGGAGAGCAGACGGAAGGACGGTTAGACAGACGGACAGACTAGGCCCCGCCTTAGACGGGCTAGCTCCGGGCCTCGGACCCTGCCCCCGTCTCCCCTGCGGCCCCGATGCGCCAGTCTCACTTACCGCTTCGTTACGCCCAGTTCCGACACCCCTTTAAGCTTCAGAGCGCTCCTCTGTACCTGCTCGTACTCCGCCATACTCGCAACTTCCGCCCGGCCCTGCTCTACCTCACTTCCTGTTTGGGGGCCACGCAAAGCACGACGGGAAAGACGCGAACCGCACCCAGGGTGGGGTCCTTTATGTCCACGGACGCCCGGGCTCAGGAGAGAGTCCGCCTAGGGCGCCGCAGAGGACGTCGGGAAATTAGACAGTGCGCATGCGCGGCCTCGCTGCAGAAGGGATTGTCTTGGTGGCCCCCGCGGAGGACGGAAAATAGGCCATGCGCCTGCGCACAGTGCTTGCGGCTAGAGGGAGGCGGAACGTGCTTGTATTCCCTTTGGAGAAAGACGGAAAAACTGAGTCCTAAGTACGGAGAGAGAAGTGACTGCGATTGTTCTTTGTGGAGGACCGAACCCTGACGCTGTAGCTCTGCCGTTTGGGTGTTGTTCCAGATTCCCCCTTCACTTGATTTCCAGAAGCATTCGTTACGTCCTCAGACACTTCCTGGCTGTGTGACCCTGGGCAAGTCACTTAACCCGGGATTGCCTCAGTTTCCTCATCATTACACGTATCTGCTTCTCAGCGTGGTTGTGGGCACGGCGCGCCTGGCACGAATGCTAGCCAATGTTACGATTGCGTGGCAGGCTCCGCAGGACACAAACACACGTGGAACGCTTCCCGGAGGATAGGATGGGTAGAGGCGCTACATTCAAAGAAAGAAGTCACTGACGATGGGAGGTGATGGCTTCCCTCATGGGAAGGCCCCCCTTAGGCTCCGACGTACGAGCTGAGCTAGGATTTCCTAGGGGAGCTTGGTCTGAGGAGGGCGTTCGTGCCTTGCATCTCGCATGGTCTTCCAGGAATGTCCTTGTTCTGAAGTTCTATCCTCCCTCTCCCTCCTAGGAGAGGATTCCCTGGAAAAGGGGAGGTCATCCATGCCCCATTCATACTGGCCTCCTTGTCGAGCTCAATATCTTGTTCCTCTTGGCCTCTGCATAAGTCACCTTTCATGTCTCACTTGTTTTTGTTTGCTGCTTTTGTATCCCCAGCTTCTCATGCAGCGGCATGCATGTAGTGGTTGCTTAATAAATGCTTATTGAACGCAATTTCATCTACGTAGGAAGCTCTCCAGGGAGGAAACCTTTTCTAACAGTGCAGATCTGCAACTGTTTTGCAGTCTTATAGAAGACAAGGCAATCTAAATTTTTCCAGGCAGCATGATACTGGTATTGAACCAATTAAGAAGGAAAGATTTCTTGGGCCTTGGGGTTGCTTCCAGAGTAAACCCAAGTTTGAAAGTGAACAGATCTGGCCTTCCAGAGAGAAGGGGAAATTCCTGAGTTGTGTATCTCTTGGGGAAAAACAGGAATTACTCATGGTCCCAACAGCTTCAAGTGAATTAAAGGCGTTTTGTGGGAGAGTAAGAAGTTGAAACTTGCCTCCCACTATTACCATGAATTATTTGAACAGTGCAAGTCTGACTGGAATGGGGAAGCACAGTATCCCCAGAATATGTTTGCTTCTTGTAGGAAGTCCAAAACAGTGACACAATCTGAGGACCCCTGTATTGAAACCTGTTGGAGAGGTTCGCTGTTGGAATCCTTCCTCGCTGGCAATTCCAAGTTTAATTCTCTTCTGAGAAAAGTTTATTGGCTATTGTGAAGACTTTATATTTTCTGCATGAATTATGGGACTCTAGTGAATGCTCTGAATCTTTTGTATTTTCTGTATAGAAAAATAAAGTCTTCTACCTGATATACATTTGTCACTGTGAGTACTTGTAATTGGAGCTGATGACTTTTGTTATTCACATTTGTGGAAACCTAGATATAAGCTTATTTGGAAATATGAGTAAACTCTGAGTGAGGGCAACAAATCAAAGAAAATAGTCCCTTTTGGGGTCCAGCCTTCTTAACTGAACTCAGTCCATTTGAACCCAAGCTAGGATTCATGAGATGCAGCTAGGCTTGTAGTAGATTTAGGACTGGAAAAGACCTTTGTTTGGATTAGGAAGGAAAACTTCAGCTGCTTTCCTTCTATAGCTCATAAACCTAGCATTGGAAGGGACCTCATAGGTGACCCCTTTATAGATGAAAAAAGATGAAGAAATTGAAATTAAGTGACTTAAAATTAAATCAGGAGAGGGGCATCTAGGTGGTGCAATGGATTGAGCACCAGTCCTGGAGTTAGGAAGACCTGCGTTCAAATTTGGCGTCAGACACTAGCTTGTCACTTAACCCTGATTGCCTCAAAAAAATAATAGCTGGTAAGTGGCAGAACTGGGTTTCAGACTCAGATGTCACTCTGTTGTGTTTATGTTTTCCCTGGTAGAATATAAGCTCTTTCAAGTTAAGGAGATGCCTGTACACAGGCTTAATAAATAAATGCTTGCTCATTGCACGATGACTAATATTTATAAACCTTATGTTAACAGCCAAACTGACTATGCCAGGTACTTTTCCACCATTAGGTTTTTCCTATGGTATTACTTAAACCTGAAGTGTTTCCTCCTCCATGTTTGTTTGTTGAATTAAATTCAAATACCACTTTTTCCAAAAGGCTTCCTCCCATCAATAATGACCTGCCCTTTCACACCTTTTGTATTGTTTTCTTGGCACATCAATTATGCTTTTATTACTTAGAATTTTGTATTACAGGTTCCTAGGACTGCTTGGTTTCTGAAAGTGAAGACTGCTTCCTCTCTTTTTTTTTTCATGGTAGTGGAAAGAGTACTATCTCTGAAGGCAGGAAGCCTAGGTTCAAATCCTCTGTCAGACTATTCACCTCCTTGGCCCTTGGTTTCTTTATCTGGAAAATGAGGGAGTTGGATGAGTAGTTTCCAGCTCTAGAGCTATTTTATATGGAAGGGATTAAATGAAAGTTTTCTTTCCTAAGCCAATGATTGGATATATGAGGGTCCCACCTTTCTAAGAGCTAAGGGACTGGAATGGGCGAAGAGGCTCAGAGGCTAAGATGTAATAGAGATAGCAGAGCCCATCCCTTCTCTGAACTCTGAGCAAAGGTAACACTTCAGCTGAGGACTCTGGGTGAAAGAAACTTAGAAGGGAATTTTACAGGAAGCCTTTCCAAACCCGTTTTAATTTTAGTGCCATCCCTCTTAAGTATTTCCGTGTTTGCCTTATTGCTTGCTTTGTATATATTTGTTTGCATATCATCTCCTCTATCCGATTGTAAACTTCTTGAAAATAGGGATGGCGTTTGTCTCTTTTTGTATCCCAACACTTAGCACAGGGCCTGGCACATATTTTTTAATCATTTTCAGTGGTATCCAACTCTTTGTGACTCATTTGGGGTTTTCATGGCTAAGATACCGGGTGGTTTGCCATTTCCTTCTCCAGCTCATTTTACAGATGAGGAAACTAAGGCAAATAGGGTTAAGTGACTTGTCCAGGTTCACACAATTAGTAATTGTCTGAGGTCAAATTTGAACTCAGGAAGTTGAGTCTTCTTGAATTCTTGACTCCAGGTCTGGCACTCTATCCACTTTAGCACCCAGTTGCCTAGTACATAAGTGCTTGGCACTTGGTAGGAACCATTATCATAAGTAGTTGGGAATGGATTTTCCGGAATCAACTGGACAGAACCAGTCTCTAACTTGGGTGGTCAGAGTTGAACACAGCAGGCTTTGTAAAGACCAGAGAGTCAGGAATCAAGCAGACATTTAATTTCAAAGTGAGACTTGCTAGCAAGGGGGCAAACTAGACACGTATGTTGGGGCCCTGCCCCTAGTGGGAGGGACCTGTTTTAATGTCAGTAAATGTTGATACTTATACCAGTAGTTACACAGTGAGCCCTGACAGTGAAGGGTAACAGAAAGTGTGACAAGTTTGAGTCACAGCGGCACTTTGGAACCAGAACTTGTGGGAGCTTGTCAAGTGCTTGTCCGAGCTCCGAAATCACCTGATGCTGGTCAAAGCAATGTGATAATTATGTGATTTTTCCAGAGGGTGAGATCATCCAAAGGGTGAGCACAAAGGATTGTTGTTATGCCAAGCTCAGGGCAGAGCTTGCTTGCTGGGCAATAATTGGAATATTTATATTAATAAATTATATTAATAATGGAAAATAATTGTCTCCTAATGTCTTGACAGCAGATTATCTAGTTCAGCCCCTTTATTTTATAGATAAAACTAGGCCCCCAGAGGGGAGCTGACTTGCTAAAAAAATGTACATGCCTAATAACAGACTGAATCAAACCTCAAATCAAGGTTTTCTGAGGCTAAATTCATGGCCTTTCCCCTGCCTCCTCAGTCTCCAGACGAGGCCTACGCATCAGTTAGCCTTGTATTAATTACATGTGAAGGACTTTAGAGTGCCCAGACCCACATTTGGCTCACTCACCTAGCTAGCTTGGCAGGTAAGGGCCCTCAATAGCCACTTTGCATCTGAAGTGATGTGGCCCCTGTGTAGCTGGATCATAAAATCAATTTAGCCTCAAAAAAAGAATGAGTCATTTATTTCATAAATAAAAACAATTAGGTGATTATTTTTCCATTTCTCACCCTTTATTTAAGGCTTTTGTGTCCTATGAAAGGGACCAACTATAGAGGTAAAGCCATCCACTTGTAGAAGATACTCCATGATTCCCAAGTGTAATGACAGACTTTCTAGCTCCCCTCCTCCCACTAGACCTTGAACAAGCCCTGGGAAGACCATGGGATTTGAGAGCTGCAGGGATGCTTGGACACTTCCAGGATTCTCAGAGAAATTGTAAAATAATAATTCACATTTCTTTAGCCCAGGGGTGGGGAACTTGGGGCCCTGTGGCCTTCTAGGTCCTTGAGTGTGACCTTTTGACTGAGTCCAAGTTTTACAGAACAAATCCTTTTATTAAGGTGATTTCTTCTGTGAAGTTTGGATTCTATCAAAGGGCTGCACTTTAGGACTTAGAGAACCACCTGTGGCCTTGAGTGGCCCTTTGTGAGGGACAAAATTCTTCACAACAACCTTGTAAATAGGAAATACAAGAAAACAGTCCTATTTTATAGATGAAGAGGATGAAGTTCAAAGAGTCTGAGCGACCTGCCCAGGGACATGCAACTAATATGTATGCAACAAAATCAATGCAACAGGTGTTTATTATAGACTAGACCCTGAGAAGATGTCAAAAATAAAAAGAAAATGACTAGTTCTTGCCCTTAAGGAACTTAAAATTTACTGGGGATAGGGAGATATGCTGGGGGTAGGTAGTCCACTGAAGAAGGAAATGGCAGACCAATTCAACATCTTTGCCAAGAAAAATGACCTATGGATAGCATAATCCGTGGGGGCACAAAGTTGGACTCAGCTGGATGACTGAAGAACAACAGAGAGATGTACAAGAGGAACATAAATAAATTATACACAGTCATCTAGAATGTGGCAAAAGAAAATCAGCAAAATCCTGGCTAAACTCAGACCTGGATCTTATGACTTTAAAGTCTCCTGTTCTTCATTCTGTTCACTGTACTGCTTTCCCTACTTTCTTCAGTATTCAGGTAAAATGCCATTTCTTCCATGAGTCCTTCCCCAAAATCACAAGCCAATCCTTCTCTAGCTTTTGGGTCATGGGACTGATACAGCAATTCATAAGGTGTTGGAAAAGAGTCCAAGTGATGGTGAACCTCTTTGATGCATATTGGAGGTGGGGAGTCATCAAATACACTGGTTTATTCATGCTCATTGCTCTTTGGACCCTGTCACCTGCCCTGCTACTTTATCCTTTGGAAACCTAGGCTTCTCCATTACTTTAGAACCCTCTTGTTGTTTCCCTGGCATTAAAATCTAACCTCCCTGAGGGCAGAGGTTGTGGCTTTCTTTGTGGTTGCTTCATTCTGGAAGACAACCAATGACATCTGGAGATGGATGTCTTGACTTGCACTGAATTGAATTTAAGTGAACCAAAGCTATGCAGTCATCAGCCTCACTCGTCCAGAGTCATCAGAGTCCAGTGGCAAGACATAAGTCAAGAAGACTGGTGATGGCCCAGGATGCAGTGGGAGACTTTGGCCTTTTTAACTGTGGCTTTCCTATTTCTCTCTCAGTTCTGCTTCTGCCTGTGTATTCCACCACTATATCTCCGCTGTTTTCTCACTCTCATCTTCTGTTACGTTCTCACTCTGAAATGTCCTGCCCTGGTGGGCTCCATTCTCCCATTGATGAGTTCCTCTCAGAGTCTCCATTTTGTGGAAGGACCTAAGGCCAGCCCTTCTTTATTCCTCTCCTAGCTTTGCCCCACTGGAAGTCTATCTAACAGATAAAAGTAAGCTCTTTGAAGGCAGGGACTTTTCTTTGTGTTTGTATGTTTATCCCCAGTGCTTAGCACCACCATGCCTGAAATTTAGTAAGTGCTTTAGAAATCCTTGTTGATTTGGATTGTTTTGTTTTCCTAGTGTTTAGTGCAATTCTTGGTATGTAGTAAACCTTTAAATGCTTTTTTAACTTACTGATGCCCGCAGATAGAAGCAACTTTGACTTATCAAACTTTTCATACCACTATTGAGACATCTCATTGGTTCTCAAGACATTGTCTCTTGTGTTTACATATTTATGTTTGTCTAATAGTGTTTTTTTGTTAGATTGTAAACTCCTTGAAGAAACTATGTTTTATTTTGTCTACATATGCCCAGCATTGAATTAATAAATATAGGTCATTTGATACTTGGGCTGCAAAATAGACTAACCCTCTGCTTCCTTGGTCAGACCACATCATGAGCATTGTGTTCAGGCCTGGGCACCACATTTTAGGAAGGAACTCGACAAGGTGGAGCTTGTTTGGAGAAGGGCAACCAGAATGGTAAGTATATTTAAATCCATGACATACAGGCTTTGATTTAATTCAATTCAATCAACATTTATTTAGTGCCAGATATAAGAGAAGTACTAGAGATCCAAAGATATAAACTGAAAAGTCTTTAACCTCAGGAAATTTACATTGTACTTAAAAGAACTAAGGAAAAAGAAACTTCAAGAAACATAATACCTATCCTCAAATATCTGAAGGCTGTCATGTGGAAGAAATATTAGATTCCCATTAGACTGTGAGCCCCATGAGATCAGGCATTGTTTTTTGCTTTTCTTTGTATCCTTAGCCCATGGAGCAGTGCCTGGCACACAGTAGGGTCTTAAGAAATGCTTGTGGACTTGACTTGCTCTACTTTGCCCCAGAGAGATGCATTAGGTAGGAGCGATGGGAGAAACTGCAGAAAGATAGATTTCGGTTTGGTATGAGGAAAACATCCTTAGAATTAGATCTGTTCAAAATGGCCCATCTGAGTAGTCGCCACTCCACCACTAGAGGTGTAGGAGTGGAGCCTGAATTATGACTTGTAAGGGATATTAAAGAGGGGATTTCTGCTAAGGTACGGATTGGAATAGATATAGGGGTGGGGAACCTGTGATCCCGAGGCCACAGATCTCTGAGGTCCCTTCACACTCAGACAGGCTCTGATTCTATTGTAATCTTTGTGTCAGAAGCTTTTGTAGAATAAAGGGCTTGTTTACACTAGGAAATTAAAAAAAATTCTCTTGGAAATCTTCAACCTAGGAAAACTAGGAAAATGTATGCATAGTACCTGTAGGAAGCGAACACTTATTTCTTACTTGAATGCTCTGAGTTTGCAAAGTTAAAGAAGAAAGTTTTATTGCCTGATCGAAGGAAACCCTTGGAAAATGTACACTCTCATGAGCAATCCTGAGGGGAAAATTTATATAAATTCCCAGTTGGAGTTCCTAATAGGCAGGGTAATACATAGTAGCTGATCCTTTCACAATGCTTTAAGGTTTGCAAAGTAATTTCATATATTATTTCATCGGATACCATTGTTGTTAAGCAGGTTCTCTTTCTTTAATTTTTGAATGCTCATAGGGGACAACTCATCAATGTGCAACCCTGCAGTTCCTGGTTATTACCAGTAGGTGATGTCAGAAGCTGCAGTTCAGGGTTGTACCTGCTGCAAACAAAGCTCCTTCACAGAAGCCTGTAGGTGTTATCAGGCATTCCTTTCTACTTCCGCCCCTTGGGTAGCTCCCTATGCCAGGAGCTGCAGGTATAACTTCAGATGTGGAGGTAGATGATATAACTTCAGAAGTGGGATAAGATGACAGATCTTGTGACCATCCACCTTAATATCCTTTCTCCCTGACACCTGGGAGAGATGTCTCCCACTCCAGGAAGCAGTTTCCATACCCCTAGTATTTTGGAAATCAACAAAACACCATAATTTCCTTCTAATAATCTCTCATTGCAACCTGGGTAAGAAATAAGATGCTTTTATAAGAAGGAAGTTGATTAAAGGACTTCTCCCTGATCAATATGATAAACTTGCCTCCCTATAGACTATCATTCTGCCCACCCGGTGACAACAAAGAAAACTCTAGATTATCTTTCAAAGACTAAGGCTGTCCTAGGAGAGATTGGCTGGTTTGGTCTCTACAAGGAGCCAGATTTCAGTGACTTGGAGTTGTCCCCAAGATATTTAATTAGCTGGAGTTGGGAAGACCTGAGTTCAAATGTGGCCTCAGACACTTTTACTAGCTTTGTGATCCTGGGGAAGTCACGTAATCTTGTTTGCCTCAGTTTCCTCAGCTGTAAAATGGAGACCCTGGAGAAGGAAATGGCAAACCACCCCAGTATCTTTGCCAAGAAAACCCCAATTGAAACCTTGATGAGTCAAACTGAAAGAGTCAGACCGAAACATGACTGAATTATAACGACAAAAGGACATGGAAGGATAGATTCTTGTGAGAGGAGTCACCTTTGGTGAGGATTATAAAAGAACGCCAACTAATCATGGAACAGAAGGGAATTAGCATTATACAGCATTTATTATGTGCCAAACATTTTGCTAAGTGTGTTAAAAAATAGTAATCTTACTAGATCTTTACAACAACTCTAAGAGACAGGTAGAGTTATCTTCATTTTACAACTGAGGAAACTGAAACCAATTTTTTTTAAGTGACTTGCCAAGGGTTACATAGGTTGTAAGTGTCTAAGACTGGACTTGAACTCAGCAGAGAGGACCTGGGGTCTGGGAGGGACAAGGAATGGGATTTATATGCATCTATGTACTTTCTTCCCAGGAATGGCTTTCTTGGTGCAGAAGCCCGTGGTACTTGCTAAGAATATCCAATCAAGACCAAGACATTATAGCCCCCAAGCTGCGTAGGAGTAGCAAGAGATCCTGCAGAAGCACAGGGTAGAGATGGACACATTCTTTACCATTTGACCCAAGAGGGGAGGGGTTCATTGATATTCTTGAGAGAGAGAGAGAGAGAGAGAGAGAGACAGAGACAGAGACAGAGACAGAGACAGAGACAGAGAGACAGAGAGAATAAGATTCTGGGAGATAGAAGAGGATTTCCCAAGTGAGCCCTGTAACTGGAGGAACCATAAAGGTTAAAATCTCAACAAAAGGAAGCAAGAGATTGGTACCTTGCCTCCCTACTATTGAAATGATTAATTCAGACAGTGCAGTCTAATGGGAAAGTGGCTGTATAACCAGCAGCCCTAAAATGTTTTTGCCTTCTGGAATTTCCTGTATGTGGAGGAGGTGGGATGTCCCCTGCCTCCCCTGGGACCTTTGGCCATTGCTTCTACATGACAATGGGTTCATGTATTTCTAGGCAAGCCTGACCTGGGCTTTGGGCTCCTGGCTGTCTTTTATGTTTTGTTAGATTAAACAGTGACTGAGAGATGGTCTTTTTGAAGTGGCTATCCTGAGAGTTTGGGAATTCTTGGCTTCCTCAGTTGGAGTTGGTTGCATTTCAGGAGGATTCTCCCACTGGAAGCTACTATAATGTTTTTTCAGATAACTCCCAGGATGAAGATGAGCTCAAACCTCAGCCTGGTTTCCCAGAAGACATGGATCTGGAGGGAGCTGTTTGTATCGTACAGAGTCAAGGTGAAGATAAAATGGCCATTCAACAGTACCACCAAATGTTCCTTGTCTTAACATTTTAAATCTCATCCTCCTGGAAGAGCATGGTAGTGATTGTAAGTTGCAAGTTTGTGTTTAATGTGATCAACTCATGCTTGTGAGTTTTGTGCTTTAAGCATTTCTTTTGAATGGAGGAAATAAATAGCTGTCCTATACCTGATCTTCATTGTACAGAGTACCTTTCCATTTCCCTTTTTGGGGATACCCCAGACATGAGCCAAACTTAAGCTATAAGTAATTTTCCCTAGTACTATGGGGTGGCAGTGAATAAAGACAGAGTGGACCAGAAAAGGAGCCTTACCCTTCTTTTTTTTTCTTTTAAATTATTTTATTTGTTTTCAGTTTTCTACAATCACTTCCATATATCTTAGATTTTCCCCCTCCCTTCCTCTCCCTCCCCTGTCTCCCAATCTTATATAGGTTCTACACATACTATCCTGTTAGATACATTTTCACCTTAGTCATGTTGCATAGAAGAATTAAAATGAATAGGAGAAACCATAAAACAAAACAAAACATAACACAAGAGAAAATGGTCTGCAATCTAATTCCATAGTTCTTTCTCTGGATGTGGAAGTTAGCCTCAAGAGTCCATTGGGAATTTTTTAGGACTTTGCATTGCTGTGTAGGACTAAGTCTACCAGAAAAATTCTTTGCACACTGTGATTGTTGCTGTGCACAAAGTTCTCCTGATTCTGCTCCTTTCACTCATTATCAGCATCACTCAGCATGAGTTCAAGCCTCTCTGAAGTTTTCCTGTTCATCATTTCTTATAGCACAATATTATTCCATTACATTCATAAACCGCAACTTGTTCAGCCATCCCCACCTTGATTTCCAGTTTTTGACCACTACAAAGAGAGCTGCTATAACTATTTTTGTACATGTGGGACCCTTTCCCATTTTTATGATCTCTTTGGAATACAGTCCTAGGAGCAATATTGCTGGGTTAAAAGGTATGCCCATTTTTGTAGCCCTTTGGGCATAATTCCAAATTGCTCTCCAGAAACAATTGGATCAGCTCACAGCTCCACCAACAATGAATTAGTGTTCCAACTTTCCCACATCTTCTCCAACATTTATCATCTTCCTGTTTTGTCATGTTAACCAATCTGATGGGTATGATATGGTATCTCAGAGTTGTTTTGATTTTCATCTCTCTAATCAATAGTGATTTAAGCATTTTTTCGTACAACTATAGATAGCTTTAATTTCTTCCTCTGAAAACTGCCTGTTCATATCCTTTGACTGTTTATCAGTTGGGATAGGTTAGGTACTCAAGATACATTAGTCAATGAATATAGCAGTCTACTGTTTGATAAACCCAAGAACCCAGCTTCTGGGATAAGAACTCACTGTTTCACAAAAATTACTGGAAAAACTGAATAACAGTGTGGTAGAAACTGGGCATAGACCAATGCCTGACACTGTACACAAGAATAAAGTCCAAATGGACACATGATCTAGGTATGAAGACTGATACTATAAACAAATTAGTGGAGCAAGGAATAGTGTATCTATCAGATTTATAGAGAATGGAGAAATTTTTGACCAAACAAGAGATATAGAATGTTATGAAGTGCAAAATGAATAATTTTGATTACATTAAATTGAAAAGGTTTTGCACAAACAAACCCAATGCAACCAAGATTAGGAGGAAAGAAGAAAACTGGGAAAGAATTTTTGCAACTGATGTTTGTGATAAAGGCCTCATTTCTAAAATATATAGAGAACTGAGTCAAATTTACAAGAATACAAGTCAATCCCCTTACCATTCTTTTTAAGAGTTTGGTTCCTCTAGGACTGAATCTGGTCTGTATGCATGAGTCCAGAGTTGGGGGCAGTGGGGTGGAACCCCTGGAGGAAGAGGCGTCAGAAATAGTCTTCTGTATTGCTATATATGGTAATGTATTTAGTCTTAAGCAGAAGTTATCCAGATATTCATTGACCTCAAGGACAAAAAGGAACAGAAACTCTTGTCCAGTGTATAAAAACAGCATATAGAAGTCATAGGGCTGGAAGGGACCTTAGAACACATAACACAGAATGTCAGATCTGGGAGGACCCTTTGACCATAGATCACAGAATGCCAGAGCTGTGAGTGATCTTAGAGATCTTCTAATCCAGGAATTCTTTACCTAGGGTCCATAAATTTATTTAAAAAATACTTTGGATTGGAGAGCCAAGATGGCAGAGTAGAAAGACTCACGTATGCTAGCTCCGAACCCACAGCCCATATATTTCCTGCAAAAAGAACTCCCCATAAATTCTGGATCACTGCAAGGCACGCAGAAACACAGTGGAAAAGATTTCTGTTCCAGAGAGCCGTCCCCAGGGTCCATCATGCCCCGGAAAGCAGAGTTCGCCCCTGTGCTGCCCTGGCCTTGCGGCCGAGAGGAGCGGATCTGAGCAGGCTTCAGGGATGGAACCTCCGGCGGCCGTGAAGGTCCCTCCGCCCACAGATGCTACAGGTCAGTGAGAGAGACGTCTAGGCTGGCTGAGAGGGGAGCGGGGTATCTCCGACTGTGATTCGGGCCCCCTGGGGAGGCAGCGGCAGAGGCAGTGGCAGCAGCCCAGGACTCCCCCAGCAGGCAGGCAGAAGTTCAGGGCCATTACTGAAAGTCTCTGCATAAACCCCCTGAGGGAACTGAGCCTGGGAGACGGCCCTACCCCCACCTGCTCCATTACTGAAGGTCTCTGCATAAAGCCCCTGAGGGAACTGAGCCTGGGAGGCAGCCCTGCCCCCACCCCAGCACCAGAACTTAAGCTCACATTGAATAGCAGCTGCGCCTGCCCCGGAAAGCCCATTTGAATCTCAGACCCCAAGCACTAGCTGGGCGGATCTAGGCGGGGGTGGACAGGAATCTCAGAAGTCAAGTAACTTGCTGGGAAAATGCCCAGAAAAGGGAAGAAAAATAAGACTATAGAGAGCTACTTTGAGGGGGCACAGATGTTCCCGCCTTTCAATTCTGATGATGAGGAACTATTCTTACCATCAGGGAAAGACGTGGAGGTTGGGGCCTCTGTATCCCAGATATCCCAGGTGGATGTCCGGTGGGCTCAGGCCTTGGAAGAGCTCAAAAAGGATTTTGAAAATCAAGTTAGACAGGTGGAGGAAAAACTGGGAAGAGAAATGAGAAAGATGCAAGAAAAGCATGAAAAACAGGTCAATACCTTGGAAAAGGAGACCCAAAAAAATGCTGAAGAAAATAATACCTTGAAGAATAGGCTCACTCAATTGGCAAAAGAGGTTAAAAAAGCCAATGAGGAGAAGAATGCTTTCAAAAGCAGAATTAGCCAAATGGAAAAAGAGGTTCAAAAGCTCACTGAAGATAATAGTTCTCTCAAAATTAGAATGGAACAGATGGAGTCTAATGACTTTCTGAGAAACCAAGAAATCATAAAACAAAACCAATAGAATGAAAAAATGGAAGAGAATGTGAAATATCCCATGGGAAAAACAACTGACTGGAAAATAGATCCAGGAGAGACAATTTAAAAATTATGGGACTACCTGAAAGTCATGATCAAAAAAAGAGCCTAGACATCATCTTCCATGAAATTATCAAGGAAAACTGCCCTGATATTCTACAACCAGAGGGCAAAATAAGTATTGAAAGAATCCATCGATCACCACCTGAAAGAGATCCAAAAAGAGAAACTCCTAGGAACATTGTGGCCAAATTCCAGAATTCTCAGGTCAAAGAGAAAATATTGCAAGCAGCTAGAAAGAAACAATTCCAGTATTGTGGAAATACAATCAGGATAACTCAAGATCTAGCAGCTTCTACATTAAGGGATCAAAGGGCATGGAATAGGATATTCCAGAAGGCAAAGGAACTAGGACTCAAACCAAGAATCACCTACCCAGCTAAACTGAGTATAATACTTCAGGGGAAAATATGGTCTTTCAATTAAACAGAGGACTTTCAAGCATTCTTGATGAAAAGACCAGAGCTGAAAAGAAAATTTGACTTTCAAGCACAAGAATGAGAACAAGCATGAAAAAGGAAACAGCAAAGAGATGTCATAAGGGACTTACCAAAAGTGAACTGTTTACATTCCTACATGGAAAGACAATATTTGTAACTCTTAAAACTTTTCAGTATCTTGGTAGTTGGTGGGATCACACACACATACACACACACATGTACATGTGTGCACGCACACACACATACACACATGCACACACATACAGAGACAGAGATTCACAGAGTGAATTGAATAGGATGGGACCATATCTTAAAAGAAATTAAGGTAAATGGTGAGAGAGAAATGTAGTGGGAGGAGAGAGGGTGAAATGGAATGGGGTAAATTATCTCTCATTCAAGAGGCAAGCAGGAGACTTTTTAGTGGAGGGAAAAAGAGGAGAGCTGAGAAAAAAAAAAAAAAACAATTAGTTTACCCTCATCACATTTGACTAAAGGAAGGAATAAAATGCACACTCATTTTGGTATGAAAACCTATCTTACAATACAGGAAAGTGGGGGAGAAGGAGATAAGCAAGGGGGGGGATGATGGAAGGGAGGGCAATGGGAGGAGGCAGCAATTTGAAGTCAACACTCTTGGGGAGGGACAGGATCAAAAGACAGAATAGAAACAATGGGGGGCAGGATAGGATGGAGGGAAATATAGTTAGTGTTACACAACACGACTATTATGGAAGTCATTTGCAAAACTACACAGAAAGGGCCTATACTAAATTGCCTACCTTCCCCAAGGGAATGGGTGGGGAGGGAGGGATGGGGAGAATTTGGAACTCAAAGTTTTAGGAACAACTGTTTAGTATTGTTCTTGCTCCTAGGAAATAAGAAATACAGTTAATGGGGACTAGAAAGTCATCTGGCCCTACAGGACAAAAGAGAAGATGGGGACAAGAGAAGGGAGGGATGATAGAAGAGAGGGCAAATTGGTGATAGGGAAAATTAGAATGCTCGGTGTATTGGGGTGGGGGGAGGGGATAAAAGGAGAGAAAATTTGGAACCCAAAATTTTGTGAAAATGAATGTAAAAAGTTAAATAAATAAATTAAATAAAAAAAATACTTTGATACCTGCATTTGAATAAAACTGGTTTATTTTCTAATTCTATGTACTTTATTTTATGCTTAAGAACATTATTCTTCCGATTCCTAAGAGTATGTAGACTTTACAGATGATCAAAGGGGTTCAGGACATAAACAAGATTGAGAACCTCTCATCTAGTCTAACACCCACTCTTTACAGATTAGAAAACTGAGGCCCAGAGAGGGAGCATAATTTGCTCAACATCACAGGTAATTAGTGGCATAACCAGGATGAGAATCTCAGTCTTCTGCTTCTTGGTCCAGGCTCCAACGTACTCCTCTGTCTACCATATACTCCCTGGACAGAGGGTGGAACTGGACAAGATGGGCAGAAAGCAGCTTTGGGCTGTGCTCCATGAGAGGCTGTAATGTGAGTCCTGCTGAAGGCGGGGGCTGGGAGCAAAGGGAGGGCATAGGGGACTGATGCCAGTCAGGGATTTTGCTTAAATACTCCTGGGGGTGATTTAGTAATCCTCACAGTTGGCAGGGGACTGACTCCCCTATGCCAGGCTCCTTCCCCTGCTTTTTAAATCAAGTGATCACTGAGTTTAAGAGGAAAGCCATTAGGAGAACTGAACCTGAATTTAGACATGGGCAACAAGCAGACTGTTTTCACTCCGGAACAGCTTGATGCATATCAGGTAAGAGCCCTGAGAGGGAGAAACAAGAGTCTGCCATTTGTACCTGGTTTAGTTCAACATACTAAGTGTCCACAAAACTAAATGTGAGTTCTTTCACTTGGCCCTGGAGAAACAAAGATGAAAAACATCTATTCTCTTGAGGATCTTTCAATCTAAGGGGGATAAACAGGAATAATTATAAGACAAGTTGGAATGTGATAAGGATGTACAAGGGGTTAAATAGAAAAGGTGAGAGATTTGGGTTAGGCAGGATCACTTCAGAGGAGGCGTCAAGGACATTTACTTTTTATTTTAAGAAAGGGAAGGATTTCTACCAGTAGAAGTGGACAAGGGGCATCTCTTCCAGTTACAGAGGATATCTTGTGCAAATGCATGGAGACAGGAAAGGATAGGATGGGAAGAATGAAACTGAGGGATGTTGAGTTCTGTAGTTTGACTGCAATATAGAGAGAAAGGTGGTAATTTGCCGTTAGGTTGGAAAAGTCCATTAGATCCAGGTGATGGAGGGCCTTCAATACTAAATCAGGGAGTTTGGATTTTCTTTTGCAGATAGGGAGCCATTGAAGGATTTGAACAGGGTCTAGACCTATGCCTTGGGGAGATTATTCTGGAAGAAGGTGAAGGACAGACTGGAAAGGGGAGAATTCTCTGGATCTAAGATGGATGCCCTGTACTTTGACCATGTGTCTCTTTTTGACTGTTTATACTACTCCATCTTGGATTATAGCTAATGCACTTGCTGACCTAGACTACATTTGTGTGGGGCTGAAACAATTCTACCAGAAATTCAGCTGTTTAAGGAAAAATACTTGTCAAAATGGTTGATTTGTGTTATAGTTTTCAGGATCATAGATGACTGACCTTTGATGGCTGTGTTCATGAAGTCCTATGGCAATCTGGTCACCCTTATAAAAAGGAATATTTATGGCACAAATAGGAGGATCTTTGCTAATTCCCTGCTCTCTGAAAAGGAGGAGGGGGAAGCTTTGATAAATCAATATTCTCTATGCCCCTTTCTTTGCAGGACTGCACCTTCTTTACAAGGAAAGAAATTCTGAGGTAAGTCTCTTCTGGGACCCACTCAGCCATCACTGGGAAGGTTCAAGCTGAAGGTGGGTGGTTATAGGATCATAGGATTTTTGAATTTAAAGGGATCTCAGAGATCATATAATGCAGAGGTTCTTAACCTAGGATTTCAGGTTGTCTGTGAACCTGGATGGGTTTATTTTAAAAAACATTTGGTTTCTTTTATCATCCTATGAATTTTATCTTATGCCTTTAAAAATGTTATTTTGAGAAGGGATCTATAGGTTTTATCATGTTGTCAAAGAAGCCTATGACCCCATCCAAAAAGCTTAACAACCCCTAATCTAATCCAACTTCATCATTTTACTAATGAGGAAACTGAGGTCAATATTTAAGTATCTTGCCTAAATTTCATCCAGGCAACAACAAGTAGCAGAGCAGGGATTTGAATCCAGATACTTTGACCCCCAATTCAGTATTCTTCTGTGTGTATTGCTCAGAGCAATGCATCATGGGACAAGTATACCAGATAGCAAAACTGCAAAGCTGACAGTTTTGTTTTCAGGGCAGGGATGTATGGAATGATCTTGTCATACTCTCTCAAAAGAGAGATAAACACAGAGAAGTGGAGCGGGGGGAATAGAGCAAACTCTCTTCTCTCTACCATGAGTTTAACTGTGAGTTGGCATCATCAGATCACTCTGCCAGGATTATGACTGATGATAATACTATCAATTGTTTGGCTTGATGTTGATTGACAGCTCAGTTGGCCAGTGACAAATGACTTCTTGGCCTGTCCTCCCTAATTGAACAGGTAGTCCCTAACAGTGAGAAGTACATCATATTCTCTCTTCCTCACCCCTGTCAAAATCTGTCTCCCACAGCCTTCACTCAGACTAAAGTATAAAGTGCTCAGAATGACTGGGGTAGACTTGTTCTGTTTGGTACCAGAAAGAGAACCAGGGATAGTGTGTGGAAATTGCAAAGAGGCAAATTTAGGTTTGATGTTAGGAAAAACTTCCTAAAAATTAGAGATTTCCCCGAGTGGAATGAGCTGCTTAAAATGCTCAGGTTCCCTCTCACTGGAGGACTTCAGGCAGAGGCTGCTGGGTAACCACTAGTAGGTTAGGTTATGGTGGGCGTTCCTTCATGTTTGGGTCAGACTAGATGGCTGGGGAGTTCCCTTCTAACTGTCAAATTGTGTGATTCTCTAATTGATAGCTTTAAGGATGAGCCCTGGCAGGATATTGGGGGAAGGAGTGGTGAATTGTAACAGAGATCAAAGCCTTAAATTAAAGGAAAGCAATTTAAAGAATAGATAAAGGGAGTTAGAGCAGGGAGGGAGTTTAGGGATTATTTGGTCCAGAGGTTCTTATCTTGATATCTGTAAACATTAAAAAAAAATAAGTGGGATAACAATTTCAATACTTTGGGTGCTCCCAAACTCTTAGTTTTAAACCATAATGGCTTAAAACTGTGTAGTTTTAAGCTATCAAAGTTGAAAACTTAGATTAAAAGTCTTACTTTTAAGCTTTAACATTAAAAACTGCACAGTTTTAAGCTATCAAAATTAAAAACTAAGACTCTTGAGACACTCTATGTAATTGGTTTTCTTTGTAACTTTATGTATTTCATTTAATGCATTATTCCAAAAAGGGTCCCATTGGCTTCACAGGCTGCAAAAGGAATCTATGACACAAAACAGGTCAAGAACCTATTTCAATTCTCTCATCTTAGAGATGGAGAAACTGAGAATCAGAGAGATGGTGAGCCTTATTCAGTAAGTGGTAGAGACTGGAGGGTTTTTGGAGTCTATGCTTAGCACAGGCAGAGTAGTTTAGTAGAAAGAGATTTGAAGTTGGAGTTTGGAGCTCTAGGTCCAAATTCAGGTTCTTTTACTATCTGTGGGATCTTGAGCAAAGCATTTCATAACTAGGATTTGTTTTCCTCATTTATAAAGTGGGGATAAGAACATTGTTTTCCAAAGGATTGCTTTAAGAAGAGAGCTTTGTCGATGGTAAAGTACTATGGAAATGCCAGATGTTGTCCTTAAGCTGCTAAATAAAGAATATATGGGGTGTGATTCCATGCATGCTTATTAGGATCTTGAAACTAGTGAGGTTGAGAGGGAGAAAGAGATATAACTCAGACTGTGCAAGAGAGAAGGCAGGTGCTGGCAATTCTTCTAGGGTACCATAATCCTTCCATGACCTTTCTTCCTTTGGACTCCATCCAATCTACTCATTTTTATTGCTATCAATTTATCAACCTTTAGGTCATTCTCCTAACTTTTTCATTGATTTTAGCACTAGGTTCATAATCTTTCCATTCAACAACAAGCGTTTATTAGGAAGCTATTATATGTAAGACACTTTGGTATGGAGACTGGAGGGCATTCTCTGCCCTCAAGGATCTTATCTTTTATTAGGAGAAATTACATAAATACACTACAAAGTGATGTGTGATAGGTGCAAAGGTGAGAAGACAAAAGTACTCTAAGAAAATTCGGGAAGGAATTTCAGCTTGGAGAATCATGGAAAACTACACAGAGGAGGCAGCACTTAGGCTGTGACTTGAGAAAGATTCTGAACGACAGAGATGAATGAAGAGAGATAGCTCTCTGAATACGAGTATGTCTGATAGAGAAGCCTAAGCTTTGGATCTTTGACTCGTTCAAGGGAATTTCAACAGGCTAGGCTATCAGACCCAAGTCAATAAGATAAAACTGTATAAGGACTTGAGGAAAAGTCTTATGCATACATTGTAAAATTTAGAGAGGCATAATTAGCAGCAGGTTGTAACGAGTACTTAGTGTAACGAGTACTTAGTGGAGTACAAGCTCAACGGGAGTCCACTGTGTCATATGGTAGCCATGGAAGCTATTGTGCTCTTAGGCTACTTTAAAAAAGCAGCAGCTTCCAGGAGCAGGAGCTGGTAGTCCCATTGTGCTCTGCCCTGGTGAGACTACATATCAAAGTACTGGTGATTAGTTCTGTGTGTCAGATTTAAGGAAAGACCTAGATGAAGTGGAGAGCAGCCCATAGAGGACGAGCAGGAGGATGGAAGTTCTTGAATTCATTCCATAAGAGGACTAGTTGAAACTAGAGAAGATGTTTAAAATAGGGATATTGAGACCAGAAAAGATATTTAAAGTAGAGAAGTTTGAAATAGAGAAGTTTAAACTGGAGATGTTTAAATTAGAAAAAAAAAAAAGACCTATGGGGTTACTTGATAGCTATCTATAAGTAGACACATGTCTATTTCATATGTTCGTTTCATTTGTTTATGAAGTAGACATGTGTCTATTTCATATATATTTATGAAGTAGACAATGACTATTTTGTTTGTTTCATATGTCTCTGAAGCAGATACATGTCCATTTTGCACATTTGTTTCATATGTCTATAAAGTAGACACATGTCCATTTTGTATTTTTGTTTCCTGTCTATAAAGTAGACACATATCTATTTTGTATGTCTATGAAAGGCTGTCACCTAGAAGAAGAATTGATTGTTTGGCTTGGCCTCTCAGAGGGGAGAGCTTAGAACAATGGATGAAAATTGCAAAGAAGTAAAATTTGGCTCAATGTCAGGAAAAGTAGCCTAACAATTAGAGCTATTCCAAAGTAGAATGAAATGCTTTTGGGAATTCTGGGTTTCCCGTACCCTGGAGGTCTGTCTGAGTCAAGGCTAGATAACTAGGTTGAAGATGGGATTCTTTTTTTTAGGCATGAGTTAGACTAGATGGGCCTGAGGGCCCTTCCAAATCCGAGATTCTGAGATTTTGTGACCCTAGATATCACGTCAGACAGGTAGGAGGGAGATTGTTCTCCCTTGCAGGGTACTTTCAGCACAAATTACTCTCAGGACATTCGAGAAATCATGGAATCTTCAGAAGGCCCAGGCTGGGCCATGTCACTAGTTATATAATTCATCTGCCCTTTGCAAGACCCTCAGCCTATTGTATTCTTCACCTGAAGCCCAGACTGCCCGGGTCGGGAAGTCTGTCATACCTGAAACCCAAGCCTGGGTTGGTGTTTGATCATGTATTGATTGGAGGCCAAGCTCATAATTGTGTCAGGAATAAGGCATTTATTATTGATGTGAAATCCTTTTCAAAATACTGCCCTATTGTTTCCAGGCCTGTCCAATGATGACAGCTTTAAATGCGCTTGTGGACTTCATCTCAGAAGGAGACACTTGTACAGAGGGGAAAGTCAGAGTCACTTGTCAAATGAATCCTCTAGATATGGGTTTAATAATAATATCTCACATTTTCAGAATATTTTATAACGATAGCATATTTTAGCCAACAAGTCAACCAATAACTGTTTGCTAAGGGCCTACTATGTGCCAAATGATGTGTTAAGTGTTAGAGATACAAAGAAAGGCAAAAAAAAAATCCCTGCTCTCAAGGAGGTGACAGGCAAATCAATGCAACATATATGTTTGATCCTTTCAATGGCCTTGTCAAGTTGGTCAGGCATTTCTCATTAACCCCATTAAGCAGGTGAAGAAACTAAGTCTCAAAGAGGAAAAAATATATGCCTGAGGGAGCACAACAGGTCCATGACTTGTACTGAGGCCATAAGGTCATTGGATCTTAGATGAGATCATCTAGAGATGAAATGGACTTAAAGATCATCTCATCCAATCCTCTCATTTTACAGGTGAGGAAACAGAGGCCTAGGGAATGAAAATAACTTGCCCTAGGTCACAGGATTAGTACATGCAACATTATATGATCAATCAATAAACATTAATTAAGTGCCTGTATGTGCTAGGTGAGAGCCAGTGCAGTGTAGAGAGATTAGAGAGCCAGCTTTGAACCTGGGAAGACTTGGGTTCCAGTACTGTCACTAACCTATAATGGCTGTTTCAGCTTGGATTAACCTCTCAGTGCTTTAGGCACTGTGAACTGTGTGAACCAGAACCAGAGGCAGATCACTGAGGAGGGATATGTCAAATAGGAATACAAACCATTGATATCCATTTATGCCAAATGTGATGGGTGAAATCTGAAATAACCAAGGAAGGAAAGGTTTGAACTTCTGAGCATATCAATTCGTTAAGCAATGCATGCCAATTACATAACAAATTGGGACCAAGCCTCCTTAACTTGGCACTGGACCTCAAATGCAGGGGGAGACAGATTTTTATGCATTAAAAGAAAACAATAAACAGGATATAAACCAGGCTACAGAATTAGGCAATCTGATTTCTAATTGGAGAAGGAAAGATTAGTGATTTTACAAAGTGGGAGGGGGAGAGCATACAGGCACAATTCCTTGAAATCAGAAAAAGAGGTGTTGCCCCGACCCCCTCAAGTGTCTGTATTCAAAGTAACAAGGAAACAGTAACTGATTGATCAGTGTGGGCTCAGTTTTCAGATGACATATGGGTTGCTTGAGATGTATAATTATGAGAAATTCAGATCTGATTGGTTTTCTAGGCAGCATCACCTGGGTCCTTAGTTAAAAGTGTCTAACAAGTGTTCACTTAACGCTGCCTCAGTTCCTCATTTGTAAAATGAGCTAGAGAAGGAAATGCCAAACCACTGCAGGATCTCTGCTGACAAACACCGAGTGGGATCACAGAGAGTCAGATGTGATTAAATAACTAACAACC
Organism: Bettongia penicillata ogilbyi; assembly: GCA_023548195.1. Classification (NCBI taxonomy): domain Eukaryota; kingdom Metazoa; phylum Chordata; class Mammalia; order Diprotodontia; family Potoroidae; genus Bettongia; species Bettongia penicillata. The sequence continues at coordinate 1,725,720 of JAJHZJ010000315.1, read as the reverse complement.
ACAAAGCAGCAGTTAAGAGGTGGTCCAGCTTCCCAGCCATGCAGGGCTAGGTTCAAATGATACAACAACGTTTTCTCACAATTCCCATAATTGAATAAAGTTTTCTCACAAGATAGAAACTGGACTAGACCCATAATGGAATAGAAAGGGAACTGAGCTAGATCCAGAATTGAGTCATAAGATGGAATCAGTCTGGTTCACTTAATTCCCATAGCTCTCTCCCAGAGCCTTGAAAGGCTACATTCTGAACAGTTCTGTTTCTTCCCTATCCCAGGCTATTTTATCGTTTTCAGGATCTGGCTCCTCAACTGGTTCCTCTTGATTACAGCAGCAATCCCAGTGTGAAGGTGCCCTATGAAGTCATTAGCAGCATGCCTGAGCTAAAGGTATGAGTTAAGGAGATTAAGATGTCAGGATTCAGAGGAGAGTCGGCCCTCAGCAGTACTGGGAGATGATACTAGTATTCAGCTAGATTCCCTACTTGCCAGAATTTTCTTCTCTGGGGCACCTTGGGACCTCTTGCTTCTCTCCTCTCACCACTTTGGAATTCTTTTCCTCCTGCCCTGGACCTTCTTCCAGTCCTTCCTTCTTACCAAAGCTCAATGACAACCAGTCCAGCTGACAGGTCAAAATGTGCCCGTTGATCTATCCCCATGAGATCCCTTTTCCCCTAGTTTAACCTATAGAGAAGGTGAGGGAACTTGCACAGGCTCTTCCTCTTCCTTATTGCCTAAAAATAGCAACCAGTCATTGTTTTAAGGGCATAAGGGTAGTCTGCATGTTTGTGGAGTTTTGTGGGGTCTGTATTTGGTGCTGGGAGAATTCTAATACCACTTTAACAGCCCTAAGGTAATTGACTAGTCTTAGCAATTCCAAAGCCCAGGAGTCCTCAGAGCCCTTAGTTTCCCTGTTACCAATTCCCTAGCCCTCATCCAATTAGAGCATTTCCTTAACTTTTTCATAGAATCACAGAATTTGAAAGCTGAAAGGGACCTCAATCACCATCTAGTCTGAGACCTCAATCACCATCTAGTCTGACTCAAACATGAATAAAAAATACCACCTAGCCCATGTCTGAAGACCTCCCAGGTGAAGGAATCTCCCACCTCTCCAGGCAGTCTACTCTACTTTAGGACAGTTCTAATCATTAGGAATATTTTCCCCCCTGACATCAAGCCTTGATTTGCTTCTTGCAACTCCTCTCTATTCTTTTTGGTTCTGCCCTCTGGAAATAAACAGAACAGATCCAAGCCCTCCTGTATGTGACAACCCTTCAAATACTTGAAGACTGCTCTCATGCCCCACCCACCATTTCCATTCATGCAACCTAAGATTCTGTTGGCTTTTTTTTTGGTTGCTATGCTGACTCATATAGAGCTTATGGTCCACTAAAACCCTCAGATCTTTTTCAAACAAACTGATATCAATTTGCCTTTCCCTATTCTGTATTTGTTAAGTTAACTTCCTGAGTCCAATAATAGCATTTTCCATTCGTCTCTGTTCAGTTCACCTTCTTAGATTTGGCCTATTCTCATCCACTGAAATATTTTTGGATCCTAATTCTGTTACTCAATATTTTATTTATCTCTCCTAGCTTTGTGTCATATGTATTTTATTTATTTATCTTTGAGATTGGGTCTCCCTATATTTCCCAGGCTAAAAGTATACTGGCCACTCACAGGTTTGATCCCAATGGTGATTGGTATGAAAGCTAACTTGCTCCATTTTTTTATGACTTGGGACAGCTTCCTCCTCCTTAGCCAATCTGGTAGTCCTGTTTCTGGGCCTCGCCAAATTAGTGTTATACTTGGTGTCGTTACTGGATAGGCTTTAGACCTACTGCAGCTCAGAACTTCCATACTCAAATGGTCCACCAGCTTCAACATCCCCCAGTAACAGGGATGTGCCTGGCTGGCCATCAGCAAAATTTGGCAAGCACATCATCATACTTTCATCCAAGTCATGAACAAAAATAAAACCTCTAACAGAACAGGACTAAGGACACGTTCCTGAAGCACATCTTGGAGATCTTCCTGCAATTGACAACTGAGCCATTCAATTTGATTCAATAATTGCATTAAAGACAAAAATTCAAGAGTCTCAGCTCTCAGAGGATCTTACAGTCTAACAGGATAGATATGTAAGAATATAAATAATATATAAATAAATATTATAATATATAAATAAATAAAAAGAATATAAATAACATATACAAAATAAATACCTGGTAGTTTCTGGAGTCAGGATGTTACCAGCTGGGGGAATTGGGAAAGTCCTCATAGAGAAGGAAGCACTGGTGAAAGATACTCTGCATGGTACTGGGGATACAATGTCAAGACAGAAAACAGGTTCTCCCTCCAAGGAGCCTACCACTGGATCTATTAATCACTATTGTTTGGGCTTGGCTATCCAATAAGATTTACATCTACCTAATGGTGCTTTCAACTCTTTTTTTCTTTTCTAGGATAACCCATTCAGAGAGAGGATTGCTCAAGTCTTTTCTCAGGATGGGGATGGGAACATGACCTTGGATGATTTTCTGGATATGTTTTCTGTGATGAGTGAAATGGCTCCTAGAGATCTAAAAGCATATTATGCTTTTAAAATTTATGGTAAGTGAAAGGGACCTGGCCTTGGGGCTCTAGGGAAAGACAGGAACTCTGAGGCCAGATATTTTTTTCCATCTAGAATGTGGTCTCAATTCTGCCAAACCCAAACAGTGAGAAAGCAGTTGAGAATTGGGTCCCACAAGTGACTTTGCCAATCTGTTCCTCAGTTTCCTCATATATAAATGGGACTGGGGAAGGCAAAGTGGAGTATCTCCAAGGATTTTCCAGTTCTAATAGACTTAAAATTGCATTCATCACTGATTGCCTTTAGTAGGCTCACTTGGGCCAATCCTCAGCTCTAACACCCCTGTCCACAGGCACTGCCTGCTCATGTTACTCTTTTACCCAAATTAAACCTACCTCTATCATCCTTACTCCTGGAAACTATCTGCCTCTATTGTCACTTGTTCTGGTCACCCCTTGTCTCTAAATTCTTCATCCCCAGACAATGCCTACTTCTCATAGTCCCTCAACCCCAGGGCCCCACCCTCTCCATTTTGGGCCTTTGCTCCAAGGCCATGGTGAAGCTTAATGGCACCATTTGGCCCAGATTTTAACAATGATGACTATATCTGCCCGTTGGACCTGGAGAAGACAGTGACCAAGCTCACTCGAGGTGAGCTGACTCCTGAGGAAGTTGGCCTTGTGTGTGAGAAGGTGATTAATGAAGCTGATGTGGACAATGATGGCAAACTCTCTCTGGATGACTTTCAAAATATGATCCTACATGCTCCAGACTTCCTCAGGTGATTGCCTTCTCCACAAAATCTACTGTTGGAAATTTATTACTTTAACCAGAGGTTGGCTTCCTATTAAAATGTACTTTTCACTCCCACCCCTAGATAGGTTATACTTATTAATCATTTATAGCTTAGTGTGGATGATTTCAGATCCTTTCCTGAGAAAACATGTAGGGGACAGGGAAAGCCTTCAAAAGACACCAAATGCTTGTGAACAGTGAGGAGACTGGAATCACTGAGAGCAAACTTGCTTAACATCTTGTACACCATCTATCCATCCATCCATCCATCCATCCATCCATCCATCCATCCATCCATCCATCCATTCATCCATATTTTCCACTTACCCACCTATTCATTCCTCCATCTATTTGTTTATTCACCTATCCATGTATCTATTCATTCTCCATATATACATGAATTCCTTTATTTATTCATACAGTGATTTATTTACATTTTTCCACTCATCCATTCATTCATCCATCTACTTATCTACCACTTATCAACTCATCCATCCAGTTACTTAACTGTATATCCATTCATTCATCTACCCACTCATTTGCTCATTATCCCTTTGTTCATTCACTTTTCTATCTTCCTCAGTCTCTTCATTTACTCATCCATCTGTTCATTTACCTAGCTGTCTATCTACCAATTTATTCATCTGATCATGCATCTAAATTTGTTCATTTATCTATTCCTCTCCTTGCTATTCATGTATTAATATCCTCAACAATTTATCTGTCCATCTACCTACCTGTTTATTTGATTATCTATTCACTTGACAATCTGTTCATCCATCCATCCATCCACTGATCCATTTATTGCTTTTTCTGCTTACCCATTCCTTCACCTATGTATCTGCAGTTTCATTCTTTTTCTCAATCTTCTGTTTATTCTTTCATCCATCTATTTATTCATCTGTCTGAAGTCATTCACTCACCCATACTATGCACATTTACCCTTTAATTAATTCATTGATGTACTGACATATTCATCTAACCATGAATATAAATTCATTTGTTCATTCATTTGTTTATTCTTGCATCCACCCCATCCATTGATTCATCTATCAATCAACCAATCAACTGACATTTATTAGTGTTTGTTATGTACTGTGCATAATGCATTGCTACAAAGGCAAAATGCCAACAATCTCTGCTCTCAAGAGATCTTACAGTCTAAAAGGAGAGAAAATATGTAGACATATAAGAATATAAATGATATAAACAAAACGAATACCAGGTAGACTTTGGGACACTAGTAATTGAAGGGTCTGGGAAAGGCTTCACAGAGAAGGAAGTACTTGAGCAGAATGTGAGAAGGAAGTACTTGAGCAGAATGTGCCTGAATCTTGAAAAAAACCTAGGATTCCAAGAGATGGAGGGGAAGAGGAAGAACATTCTAGGTATGTGACAATTTGTGGACTGTTCCATCAAACATGTCCTCCTGTTTTTTCTGCCTCTGCCTTTATGCATGTCTAGAATTCTGTCCTGGCCCTGCCATAGAGATGGCTGGAATCCTAGCCAACCTTCATTGTCCATCTCCAGTGCCATTTCATCCAGGAGGTCTTTACTTATCTCTTCCCCCTCTACCTCAGAAGTAATCTCTCCTCCTCTAAATTCTCGTAGTACCCAGTTTGTATATTTTGTATGCATTTATCATAGTAGTTATTTGTATGTAGATGCCATATCATATTTATCTCATTAACTAATCAATCAGAGAGAACTTATTAAGCACTTACTGTATTCCAGGTATTGTGCCGAGTAAGTGCTACGTAAAAAAGTAGATGAATGTTAAAAGAGAAGGCCTAGCAGCTGGAGGGTGGGGAGGGAAACAGGGAAGGTCTTCTGCAGAGGGAGGCCAGGGATTCTAGGAGGTGGAGGCAAGAAGAGAGTGAATGATCTGATTAAGGCTAGGAAGTAGCATGAGTTCTTCATGGGGAGCCCCCCCATAAACTCTCTCACTTTTCTGCTTTGTTCTCTCCTACAGCACCTTTCACATCCGCATCTGAAGTATAGCTGGCAAGCTTGGCCCAACTTGGTCTTCCCCAGCACTACTGTATCTCCAACATCTGCCCCCATTTATCTGTCCCTACAATTGGATCCACTCACCCCAGTTATGATCCTGGCACCCCATTCTTCTCTATAATAAATTAGGTTTGACTCAGTCATGTCCCAGTGTCCCATCCATTCCTGACATCTACTCAGCCAGCCTGTCCGTGACCCAGTACTCCATCTCTTTGACCCTAGAGTCAGACTTACCTGTTCTGTTTCCCTGCGCCTTGTCTTTCCCTATAACCCACCTTGCTTGATCTAGCTTTGGTTTCAATATCCTATATTATCCATGACCCTAGAACTTTACCATCTACCCCTAGCCTTGGTGGGATCCCAGCATCCCTATGCTTTTCCATAACCAACCTGGCCTGATTTAACTAGTCCCAATGTCCTATGTATTTCTGTGACCTGGTTAACCTAGCAATGACTCTAGTTCCCCATTTTTCCTTGTGACCAGCCTGGCCTACCCCATTATCCTGTCCACCCACATAGCTGTCCTTTCTTGGTCTAATTATGACCTAGTTCCCCATTCTTCCCCATGACTTGTCTTGCTTGGCCCAGATATGAAACCACTGCCTCATTAGAATGTAAACTCAGAGGACAGGGACTCTATTTTGCCTTTTTATCCCCAGCACCTAGCATAGTATATTGTACATGGTAGCCATTATAAATAATTATTGAATTGGGTTGACTTCTTTTGAATCAACTCTTAGTTTCTGCAGCCTGGTTTGCTATGACTCCAAGGTACCTTGTCAATTCCTAGCTCTACCTAGATAGACTATATCTTTAGTGCTCCATTCCTCCTCCATCATAGTCCTGCTTGCCCCAACCCCATGAGTGCCTCACTCATCTGTGCTGCAGTGAAGTCAAGAGGAAGCCACTGAGAGCTGAATTTTTCAGACACCACATGAGAGATCAGGACAATATCTCCTTCTGGGAGGTGAGAGAAGGGAAGGAAAGGAATGTGGGAGGGGCCAAAGACAAACTTGGCCTACTTTGAGATTTTGTTCATGGTTGACCCTGCACTAGAAAAGGGGCAGACATTCTTTCCCCTTCCTTCTACATAATCTGACCTCTGTTCCAGGACTCAGAAGTCAGACTAACGGTAGAATGTAGCTACACCCCAGGTCAGATGGTTTTTGTGGTCTGGCCTTGGAACCTAACCACTATCTGTACCATTTTTTCTTTGTGGGTAATGCTTTCTGAGTTCTCTAAATCTAAATTCTGAATGGTTTTGTTGAACAGCAGCTGTTTGTAAGATTTTCCTCAGTAGTACAGATTGGCCTCAGTGCCCAAAGAGTGCCCCCTTGCTTAGTTTCCCTGGCTCTGTTATAAATAGGTACTGTCTGGCATTTTCCCTGGTTGGCCTCTTTGGCCCTCCTTGAGGCCTGCACCCTGCCAATGTCAGTTATTCAGGCAAGACCACGTACTTCCACCCTGCAGCGCTAGAAATAGTGGTTTCCTTTAGGCTTTCTTTGGAAACAGGAGGAACAGGGTTCTTTCCTGTCTGGGTGCCAAATTCATCCTGTTGTTGGTTTCTCAGTCACTCCCCTGTTGAAAGCACCTTGGTGGTTCACCATTGCCTACTGAGAGACTACATCATATAGACAACAGTTCTCAAACTATTTGGTCTCAGGATCCCTTAAAATTTATTGAGGAACCTAAAGAGTTTTTGTTTCTGTGGAATACATCTATTGATATTTACCCTATTTAGGATAAAAATGACAATATTACTATGAATATTATAATTTTGAATGAAATTAAAAGTGAGTGATTTGAATTTGAAATGAAAATTATGAATTCAATCTCATGGACTCCCTGGAAGGGTTTTACAGACTCCCAGGGGTCTCTGGACCACATTTTGAGAACTACTGCTACCAGAAAGTAGTTTAATAATCTCAGGTGAATCACTTAACCCCTTGAAATCTCAGTTCATCTGTAAAATAGAGATGAAATTACTTTGGCTACCTGCCTCACAGAGTTGTTATTAATGAAGTTCAAACAGGCTGATATTCAAGGACCTTCACTATCTGCCATCACCCTTCTTTTCTAGCCTTAGCCTCATTCTGCTCTTTCACACACTCTATGCATTAGGCAAATGGACAACTTATTTCCCTTGAACATATGCTCCCTCCCCTCAATTCCCTTTTCTTTTTTTGAGTTATCTTTAAAAAAAAAATGAACCTAAGCAGCAACAGACACAAGCATTTCAATATTTCAACAAAAAACATAAAAGAGAATTTTATATGAAACTTGGAATTTCTGGTACATACATTTTTTAAAGTATCTATTAACTTTAATGCAGTAGTAAAAAAGTAAGCATGCTACTGAGTTTATCTGTGCTCCTGTCTGAATTTCCTTCTCCTTTCTTCTATATATTTTCAAATGTTTCACTGTATTCTTTTTTCTTCTCTTTTTTGAACCACTATTTCTATCCACAAGCCACTCCTAGGCTCATTCCCTGCCCCCAGAAAAGATACTCTCTTTTAACCAATAAGTATATTCAAGCAGAACAAATCAACACATTGAATTTGTCTGTAAAAGTATATTTCTTTCTTCACTTCAGTCGTTATCAACTCTCTGCCAAGAGGATGGAAGCATACTCAGGCATCTAGGTGGTGTAGTGGATAGAACACTATAAATGGACTTAGGAAGACCTGAATTCAAATCCAGGCTCAGATAGTTATTAACCATGTGACCCTGGGCAAGTCACTCACCCTTGGTTTCCTCATCTGTAGAACGGGAATATAATAGCCTCTCAGGGTTGTTGTCAGGATCAAATGAGACCATATTTATAAAGCACTTTGCAAACCTTAAAATGTTATGTAAATGCTGGTTTCTGTTATCGTTCCATCTTTATCAGTCTTCTGATATGGTGATTGGTCATTGCATCAACCAGAACTTGACAGACTTTTGAATTTGTTCTGGTTTACATTATTATAATCAGCATGTGAATTGTTCTCCTGGCTCGGCTCGCTTCAAGCTATATCAGTGCATATAATTTTTTTTTCCAGATTCCTGAAACTTATTTGTCATTTCTTACAGTTCAATAATATTATTACATTCATATACCACAACTTGTTCAGTCATTTCCCAATTTATAGATACCCACTTTGTCTCTATTTCTTTGCTACAATACAACCTACCGCTATAGATATTCTGGTTTTTTTGGTTTTTTTGGTTTTGCGTATTTGGCTTCTATTTTCTCTGTCCTTGACCTCCTTATTGGCATAAGCCTAATTGTATTATCACTGGGTCAAAGGGTCTCTACAGTTTAGTGAGATTTTTGGCTAAAGTTCCAAATTGCTTTCCAGAATGTTTAGACTTTAGACCAATTCACTGTTCCACCAAGAGTGTATTAATGTGCTTGCCCTCGCACAGCCCTTCCAACAACCACCACTTTCATCTTTCATCACCTTTACCAATCTGATTGGTGTGACATAGAACCTCAGCATTGTTTTAATTTGCTTTTCTTTTATTATTAAGGATTTGGAGCATACTTTCGTATAATTTCCTTTTTTGAAAATGGCCTATTCATATCCTTTGACTACTAATCTTTTGTGGAATTATGCCATGATTTCCTCTCTCAACAGAGCCTGGGCATGGCAGTCAGTTGTACTTGAGGGTAAATAAGGTAGAAGGTGTTGATACATCTTCCAGGAGGTTCCTCCCCCTTGCCCTTGAGTGTGGCATCCTAATCTCATTGCATCTTTCCTCCCCTACCTCCCTTCCCTCCTGCCTAGACTTGCCCCCTTCTGAAGCAGTAGTGCATCCCTTCCCCACCCCTCCTCCACTGGAGCCTTTGTTCCTCTGCCTGCCTTGTGCCCTTCTCAGCTGCATAGCTCTTCCTTGGGCTGTGGCAACCTTCTTCCCAGTAGCTACTTTTGCTTCTACACTTTCAGGAAGGTAGAAGCCTCAGGCTATCCCAGGGTACACTTTTGTACACCTCAGATCCCTGTCCTCGCTTGCCCTCGATCAAATTTATTTAAGATTCCTTTCCTCCCTGCTTTGGCTTATGTGTTTTCCATATGTAAAATGTTTTTCTTCTTTCTCTACCAGTTCCTACACAGTGGAAATTCTACCTCCTCTAGAAGACCTTCTTCTATTCTCTTCCAGCAGCAATTTGTATCTCTCAGGTACTTAGCAAGTGTCATAAATTCTAGTTATTTATTTTGGTCATAGGCTAATAAGATCAAAGATTTAGAGCAGAGAGGAACCTTAGAGACCATCTCCTCTAACCCCCTCATTTTATAGGTGGTGTCTTATCCCTCTACTATTTTTTAAATTCCATGAGAGTAGCGATGATGTCATCCCTAATCCTTGTATCTTCCCTGGGGCCTGTTACAAGCTTCTGATCTTTCTAGGCTCTACATAAATTTATGCTGTTGATGCTGTTGATGCTGTTGAAGCCACCTCACTTACCAACCTGGTGGAGATCGTATCCTGGGAATTCTCTTTTTCCCTATTGACTTAAGTTAGAATTTTGAAGCAAGACCATAGAAATTGAGAATTGGAAGGGACTTTTGTGGCCACCTAATCCAGCCTATATGAAGGAATCTCCTCTATAACATATCACACCAGTAAGTGGTCTAGCCTCTGCTTGAAAACTTCCAAGATGGGGAAAGTCCACCACCTCTCCTGGCAGCCTATTCCACTTTGTGGCAGTTGACCTTTCTGTAATTTTTACCCACTGTTCCTGGTTTTTCCCTTTGGGGTCAAATAGGACAAATTTAATCCCTCCTCCATATGACAACCCATCAAATACTGGATGCCACCTATCATGTTTCTCTCCCTTCTTCTCTCCATGTCCTCCAAGTCTTCTTTTTTTCAGTTGATTTTCACTTGACATGTATTAGTCATAGGCATTTGTACTTAGCTCATCAACCCACTAGGACTCTGATGTCCTGCCCTGCCCTCCTGGCAGCCTGGATCTAGATACTTTTTGCCAATCTTCTTGGTCCTACTTAACCCATCTAGAGATTTGCTCTTGGCATAATTGGGTAAGTATTGTAGCTGAGCTGGGCGGGTCAAGAAAAGTAATTATAGTCTGAATGCCAAGAATAATGATGATTATGGTAATGAGTTTTATGGAGCACTTGGTTCATAACTGCCCAGAAGGTTGGTAATGTCAGAATGGCACTAGAGTGGAGAGAGTGCTAGATTTGGAGTTAGGGGAGAGGGAGGGGGAATATCCTGTCTTTGCCCCTTGTGAACAAAGTGGCTCATGGGCATGGCTTTTCCCTTCAAGGGCCTCAGTTGGCTTATCTGTAAAATGATGGGGTTAGATTTGATGACCCCTAAAGTCCCTCCAGTTCTATGATCACCGTGTTACCAATGAAGAAACTAAATTAGCTCATAGATGGAAAATGACTTGGGCAAGGTCATATTATTAGTAAGTTTGAACCAAGGACTCCTGACTCCAAGTGCAGAACTTTGCCCTTTTTCCTCTGGGGCTTCTGTTTTGCCAGAAGTTGCAAATAGCTGGTAGAGTTAAATCATGGAAAGCAATCAAAGGATTTTTCTGGCTTCTGATCCTTCAGGCAGGCCATAACTCTGTGATCTGAGAATGTGTGAGGGTGAGAAAGAGGCACAAATGAAGAGAGGAAGACATGACTATAATGTCTTGGGAATCTGCATGCACGTGTGTTTTTCCTCCCGCTGCATATGTGTGTATATTTGCGTATTTTGCCTTTCCTCTCTGAAGAACATGTCTCACTCATGTCCCCCGAGATATGTCTGGTAGGAGGCTGTGACTTCCTGGAGGCTCCAGCTTGGAGAACACCCCTGTTCAGGGGCCTGGGGTCTCCCTTCTAGTTGCCCTAGGGGTGGGAATGCTTTGTTTAGTTTAAGTTCACAGAAGGCTTTCAAGTAGGAGTGTAGGGGCTCCCTTTACATCCAAGAAAAGTTCCCTCAATGAATTAGGAATGCCCTAGTCCTTTGAATTGGCCATTTTCATGGTCCCAGAGAAACAAGACCACAATGGTGACTCCTAATTATTACTCTCCACATTGAGAAGATGGTAGAGGGGCACACAGAAATGCAGTCTTTTACTCTTGAGAGTTTGAGCAAATTTATATTGTGATCCCCAAACACACTTACTTGGGAAAATAAACCTTAATCTTTGGAAAACATTATGGGCAAGCTTCTGTCCCCTGAAAACCGCCTCTAAAAAAGCTTTGTTCTCCATCACTGGATTTCTTCCCCTTATCCCTTACTATACTCAAAAACGTCTCTTGTGGCTTCAGAGTCGTCGAGGTAAGTTTTGTCATTAGTCATCCTCTACAACCACGACCTTTATAATATAGAGAACAAGTAGCTCCCACTTCCTTGGGTGGAGTCACCTGCAGACTCATTTCCTTCTTTGCAGTTCTACGTAATGGTATGTATTCACTATCCCTTCAGCTGGGCTAATTTGCTACCACTATCCCTAGCTGGGTTGCTGTGAACTCTGATAGGAACTAACTGGTCCTTAATTATCTAGTGCCCCATGCTCAGTCTTGCAGCACTTTCTAAGACCACTCCTTGTACACAAGATAAACCAAGGAATTCTGACTTTATAATATACTTTTCAATGACAATAATAGTAACAGCTAACATTTATATGACATCCACTATATGCCAAGCACTTTACAAATATTATCTCATTTGATCTTCAAAACATCCCTAGGAGATAGGTGCTGTTATTATCTATATTTTATAGATGAGTAAACTGAGGCAAACAGTTTAAGTGATTTGTCCAAGATCATACAGTTAGTAGTGTCTGAAGCTGGATTTGAACTTAGTTCTTCATGATTTCAATTTCAGTGCACCACCTATCCACTGTGCCATACAGTTACTCCTGATGGATTTCAATCAAACAATCTATCACTCAACAAATGTTTATTAAGTACCTACTCTATGTCAACTGGATGGCTCAGTAGACAGAGAGTGCTGGCTCTAGAGTCAGGAAGACCTGAGTCCAAATCTGGGCTCAGACATTTACTAGGTTTGTCACCCTACTCAAGTCACTTAACCTCTGTTTGTCTTAATCTTCTGGAGAAGAAAATGACAAATCACTCCAGTAGTTTTGCCACAGAAAACCTATGCACAGTATGGTCCAGTGGATCATGAAGAATTGGACACAACTGAATGACGACTGTGTCAGGCTCTGTGCTAGGCACTGGGGATATAGTTACAAAAAAATAAAACAATCCCTACTCTCAAAATTTGCACAGACTAAGAGATTTGTGACATTGAAACGGGCTTCAGACATTATCTAGTCATACCTTCATCAAAATACCTAAACTTTTCTTCACAATTTAAGATCAGCAGTCATTCAGACTTAACCTCAGCATCATCAGTGATGGGGAACTCATCACCCCTCAAAGAAACTGGTTCTACTTCTGAATAGCTCTAATTGTTTTGACATTTTTCTTTATGTAAGGGGGTGAGTACGTGTATGGGGCCTATATTCCCACAGTGTTTGGAGCTGAGTCAGCTTTGTTCATTGAAAAAAATTCCCAGAAGCTTGTATGTGGGCTCCCAAATCTGGTGATATCACCTAATGCAAACTCACCTTGGATGAACATACTTATGGTGTGCATGGTTTAAAAGGTTGGGAAGTCTTATGAAATGAGGACACTAAAGTAAAGAAGATAAGAGGGAAGGAAAAGTGGCAGCCATGTCTAGACCCCTCTTCTTTCTGGGGTTAGTTAGCATGGCTAGCAGAAGTGGTTGTAGTTCCAAGAGTTCAGCATCCACAGTGCTGTTGCTGTCGCATTAAGAGAAATAAATCATAATTTCTACAATGCTCTCTTCTTGTCATTTGAGAACCCAGAACTCCCAAGCCTGCCTAATCACTTTTCTCCAAGTAAATCAATGTGTCCATCTCCTACTATATTGCGGGAGGTAGGAGGGATAAATGGGAACCAAATAGCCCTCCCAGGAGACATGCTTGTGGAGTAACCCTTTGGGATTGGGTGCCAAGAGTGCTTAAAACCTGATTCATTCCCATGTTATTATATCTTCTTTCTGTTTTAATTACAAAAGAGGTTGATTAGGGGAGTCCCTGAACAATTTGAAGAGTTTGTGACTCAACTAGATGAAATTAAAGTGTTTGAACCTTTGTTTCAAGCCATTTGAGGGACTCTTCCCGATGGACAGGTAGGCATGAACGCTGACACCTTAATCTTCAGGTTTTTGAGAACAGGGCTGTCTTCATGATAGCTGGATCAGAGTGATGGACTCTCATCTTGATTGTATCAAAGAAAATTTCAAGACCAACTTGTTCTCTTTCATGCCCTCTTGAACTCTGAGAGGACAGATCAATATAAACCAGAGCAGACTTGTGTTTAGGACTGGGAGTGATGTGGAGAGAGAACCTCTGCCCATCCACAGTTCCTTCATCTCAGGGGCAGTGGATGGCAAATGGCAGTAGAAATGTGTGGTAATGGAGAGGAGAGCTCATGGACGATGTTTGTGAATCCCTAAATCCTGTACAGAGGAGTTTATAGAGCAGCTTGATGACAGAATTTAGTCCCCTAACTAGAAAAGGGAGATTTCCTGGCTAGCACCAACTTTGGGAATTGCCTTATTGGCAACCCCAGTTTTGTGAGTTTGGGAGCGAGACCTCCTAGAGAAAAGAGATTTTCTGAATTAGCATGCTCCTTGGAAAAAGAAGGGAATCATCTTCAGATTCCTGCACAGTGTCCTTGGAGATGAAAACTACAGTTACTGGACAGCACAGGTCTGATGGGAAAGGGGGAATTATTTAACAGCCCCCAAAGTATGCTTGCCTTCTAGAGGGAGTCTAAACCACAGGGTGGTACTACAATTCTTGAGTAGACCATGTAGGACTCTCTGGGAAAGAGAAACTCATCAAAATCTCACCTTAATAGCAATCCCCACACTTAAGCTCCCTTCTGAGAGGAGTTGAGTTTTTGAGCATTTTGTACATTTCTGTGTCTGTTTCTGGGCTCCTATGAGTTATCTTTTATGAATTTTCTGTGGGGTATGACAGATTTGCCAGTATCTGATACACATTTAGTATTTTGAGTCCTTGTATAGGAGTTAAGAACCCCTTTAACCCACAGTCCAGGAAACCTAGAGACAAACTATTCTATAAGCATATTTGTAAATTTTGTGGAACATTTCTAGGTGGGAGCTATGAGCCCATGAGAAATAGCAATCCCTTAAGGTCAGTCCCCAGGACTAAACCCAATTCATGTGAGCCTAGAATCTTGGCAAACCCCGGGTCATGAGTTACATAATTAAATATCTTTGCTTTTAATTAAGCTGTCATCAAGTTTCCCCTGTTATAAAGATATATGTTAATAGGGGATAAGAGTGGTGAATTTAAACACCAATAACACTGTGTTAATACTAGGGTTAAGAAGAGGCAGTTGGGTGGCTCAGTAGGTAGAGGCCCAGAATCAGGAAGACCTGAGTTCAAATCTAGCCTTAGATACTCACTAGCTGTGTGACTCTGGGTTAATTACTTAACCTCTGTATGCCTTAATCCATGGGAGAAGGAAATGACAAACTAGTCTAGTATCTTTGCCAAGAAAACCTTATGGACAGCGTACTAGCATGCTGTGGTCCATGTGGTTATAAAGAATTGGACAAGACTCAACAGTAATAACCACAATATTACCATGAACCTGGATATTGCTTGGGCAGCAGTTAGGGAGGGGATAAACATCAAAGCTATTCTTATTCATAATCTCACAAAATTGAAAGGGGACTTGTAATGTTAATGGCATTTAGGATCTTCCCTGCCCACTAATAAGCCTCATGTGGAGCCTATTAAAGGAAGTTTGCTTAGGGGAGGCTCGCTTATAGGAAAGTTTTCACACCTTTTGTTAATTTATAATCAGTCACTGAGTCATGAGGGTTGTGATACCTTCTGGCTCTGAGAAGTGTATATATATTCTGATTTGGCATTTTGCTTTTGGGGCTTGCTTATGAGAAGGATCTTGTGATTCAAGACTCTGAGTAGCTGTAAGCTCATTCCCTCCCCACTCCCCTGCCAACTGCTCACGTGTAAAAGCTCTCTCCATTCAGAGATGCATATAAAGCATATAGCAATACTGCTTTGATTCAGGCAGTGGAGCCCTTTCTATTGGTCTTTATTTCTCTGCTTTTCTTTTCTCTGTTTATATTTTCTTTGACTTTCAGGGTGTTAACTTTTCCCCTGAATTAGTGAATGTAATCAAAATAGATTGACCCTTTTAAAAGTTACTTTCCTTTAAGAAAAGCATATCCAAGAACCTATGCTAGCAGTCATCCTGGGTATGCTGGGGTGCTTGCTGTTACAGAATCTCAGAGGTCATCTAGCTTACACCACATTTGTATAGGATTCTCCTTTGCAACATAGCCAGCACATGATCTTTGCTCGAAGTCTGATAATAAGGAGAAATCTACTACCTTCTGAGGCAGCCCATTCTTTTTATGGGCAGCTCCAATGGTTAATGACTCCTTCATGGAGTCAGGGAGGGCTTGTCTTAATGCTCTGTCCTGTAGGTCATTATCTAAACAAACACACCAACTTCCACCTCTCACTGCTACTGGTTTGTTTCCTTATTAGATCATTCTCTGCATTCAAAGCAGTCTGTGTTATGAATATTTCAGAGATTACTAAAGTAGAAGAAATTCTTTACTAGGCTCACCACTCCCACATTTCTGAGGTTTCTCCAGCTCTAGGGAAACAGAGGGGCAAGAATGAGCTAGACTGGAATCCCATAGTCTCATTAACCATAGTCTGTTCTCTCCTCTAATTTGTTGGCACTAACCAGTCTGATTGCATACCTCCCTCCCTGCTTTCCATGCCACAAATCTCAGCTTTCCTTTCTTTCTGCCATCCAGTGACAAATTCCCCCACTCTCTGCTACCTTGCCAGGAAAAGCATGGAAGTCCATTCCACTGAGGCTCATAGGACTCCTATCTTTTTACATGATTTCTTTATGTCTTTGTCACATGACTTCTTAGGGGAAGAAAATTACACCCAAAGTCAAATGCCCCCGAGAACTTAGGAACCTCTATGAAAATGCATGTGCCTAAGTGTGCAGACATCTTCTAGGCTTACCAAGTTTCCATGGCAACATACCAAGGTGGGGAGGGAGGGAAAGGATCTATGTTCACATTGAGCTTCAGACTTTCTCTACATCTTCTACCCACTGTTCCTTGTTCTGTCCCGTGGAACTGAGAAGAACCAGTGTAACCCCTCTGCCCCATGATAGACATTTAAGGACAGCCATCATATCCATCTAGAGACAATGGGGGTTCTTCATTGTATCATTGGCCCCTGTGACTACCAGTCTGGGGAAAGCTTATGGACCTTTCTCAGAAAGATGCTTTTAAACGGAGAAATAAAATACATCAGATTACAAAGAACAGCAAGTGTATTGAAATAGAATAATTAATTAAAAAAAAATAAGTTCATCATGTTAGAGACCTCTGCTTGAAATCTCTGGACAAACTATCCCTGGTTGCATCTATTGGTTCTTATGTGACATGGACTTCTCTCTCCATTCTCGTCCCCTGCGACCCTTCTCTGGATAGCATGTTAAAGGTACTCTTCACTACTCAATCTTTCCCAGAGAAGTCACCATGGCCTTCTGTTACAACATTCAAAATACTTAAAAAACTGACTGGGTCATTTTTAATAGATACTTCAATCCCTGATCTGGGGATTACCTCTCAATTCATAATGATAGGATCATAAAATTTATGGATTAATTAAAAACCATCTGTTCCACCTCTCCCTTCCCATTTTATAGATTGAGGAAACTAAGGACTAGAAACATGAGATAACCCCCAAGATCCAAACCTTTCTCTGACCGCAAATCCCATCCTGCTTTCCACTACACCAATTATTTACTGAAGTGGGAAAGGAGAATTTTGCCTGAGGGGATGTGTGCCAATTTCTCTAACCTTTCTCTGTGCTCATTTGGCACAAATCCAACCCATGATACACCAACACCATTTTGTCACTCTTTCCTGAGAACTACAGCCCTGCCTGTTGAGAAGAAAAAGTATGACACCTGTCTCCTCTGCTTCAGTGGGGTAGGCAACACTCATCATCTGCCTCCTCTAAAATCCCAGGTCAGTCACATGTTCCCTTTTCCTAACAAAAGAGTGCTAAAGTAGTTCCAGTTAATCGAGGGGTCTGATGAATGAATTCTGGTTAAGCAGAGTAAAGAGACTGGTTTGTAGCTACAGGGCTTGGGGGAAAAAAGTCTCCTGAAACAAAAATATCACCATACCTGAGTGAATGGAAATACAGAATATAAATTGTTCTTTCTAGTCCTTAGGTAGCTTTAGCTTATATGTTTAAATTTCTTAGTATTGGGGATAGGGAGTAGCAGAGAATCAGTACACTTAAGGTTCTACTTTTTCATACTTTTCCCACCTCCAACACTATGAAATCACAGACTCTAATAGTTGGAAGGGACTTTGGAGATTATGCGGCTTAATTCACTTTATTTCATTAATTCACTTTACAATTCAACTTTAAAAATATTTATTAGATTTCTCTAACATATAAGACACTATGCTGGGATACAAAGACAGAAAGGAAGGAAGGAAACAAGTATTTATTAAGCACATACTGGGGTGCAGGCATGGTGCTAAGCACTTTACAAACATCATCTCCTTTGCTACTCATAACAACCCTGTGAGGTAGGTACCATTATTATCCTCAATTTATAATTGAGGAAACTGAGGCAGTTATATGTGACTGGCTCAGAGTCACACAGCTAATAAGTGTCCAAGGCCGGATTTGAACTCAATTCTTGTCTACTTCACATCCAGAGCTCAGTGTCCTACAGCCCCTAGAAAGGAAATAGTCCCTGCCCTCAAGGAACTTACATTCTAGTAGGGGGAGTACAACATGTACATAGATAAGTAAATCCAACATCCCCAACAATGTGGTTATCCAGCCTCTATCTGAAGACCATCAGTGTTGGGCAAGTCACTACCCACCCAAAGCAGCCATCTTGGATGGGTAACTCTAATCTTGGAAGCATCTTCTTTTAAGGAGTATAGGTGGATACTTCCAAGCTAGGAAACTCCTGCTACTCATACAAATTTGCACCTTTTCTGCCACTGATAGTCTTGCAGTGCCTAGAGCATTGAGAGGTTGTGAGGTGCCCAGCGTCACACAGCTAGGATGTGTCAAATTCTGCACTTGAACTCAGGTCTTTTTATAAGGAACCCAGATCTGCCTTTCTGTTCCTTTTTCCTGTTGGTCAAAGTTCTGCTTTCAGGGGCCAACCAAAATGATTATTGCCTTTTTCTATGATGATCTTACAGATATTTGAAGACAAATTCAATATCCTCATTAAGTCTCTTTTCCAGGCTAAAATTACTTAGGTCCTTCAACTGATTCTTGTATTGATGGATTTCAGGTTTCCTTACCAACTAGTTAATCCTTTCTGGATTCTTTTGAACTTGTTAATGTCTGTCCTAGAATAGGGTGCCCAGAATTTAACACCATACTCTAGATGTAGGACCTATCTGTCACCCTAGATCACACCTGGAGTGTGGAGCACCTACCACTGCGAGTGACCCTCTGTTTCCTCCAAGGCTTTTAGTACCCTGGGGCAAAGGGTGGGGGTGGATAGTACTCTTCCGGGAAATAGCCCAGCTTATCACTTTCTGGCTTGGAACTGTCCTGCCATGTAGTTCCTGAGATCATCCTCCTTCTAGGACCAGGAAACATGACTTCCTCAGAAGCTAAAATGGGGGTGGTTGATGCCCCAACCATTTTCCTTGGAGGCAGGTGGAGCTCTTGAGTGTTGGGGTGAGAGATGTGTTCAAAAGGATCTGTATAGACATTGCTGGGAAGGTTCTGTGTTCCCTTATCTGGAGGATTATTTTCCACCTGGGTGGCAGATTCATCTCCTACTAGGCCTGGGGCCTCCCTGGCTTGGCTGTCTACATGGCTCCCAGGTACTGCTGAAGAAGGGAAGAGTTTCACATCAGAGAGATGGTTTTTTATTTGCTTTGTTATCTTCTTACCACTCTGAGGTAGAGTCTTAAGATTCTTCCAGATTTTTTGTGGGGCATCATTCAACAAAGCCTTCCCAGACCTCTGGGGATAGCTTGGGGCTGGTGATTGATCTAAAGGTTTTGACCATGGCTGGAAGGAGGAGTTTGGTCTGTCAGATTTGATCTTCTCTGTCATTCTTTTCCAAGGTGGTGGTATGGGTCTTAGGGATACCTGTAAACAGAACTCAGTGTGAGCAGCGATATCATTCTGGGCTAGACCTTGGAAATATAATACTCTGCTCCTTCCTCCCCTTTTGAAGCATCCTCCCTTGACACAGGAATGGGCAAGGCAGAGAGCGAACCTAGTCTAAACCAAAAGACTATGAAGGGTCCAGATAAAGCAAACTCAAACTTGTTCCTCAACCCTCCTTCCCCTCTCCCCAGCTACTGCCTTTTACTAGCTAGTAAAGTTTGGGCAAGTCACTTAAAATGAGTTCCTCACCTGGAAACTATGAATTTGTTTAAAAATTTGTTTTCTGGTTGATAACTATATCTCAATATAATTGATTTCCCGCATTTAGAAACATTATCCTGAGAAAGGGTTCATAGGTTTCACTAGACAGCCACAGGAGTCCATGACCTAAAAAAAGGTTATGAATTCATGATTTACAAATTCCCCAACCCTCAGTTTCCTCATCTGGGAAATGGGGATAAATAATAACTATAGCATTCACCTCACAGTCTGTTATGAGGCTGTGTCTATGGTTATGTCTATGTCTATGTCTATGTCTATAAAGGAACAACTAGATGACACAGAGGAAAGAGTGCTGGGCCTTGAGTCACAAAGACTTCTTCCTGAGTTCAAATCTGGCCTCAGACACTTAGTAGCTGTATGGTCCTGGGAAAATCACTTAACCCTGTTTGCCTTAGTATCCTCATCTGTAAAATGGCAAACCACTCCAGTATCTCTGCCAAGAAAACCCAAAACCAGGTCATGAAGAGTTTGAAACAACTGAACAGCAAAATGTCTATATAATGTGAAATTCAAAGATGAACTACATTTTGTTTGGTCCTTTCCATGAAACTGAGGTAATGGGTGCTAACCACAAAATATTCCATACATCTTGGCATATGTTCTTGTAATAGCCATAGAATGTTCCAGGATAGTCATGTAATAACCACAGGATTTGTAAAACTCTGGACAATCAGAAGAGAGAATTCCCCTATTACTCAAGATTATATAAATTGATTGGTTCCTCATTATTGACTCTAAGAATGCTTTGTAAACTGTCAAATACCAAATGTCCTTGTACCTACTGAGAAGGTCTTGGATCCCAATTGATTGGCAGTTGGTAGCCTTGCTAATAAATCAATATATTCAGATTTAATTGTTTCAGTCCTTATCAATTTCAATGGTGACAAAGAATTTTATATATATGTATAAGAGAGAGAGAGAATGTGTATATCACTTAAATTGTTTTACATATCCTAAAACATCATAGGTCATATATATGAGTTGTTGCTACCTGTTATAATAAATCTAGAGATTAGCACAATGCTTGGTACAGAGTATTTAATAAATGCTTGTGACTCCTTGATTTCTAAGTCCTGTAATAATCAGGGTGTGGTTAAAATTAATTCTGGACTCATTGGTGGTGTGACCTTCAGAGTCTGCAACATATTATTCTGAAAGTTCTCAGTGGTAGGAATTATTGCAGCTTTTGAGAGTGGATTTAGGTTTAGGAATGAGGCCAAAATCATTAAGAAGCAAGGGGGGGTCACGAATTAGAGAGGTGCTAGCATCTAGGGTCAAGTGCACCAGTTGTGACTGTGAAATGATGAGATGGATTTTTTTCATGTGGCTTGGAAATGACTGAAGGACTTTCTCTGAAAGTTTTATCTTACTGGCTTTAGATCATTATCTCAGCCTGTCCAGATCTGTTTTGCCGACAGCTAGGTGGTATAGTGAATCAAGTATTGTACTTCTTGACAGGAGACCTGAGTTTGAATCCTGCCTCAGACACTTACTAGCTATGTGACCTTTATGTCCTTTAACTGGGTATGTCCTTTAACTTCTTTTTGTCTCAATTTTCTCAACTGAAACTATAAGAATAGTAATAGCTTCCTGGATTGTTTTGAGGATTAGATGACATAAGATTGTATTTGTGTTCAGTCGTTTTTAGTCATGTACAACTCTTTGTGACCCTGTTTCGGATTTTCTTGGCAAAGATACTGCAGTAGTTTGCCATTTTCTTTTCGAGCTCATTTTACAGATAAGGAAATCGAGGCAAACAGGATTAAGTGATTTGCCCAGAGTCACCCAACTAGTAAATATCTGAGGTTTGATCTGAACTCAGGTGTTCCTGACTCCAGACCTGCATTTTATCTATTGCATCACCTACCTTCCCAAATACTTGTATAGTACTTTGTAAAACCTCAAAGTGTTATATCAATGCTAACTATAGTTATTATTTGGCTTTTGATTCTGTCATCCAATGTGTTAGAGATCTCTTACAATTTTATATTTTCTACAAATTAGCCTAGCGTGCCACCTACACCTTCCTTCAAATCATTGATGAGAATGTTTATAGGATCGTAGATTTATAATTGGTAGGAACTTCAAAGGTCATCTCTTCCAACACCTATGTTTTACAGATGAGAAAACTGAAGAGATTAAGTGACTGAATGCCTATCTTCTGCCTTCAATGCTCTTTCAAAACAATTGACAGGAAGAGATGATGTGGATAGGAACCAAGAACTGTAGGTGGGAATTGCAGAGAGGCAGATTTAGCTTGGATGTGAGGAACAGCTTCTTAACAATGAACATTATTCAAAGGTGGAATGCGATGTCTTCTGAGCTAGTGGATCTCCCTTTCCTGGAGGTTTTTGAATAAAGCCTGGATGGTCATTTGTTGGAGATGTTGTAGGGAAGACTGCTAGTCAGGTAAGACCAGGTAGCCTCTGAAGGCTCTTCCAGCTCTGCGATCCTGTGATTTTCATTCATTAAAGGACCTTGCTGCAGGCTGATGTTGGTTCACTAACTGTGAGTCTTTCAATCTAGTTATTTCTGAACCTTTCTAACTGTGTATCCCTTAGATCATATTTCTCCATCTGCTCTATATGGTTTTTGAAAAAGCTAATGTTGCAGGACACTCGGGAAAGATGTCTTACAGAGATGGGAGGAGGTGAGCAGGGCTTGGGCATGTAGGCGGATGAGCTGTCCATTGGTCTGGTTTTACCATCTACTGCCACATTGGAGGAAAGACAGATCTCCTCATAGTCTACATTGTTCTCATTCTCCTGGAAAGAAAAAAAAAGCAGTCATTCCTTTTCATTCATTCAGCCAGCCTTTACTAAGTGCTTACTCTGTGAAAGATGTAAACTCCTTGAAAGTAGGGACAGTTTCATTTTTTTGTGTTTGTCTCACAGTGACTAGCAGAGTGCTTGGTGCATAGTAGGTGCTTAGTAAAGGCTAGTTGATCATTAAATCTTTATTGATTATTGATTGTGTGTGTGTTCATCCTTTGTTACCAAAGAAGACCATGCCATCAGAGGAATGGTGATATGACTTGCACTTGACTTTGTTTTGAGTGAGGGAGGGCTGTGCAGGTCACCAGCCTCACTTCTCCTCCAGAGCCATCTGAATCTAGTGACCAGATATTCACCAGGATGACTGGAGATGACGCAGGATGAGGGAATTGGGGATAAGTGACTTGCCCAAGGTCACAGAGCTAGTGTCAAGTGTCTGAGGTGAGATTTGAACTCCTGACTTCTGCACTGGTGCTCTTATCCACTGTACCACCTAGCTGCCCCTGATTATTGATTATTATGTACCAGACATTGCATGAGACACTGGGGATAATAATACAAAAAAAATGACATGTTCTTCGCTGTAAGGCCTACCAAGTGAGCATATTAACAGAAACCAGATAAATAATGATAATAGCTGTCATTTATATATAGCACTTTGAGGTTCACAAAACACTTTATGTGGGTCATGTTATTTGATACTCACAGCTACCCTAGGATGTAGATGATATTATTTTCCCTATTTTGCAGATGAAGAAACTGAGTCCAGGAGAAGTAAGGCAATTTACTCAATGATTCACATAGTTAGTACATGTGCAAGGTAGGATTCAAACTCAGGTCTTCCTGACTCCAAGTCTACAATGAAACTTAGCTGAGAAGGCAGGAACCTGAGACCAGAACTTACCAATGAGACAAATCTAAAAGGAGTTTTGTATGTAAGGCAGCTAAGGCATGGATCATAAGACTCTGGAACATAGAACAGAAGAGTTTTAGAATCCAAAGCCATAGAAACCTTTAATCCGAGTCTTGGAGTCAAATGAATCCAGATGATAGGATCTGGGGGTCCTGGTTAGCTCATTAACAAGTGCTTATTAAGTTCTTTCTGTATACCAGATACTGTGCTAAACATTAGGGATAACAAAAAAAGGCAAAAATACAACTTCTGCCCTTGAGGAGCTCACATCCTAATGGAATAGACAAACATGAAAATAATTAGGCATCTATCAGATGGATACAGGGAAGATGCCAGGTCTCTCAGGAGAAGGACTAGGAGGTGTGGGAGGGAGCTGAGTAAGATCTCCTGAAAAAGGTAGCATTTGAGCTGAATCTTGAAGGAAGCTGGGGAACTTAAAAAGGGGAGGGGAGAAGGAAGTACATTCCAGATGAATGCACTGAGTTGGGTAAATAGACTATTATTTTCAAGGCTCAACAAGAAGGCCAGTAGATGATAGAGTGAATGGAGGGGAATACAGTATAAGAAGACCGGAGAGGTAGGAAGGGGCCAGGCTATGAGGGATTTAAATGCTATGATATCGTATTTTATAGGGTAGCTAAGTGGTGTAGTGGATAGAATGCTAGACCTGGAGTGAGGAAGACCTAAATTCAAATATGGCCTAAGACATTTACTAGCTGTGTGACCCTGGGCAAGTCATTTAACCCTATTTGCTTCAGTTTCCTCACCTATTAAAAATGGTATGGACAAGGAAATGGCAAACCCAACCCCAAATGGGGTCATGAAGAGTTGGACATGACTGAAATGATCCAACTCATCTTTGCCAAGAAAACTCCAAAAGGAGTCAGGAAGAGTTAGGCATGACTGAAATGACACAACAACATCTTATATTATATCCTGAAGGTAAGAGGGAGACTCCAGAGTTTATTGAGTAGGGGGTGACAAGGTCAGTCCCATGTTTTAGGAGAATCACTTTGGCAATGAGTGAAGGATGGATTGGAGCAGGGAGAGACATGAAGCAGGGAGACCAATTAGAAAGGCAAGGTTATAGACTGGAGCACTTCTAGGTAAGATATGGTTATGATTTTAGATAAAATAAAAAGAATAGGTATCAAAACTTTAAAATGTTGATTTGAAGTTTTGGCAGTGAATCCTCCTAAGAAGCTTTTCATATTAGCATGTCTTCTGAAATTGGGGCTAACGACAATGGGGCTGCCATTCCTCAGTAGACTTGTGCATGATTCACCTCTACAAGAAGGTAAATGAGTTGAAAATAAGTGAGTTGAAACAGTGGTACATTGCAGTATTCAAGGAGAGAATCCTTGGAAATTGATTACTAGATTCCTTTCACCCCTCAAAAAAGAAGTGGTAGAAAAAGAGCTCAAAACTCTCTTTGATGGAAAGGATTTTCTGAAGATGTCATGAGTCGTGGGTTTGAGGGGAAGTTGACACCTGGAAATTGAGAGAAGGTTGGATATAAATCAGTGCAGGAACTTCAGAATAGTAAGTTAGGATGTTCTTCAGAAGAGCTACCACACCTGTCTGGAGAGAAACCGTTGGAGCCCTGAATTGGAGGACATACATTGACAATATTAAGGCAGTGGCTGGTGACTGATAGAGAGAAACACCAGAAACCAATGTAAAGTGACCTGCATTTGATCCAAAATCACAGAACTCTGGTATCACAAGTTTGGAGTATTTGCAAAAACCAGAGAAATGTTCGACAGGGCAGAGTCCATAGCGATGACATATTTCAGCATGAAGAAAAGAAACCCAGTTAGAGCTACACGTGGATAACTTGTCCAGAGGTTAATAATCAAGGGAACAATGAAGACAGAAGATGTTGGTGTTATCAAACTATTCCCAGTAAGCTCTGGACTGCTCAATGACAAGGAACCACAAGTATTCATCACTGGACTTGAGAGAGAAAATAGCACATTAGGTATGGTGAACTGCTACAGATAGTGGAATTTTCTAGGGGAAAACTTGACTGCATTGAGAGAGGACCACAAGAGAGGAAAATTACTTCCAAAACATCTGTTTGATGGGAAAAGACTAGACTCTGAAAACTACATGCCAGTGAGCTTGACTTCAAAACCTGGTAAAATTCTAGGATGCTGCCGAAATATGGCTAATGAATATCTAAAAAATAAAGCAGTGATCTTAAAGAATAAATATGACTTCATCAAGAACAGGTCATGATGACACTAAGGGAGGAGATGCCCATGGATTAACTAAACCAATTCTGCCATATGAATGTAATGGAATATTATTGGGCCATTAAAAATGGTGGAAAGGTACAACCTCAGAAAAATGTGGGAATTCTCATATGAACTGATGTAGAGGGAAGTGAGAGGAAACAGGAGGACAATTTATACAATAATAACAATATTGTAAAGACAAACAACTTCAAACTCAACTCAGCTCAGCTGAGTTGAACTCAAATCAGCTAAGTGATTAATCACGATTGTAGCATGCAGTCCACATCTGGACAGAGAGATGTTGGATCCAGGCTGCAGAATTAGACTTTTTTTTTTTTGCACACAACCAATGCAGGAATGATTCTATTTTTCTTAACCATGCATATCTGTTACACGGTTGGTTTTAATTTTTTTTTTTCTCAATGGGTGGGGGTGGAAGGAGAGAAAATTTGTTGTTCAGTCATTTTCAGTTGTGTCCAATTCTTCACGACCCCATTTGGAATTTTCTTGGCAAAGCTACTGAAGTGATTTACCATTTCCTTCTCCAGTTCATTTTACAGATATGGAGACTGAGGCAAACAGGGTTAAGTGACTTTCCTAGGGTCATACAGCTAGTAAATATTTGAGGCCAGATTTGAACTCAGGAGGATGAGTTTTCCTGACTCTAGGCCCAGCACTCTATCCACTATGGCACCTAGCTGTCCCAGGAAGAAAAATAGAATTTTACTAATTGAAAAAAATTAAGCTAAAAAAATAAAACCAGAAAAAGTCCTTGGATAGGACCATTAAACTGATTCATCAAGAGAATTCTATAGAGAGCTTTTGGTCCAGATGTAGTTTTTTCTGTATTTTTATCAAAGTTTTTGATGAAGTATTTCATGTTATCCTTGGGAACAAGATGGAGACATGTGGGCTAGACTATGGTAAAATTAGATGGATTCAGACCTGGTTGAAGGGGTGGGAAACCTGTGGCCTCAAGGCCACATGTGACTCTCTAGGTCCTCAAGTGCAGTCCTTTGACAGAATTCAAACTTCACAGAACAAATCTCCTTCATGAAAGGATTTGTTCTGTAAAACTTGGACTCAGCAAAAGGCCACACTCAAGGACCTAGAAGGCTATGTGTGGTCTCAAGGCTGCAGGTTCCCCTCCCCTGGGCTAGACTCAAAGAAATTAATCAAAGAATTTAATGCTTTCATACCAACTTGGAAGGACTCCAGTTGAATGGCTCAGGGATCTGCACTTGGTCCTTTGCTGTTGAGCAGTTTACTCAGTAATTTGAAAGAAATAAAAATTTATCATATTTGAAGCTGACTCAAAGCTGGGAAGGAGAGTTATGGCCCTATATGGTAGAGTCAGCTTTTAAAGGGTTCTTAGCAGGCTGTATATAACATTAGGCTGAATCTGATTGAGGTGTCATTTAATAGGAATAAATGGAAAGTCTTGGGTTTGAGGAATAAACTTTACAGTCAGTCCGTCAATAATCATTTACTGAAAACTTCCTCGGAGACAGGAAATGTGTTAAACACTGAGCATACAAAGAAAGGCAAAAAATGGTCCCTGACCTCAAGGAGCTCACATTCTAATGAAAGAGAAAAATTTATAAATAATTAGGTATATCCAAGTTGTATAGTATAGATGGAAGGTAATGTCAGAGGGCAAGGGACAAGTAGCTTAGGGAATAAGGAAGGGCCTCCTGCAGAAGGTGGGCTTTGAGCTGAATTTGAAGGAAGTCAAGGAATCCAGGAGGTAGGGGCGAGGAGGGAGGGCATTTCAGGCACAAAGATGGCATACCTTTATTCAAAAGTATAGAGATAGGAGATGCAGTATTGAGTTCTAGGTACAGCAAGAAGGCTAGTGCAGTTAAATTGTGGAATGTGTGGAAGGGAGAAGAGTATAAGAAGACTGGAAAGATAAGAAGAGACAGATTATGAAGGAACTTGAATGCCAAACTGAGGATTTTATACTTGATTCTGGAGGTAATAGGGAGCCACTGGGGTTTACTAACTTGAGGATGACATATGGTCAGACCTACATTTTGGGAAAATCATTTTGGCACCTGAAGGGAGTATGGATTGGAGTGGGGAAAGACTTGAGGCAGAGAAACCAACCACGAGGCCATTGTAATAGGTGAGATGAAGAGGGCATGAGCCAAGGTGAGTGGAAAGAAGGAGACATCTACAAGAGATGTGGTAGAATCAATATTGGCAATAGATTGGATGAATGAGGTGAGTAAAGTGAGGAATTGAATATGGCAAGGAAGTTATGTCCTGGGTGACTGAAGGGAAGGTGGTACCCTCAATAGTAACAGAAAAATTCAAGAGAATGGAGGATTTGGAAGGAAAATAGTAAATTCTATTTTGGACATACTAAGTTTGAGATGCTTACGAGATATCCAATATGAGATGTCCAAGTGGATACGGCACTGGGCTAGGAATCAGAAAGACTCATTTTCATGAGTTCAAATCTGGCCTCAAACACTTATTAGCTGTCTGACCCTGGGAAAATCACTTAACCATTTGCCTCAGTTCTTTCACCTGTAAAAGGAATAGGAGAAGGAAATGGCAAGCCATTCTAAATAGCTTTGCCAAGAAAATCCCAAATGGGGTCATGAAGAATCATACATGACTGAAATGACCAAACAATGAGAGAAATAATTATTTACTAATCAATAATTTGGGGAGATCCAGAGTTTCCCCCTTTTTTTTTATGAGTCTAAAAGCTCATTCTCTTGAAGGACATTGCTGATCATGAGATTGGACTCTCTTTATTCGGACCCACCTAGGTGGGGCAGCCACTGTGTTCTGCTCAGGCTTCAGTGAGCATAAATTCTTTGAATTCATTGCCCACATCCACATCCTCATTCAGAAGTGGATAACATAATCAAAGTTCAGGTCTGGTTCCTTATTGTAATATTCATTCTCTCATTATTTGTTAACCAATCAGAGTCAACTGCTGTCCTTTTGATCCTCTTCCAAAAGGACATATAAGCCATCAACCTGCCACCATGATGGTCTTTGGTCTAAGAGAGAGATAACCAAATGACCATCCTTTTATTAAAAATGCTGGTATTATTAAATGATTAAATTACCCAGAAATTATGTCTCTCAAACCTTTTAAATCACCACAACAATAAGAATTATTCCACCCTAGGTTCACAGAACCCTAGAATTCATGAAATCCAGAATTATAGAGGTAGTTAAGTGTGGCAGAGGATGGTGTATTGGACTTGGAGTCAGGAAGGTCTGAGTTCAAGTCCTGATATCCTTTCAATCACCCAAGCTCACAGTCATTTACTTGCTGTGTGACGCTGGGCAAGTCATTTAACCTCTCTCACCTTTATTTTTCTTATCTGTAAAATAAAAACAACACTAGCACCAAGCTTCCATGAATGTTGTGGCTATCAAATGATGTCACATGTTGAATGCTTTGCAAACGTTAAAGCACTGCGTAAAATTATTATAGAATCCTACATTAGTCACCTAGATTAATCCTTGTGTATGGTTGCTTCTCCTACATATATTTGGAGGTGGCCAGCAGAATTGGAACACATGGCCAGATCTGTAAGGAGTCTTTCCTGAGGGTATCTTCAGATATCTGGCCAGGAAATGGAGTAATTCCACTATGAACCTCATTCTACTTGGAGGCTATTACTCATGCTTCTGGCTTCTGGGAAGGGAGAGCCCTGACCAGGTTCATCTATCTGCCAGTCAGTTGGCAGAGTTTCCCTGCAAAGACCCTCCACCCAGAGCCCTCTCCTCCTCACCTGGCCACACGGCTGAGTTAGCAGTTCCTCGTGGGGATGGAAGGGATTTTTCTGGTAGAAGTTCACCAGTTCCACTAACGTTGAGTGGGTGCCCTTTTCTCCAGGGACTGCCAAGTAGCCATTATCCAAAAGCTTGATCATGAAGTGGCGGCAGCAGTCCCTGGCTCTGAAGGGAAGAGATCATGGATCAAGTAAAGTTGCTCTGTGGGGAGGGTAATCAGGGTGAGTGTAGCTATCTCAGAACTCAGAGTTGGGGAAAGGAATGGAAACTCCTGAATCTAAATCTGGGAAATGAGAGGATTGGTCCTCTTTCCCTGAGAGAATGTGTCAGTCATCATGCCTCAGTTCTTGATCACATATCAGATATCACTCTATGTGGGTGACAAGGGAAAAGAAAAGTCAGGAAGGAGAGGATCAAGGGAAAGGTGGGGAAATTAGGAAAAAGGTTTGGAAAGGCAAATTTCCTAATGAAAAAGTATATTTTATTAATTAATCAAAATCAGTGACAGCTCTCTGAATCAGAATGAAGCTCTTTTTTTAATAATTCCTACAGAGCTGGGCCTGGGCGTCATTCCTATGGAGAAGGGCTTTTCTGAAACAATTATCAGCAGAAACTCCAGGGAAAACAAGACTGTCAAGTACTTGCATATAAATAATTAAGGTTTAAAATATGTGTTCTTACTATGCACTAAGCAAATCCCTGGAGAAGGAAATGGCAAATTACTCCAGTATCTCTGCCAAGAAAACCCTAGATGAGATCATGAAGAGTTGGACAGAACTGAAATGATGGAATGCTCCATTAGCTATACTTGTAACTTTATAAACCAAAATCTCCTTCCCTCACTACCAGTCTCCTATAGATATGGCCATTCTATTATTAGACCATAAGCTTACCTACCTCCTGACAGAAAGGTGATACAATGGGGGTGCAGAATGGGGGGAGTAGTTTTTGGACATGATCAATGCAGAAATTTCTTTTGCTTGACTTTGCATATTTATTACAAAGATTTTGTTTTTGTTTTTAAATGAGAAAGGAAGAGAATGTGGCTGAAAAGAATAAAATTAACTTAAAAAGTCCCCACAAAAAATCCAAAACAAAATAAACCAAACCGAAAGTTACTGCAGGACGGGTTCTGTTTTTGCATTTTGGCACTTAGCACAGAGCTTGGCATGCAGTAATTGTTTAAATCCTTATTCATGCATTCAAAATTTTGTCCAAGTCTTTAATTGGACTTCCTTGTGTTAAAGAATTCCCTGGAGAAATGTCCCATGCTCTTTATGTGGCAGGGACTCAGAGAATTTTCATTCAGATCAGTGAACTATCTCACTTGAAGAGAAGAATCTCTCTCTCTCTCTCTCTCTCTCTCTCTCTCTCTCTCTCTCTCTCTATATATATATATATATATATATATATATATCATATTACTAAAATGCTTATCACAGTATGTATATATATTAAAATGCTTATCACAGTATGTATATATATATATACATACTGTGATAAGCATTTTAGTAATATGATCTCACTTGATCCTTTGCAAAGAGAGTAACCTCCAGGCAACTTCAAATCCTCTATTCCTGTTTGAGACCCTGTTGGTAGACTTTGCCTTTGAGAGAGAAAACTTGATTTTTCTTTCCCGGTTCCTTTATTTTACTTTGCTGTATTTAAGACCTTTGCAAGCACTAAGACAGACAGAAATCTGTGAGAGAGATATTATGTCTGTCTGTTATATTTTGGAAGCATGTATTTGGAGAGGAGCATAATCTCTATAGGCATGGACCCTCAGGGAAGAATGTTAATTTCAATTAATCACTAATAAGCATTTATTGAGCACCTACTATGTGCTAGGCACTATGCTAAGAGCTGGGAATACAAAAAGAGGCATAATTTCTGCATTGTTTAAAAAGTGGGCTGTATGAACTTTGATGTGACTTTCTTCACTTAAACAGGTCCAGAAGTTTATACAGTTTATTTAAACTTTTAACTTCATAAGCAATTCAGACTAAGCACTCATATGCAAATATGAGAAATTAGAAAAAATTTGTTTTTGTCCCACCCTCTCCCCCTCCCCCTTTGTTGGGAGAATATGTCAAACTCAGCCTTTCTTGTATTATATATTAGTAAGGACAGCTAAGAGGAGCAGTGGATAGAGCACTGGATTTGGAATCTACAAGACTCATCTTCATGAGTTCAAATCTAGCCTCAGACACTTATTAGCTATGGGATTCTGAGCAAGTCACTTAAGCCTATTCGCCTCAGTTCCTCACCTGTAAAATGAGTTGGAAAAAGAAATGGCAAACCACTCTAGTATCTTTGCCAAGCAAACCCAAATGGGGTCATGAATAGTGGTACATGACTGAAAATAATTGAAAATATTGCAGGATCAGAGATCATAAATTGAAAGCTGGAAAAGTTCTTAGAAGTCATTTAGTAGTCCAACTTCCTTATTTTACAATTAAGGAAACTGAGGCCCATAGAGATTAAATGGTTTTGCCACCATCACAAAGATTATAAATGGCAGAACTGGGATTTGAATTCAGGTCTTCAGATTCCAGCGAGATACTGTCAATTTGTTATATACCACACTGGGTCTGGAAGGGAGGGATGTGCTTCTTCCTGTTCTGTCTACTTACCTGTAGGACAGTGTGTAGCCCACATGGCTCTGGCTTACTCGGACTAGGAAACATCCCAGAGGTTTCTCCTGCAGCAAACTTTCAGCAGCTCTAGAACAATATACACAAGCCTGAAATGATGCCAGGGCTCAATCAACCTTTGTCTACTTGTTTAAAGAGACCACCTCTCATCCCCAAACCCTGGGAAAGTTTCTGCACCTCTACCAAGGACAGCACCCTCCTCAAACGCTCAGGCTGACCCCCTCCATTAAAAAAAAAATCTTCTAAATTTTGATTTCTTCCAAACGCCTCTTCCCACTCCCATTCCAAGGCTCTCTCATCTCTAAATTATAGAGATAGATGGTCATCAGAGGTCATCTAGGTCAACCCCTGCCGATGCTGGCATCTCCTACTCAGCGTGCAAAAAACCTGATCAAATAGCCTCTTAGAAGAACTCTGCTGATGGAGCACTCACTACCTCATTGGATTGCTGGGGAGTTTTAATTGTTAGGAAGTTCTTTGATCAGACAAATGTCAGTCTGCAGTTTCCCTTATGGGTATGCTCACGGAAACAGCCTAATTTGGAATTAGTTAATAACTTGTTTTCTCTTCTTTAGGCTAAGTATGCCCCCCTTGCCTTAGCTGGGTAATGATCTGACAGGCACTGGGAGCTGGTATTTCTGCTCAGACCCAGGTCAAACAGCTGCATCTGGGGATCTCCTTCCAGCTTTGAGACTTTACGTATATAGCATTCCATAGTAGTTGATGGTTTAATGGTCCTAAGACTCGGTAGGCATCTCTTACGATTATATAACTTTTTAGTACATATTTTGGAATATGACAGGACTGGACCACTCTCTGTTCAAGTGGATGTGCAGGAGGATGCCTACATGATGTAAAGTTGAGGTATTTTGGAAGGTCTGCTATTCAAAATTATCTCTTATCATTGGGCTATCATGGTACCTAGAATTCCATTATTAGCGCTTCTGGTTATGGCATTCCATGCCATTATTAAAATGTATACTTGTGGCTTCTAAGAGAGGGACACTTGGAGTTAAAACCTCTAGAGGAATAGTGTATAGGGTATTCAGGGAGGGTGCTAATTTATTAGGTTAGACTTACCAGGGGACAGGGTTCTAAGGTCATTAATATTGATGGGAGTGACAGGAAAGAGGAAGGTCCAGTGTGTGGAAATTTGCTTAGGAAAATGTGTCTGAATAGAGATGATAAGGAAGAAATGATGCTGAAGGAGATTTACAGAGAATTATCTGATGACTGTACTGTGTGGTGACATATAATGCCTACTTCAGCTAACCCTAGAGGCTTTGTTGTTTCTCTTTCCTTTCAAAAGGGACCAGTGACATCAAGGGTGATATCCTGAGTTTTGAGTGAATTGCATTTAAGTGAGGCAGAGTTGTACAAAGTCATCAGCCTCACTCTTTCTTCCAGAGTCATCAAAGTCCAGTGGCAGGATGACTGGCAGTGGCTTGGATGCAGCGGATGACTTTGGTGTCCTTGATTCCTGATCAAGCTCTAAGTACTGCAATGGCACTTGCGTGACCACTGGAATCAATTGTTCTCATCTGCCCATTTCACAAGGATGACCCCTTGGTCATCCTCAACCTGGTTTAGCTCTCTGTTGAGATGGTTTACCAGGGTGTGGCCACTGCACTTATTACAGTTTCTTGGAGCCATAGGTAAGAGTTGGGTGATAGGTTGGACACCAAAGGTAGAGGAGCAGTCCTCAAAAGGGCTTGTCAAGTCTTAACACTAGAGGTGCTAGACCTCCCTGAATACCCCATACACTCCTCTAGAAGTTTTAACTCTTAGGTAGCTCCCACTGGCTAAAGTTCAGTGATTCCCTTTATGGAGATTTAAACAGCTAAATTTCACAATGGAGAGAGCAGTAGGCTTGGAGTCCAAAAGGCTTGAGATTAAATCCTGCTTCAGTTACTTACCAGCCCTGGGATCCTTTGGCAAGTCAATTAACTTCTCTGTGCCTCAGTTTCCTCCTCTGCAAAATGGGGATAATAATAGCATTTACAGGCTCGTTGTGAGGGTCAAATAATGATGACAATAACAATACAACTTTACACTTAGAAAGCAATTTCTATATATTAACTCATTTGAGTCTCCCAACAACCTGCTATTATTCCCATTTTATAGATAGTGAAACTGAGGTACACAGAGTTTAAGTGAATTTCATCAGACCACTCAGTTAGTAAATAACTGAGGCAGGATGTGAATTCAGGGCTTCCTGACTCCAACTTCTGTGTTCCTTTTTATATGAAAGCACTTTGAAAACCTTAAAGTGTTATAGAAATACCAGCTAGTATCATTATTAATAATGATTCTTCCTGAGTCTCTATTCCATGCATGGAAAGGGAGAAGTTCAAGCTAGAAGAGACTTGGAGCTGGGAGTAACATAGCCAACAGGTGGCCAGCAGCTTCTCCTGCCTTCCTCCACATATGACAGTATCATCCATAGGGCTGAGAGATGTATTGCTTTGTCACTACACAGATATTGTGAAGTCTTCTCTCTAACATCTTGGCTATGGGTACCTAGAGTTCCCAGCTGCCTGACTCTCTGACTCTGGGCAAGATGGAGAGGATCTTGTGCTTGCCCCACTCTGCTGATACAAGGGGGAGGTAAACTCACTCTCTGGAAATGGCTCCATGATACCATGTGGGGATCTCATCTTGCATCAGCCAGTTGGTCTCAGTTTCTTCAAAACAGTCCAGATGAGAGGAAAGTGATGGTGTCTGCATTTTGTCTTCTGTGTTCTCTCTCTATGGATTACCTATTAGAAGGACAGTGAAAATAAAAGTTTTATCAACTCAGCTCCAGGCTCCCTTCCTGCCATGGGTTATGTTCCCTTCTGGGCTTGAGTCTTTTGGAGCCACTGGTGAATATATAAATACTGATCCCAGGGTTCTGGGAATATAAAATTACAAACTGTTTTTAGTTCATGCGTTCAATCAATGGACATGTGATGAAGGGCCCAGCATATTCATGATTCTGTGGGAGAAACCAAGCTAAATGAATCATGATCCCTGTAGTCATGGAGCTCATATTTTGTTAAGTTACACAGTGTTAAGTGTTATTAAGGGGTTTGCCTGTTTGATAAAGAAGAAGAGGCAAGTGAATGAAGAGCCTTTGGCCCAGAACCGAAGACACTGAGTTGCACAGATCAGCTTCTCACAAAATACTCTCTGGCTTGGTTTCTCAATGAGGACAGTGCCTGGCACAAAGTGAGTGCTTAGGAAATTCTTATTGATGGACTGACATCAGAAGTTAGCTTGCATTCAGGTCTCTACAAAAAGGTAAAAGGGTCTTCAACTCCCATGAAAGCACTCAAGTTAACAAACCATTGAATAGAGGATAGACTTGATTTAATTCAACAGAAACGCAAAATGGAAAGGACTTATGCCTGAGTCCCTAAATCATCAAAACAACCTCTTTTCTTAGTGGGCCTTGCCTTTTCCCAAGGAAGTATATAATCCACTCGACTTATAGTACTAACCTAGGATTGAGGGCCCACTACGAAGGGAAAATACTAAATATTACCAGATAGTCAAATGTGACCTGTTCAGTGGTGGGCTTGCCAAAGAATTGGACCCTTTCTCTCAAATATGCACTCACTGAACAAGTGAAGGGTAAGGCCCAAGTTTCTTTTTTGTTTCTTTGTGGTCCTTGGTTCTGGCTCCTTTTTGGTCCCGAACGCTTCTATTTAGTCCAAGAGTTTACCATTGTCCATGAACTACTTTTCTTAAGGACTTTGGAGGAAGGAATTGGGCATTGCCCAGAGACTCTCCGTCTTCCCTCCAGGTGAATTGGTCCGAGCACTTGGTGTTGTCCAGAAACTCCTCCTCAGTGTACAGGTGGCTTGGTCTTGGAATTTCTTTACTTGTCCAGCAATTCTGCCAGCTTCCACTGGCAATTCACTCTGGTCAACTCACATGCCTATGGCTCTGGGCCTAGCCCAGCAATTCTCTGTTTCATCACTGCTATGAGCCACTGTCTTCACTGGGGACATGTGGATTCCTCCTTTCCAGAGAACATGTTTCCCTTGGAAAAGCCCAGGGAATCATGGCCAAGTGTTTCTGTGAAGTCTCTTTCTTATCAACATCTCTCTTCTCTGGTTCTCTCCTTTTCTCTTGTTTCCTACTTTTCTCTTTTAAAATTATCATCGCCATCACCACTGCCACTACTACCTCCACCATCATCATCACTACCACCTCCACCACCACCACCATCATCATCTAGATTTGACAAATATCAACAAAGGAAAATATTTCCTTATATGCAGAACAGAAAAAAGAGAATTCTACATGACACTGTGAATCTCTATTACACACAGCTCATTTTTTAAAGCTTATTTATTTAAAAAAATAAAGTTTACATTAAATTTATCATGGTAGTTCCAACACTGCCATGCTTGACTATGTCCCCTCCTGAACTTCTTTTTGCTCTTTTGTGCATAATTTTTACTATGAGTTTCTCTATCTCTCTGTCTGTCTCTCTGAGTGTCTTTCTCTCCCTACCATGACTCCCTTAAAAAAAAAATGAAATGAAAGTCCTTGCTTATAACAAATCAATCAATTAAAGCACCTACTCTGTGGCAGGCATGGGGAGAGAGTACAGAGACTGACATGATCCCTATTCATAAGGAGCTTGCATTCTAATGGAGGAAATGATAAACATATAAAAATACAGAAAGCACAAAGTAAATTCATACCAAAGTATTCAAGTGTAAATTTAAGGTCGGTAGTGGCTAAAAGATGAAAGGCTAAAAGTTGAAAGCCTTCAAATACCAAACATTCCCTACCCTGAAATGGGTGGGAAGCTTGAATATCTTAATTCCCCAGCCATGCTCTCATTTCATTTCCTGCTCAGCTCATTCTTTTTAAAAACATTTGTTCTAATATATTTTTATTTCATTAAAAATTTCCCAATTACATGTAAAATACTTTTAGCATTTATTTACTTAACATTTTTTAGCATTTAAATTTAAAGTTTTGAGTTCCAAATTCTATCTTTCCCTCCCTCCCCCGAGACAGTAAATAATCAGATATAGGTTATACATGTGCAATTATGTAAAACTTTCCATATTAGTCATTTTGTACAAGAAGATGCCAATAAAAAAAATTAAAGAAAGTGGAAAATAGCAGACTTCAGTCTGTATTCAATCAATAGCAGTTTTTTTTTTTCCCTCTGGAGGCACATAGTTTGCTTTTTCGTTAGTCCTTTGGGATTGTCTTGGATCATTGTATTGTTTAGCATTCATTTAAAAAAAATTTTTTTGAGTTCCAAATTCTCCCTTTCCTTCTTACTCCTCCCCCTTCTTTCAGAAGGCAAGCAAGTTGATATCAATTATACATGAGAAATCATGCAAAACATTTCCATATTAGCCATGTTGCAAAGAAAAAAATAGACCCCCCCCCCTTTACACCCCCTGGAAAAATCAAGAAAGTAAAAAAGCATGCTTCAATCTGCTTTCAGAGTTCATCAGTTTTCTCTCTGGAGGTGGAGAGTATTTTTCATCACAGGTCCTTTGGAGATGTCTTTGATCATTGTCTTCATCAGAATAGCTAAATGTTTCACAAATAAGCATTGTTACAATATTGCTGCTACTGGGTACAATGATTTTCTGGTTCCGCTCACCTCTATATCAGTTCACATACAGCTTCCTAGTTTTTTCTGAAACCAACCCCTTTGTCATTTTTTATAGCAAAATAGTATTCCATCACAATTATATATCACAACTTGTTCATCAATTCCCCAAGTGATGAGTATTCCCTTAATTTCCAATTCTTTTCCATCACAAAAGAGCTGCTATAAATATTTTTGCACTAATAGATCTGAT
This sequence comes from Bettongia penicillata ogilbyi, assembly GCA_023548195.1. Lineage (NCBI taxonomy): Eukaryota > Metazoa > Chordata > Mammalia > Diprotodontia > Potoroidae > Bettongia > Bettongia penicillata. Next base: position 1,687,640 of record JAJHZJ010000315.1, on the reverse strand, counting down.
GGGGTTCAGACTCTGGGAGCCTCCTTGAGCTCCCCTTGAATCTTCCCACTTAATCTGGCCTTACTTACTCAAATCTAATCTTCCCATTTGTTCCAGCAGTCTCTGGAAGCCCATGGGATTTTCATTAACATTATATCATAACCCCATTCCCCAGGCTGCTGACCACTCCCATAAAGATCTGTATTCATTCCCATACTGCCCCTGTCAAGATCTCTGGATTGTCCCACTTGCTTCCCACCCAACCCTCCATGGTCTGATATCTCCTGATAGTTTCCAGACTTTGTCCCTCCTTGGACTTCTCCTCAACACCCTTCCTAAACTCCTCCTTCCATCACCCTGAACTACCAGACTACCCTCCACCCCCCAGATCCCTCTGATAATTTTTTCTGTATTTAGTTCCATTTTGCCTCCATGAAGGCGCTCAGATGCAATCCAGCTCAGACTCTGTCTAGCTGGGATTCTATCTGGTCTGCTTGTGAATACAAGTGTCACAAATGCTTAGGCTCCTTAAGAGTCAACCCAATTTGGTGAATCTTTAATAAACTTTGTTTTCTTTGGCTTGAGTCGAATTCATTTGAGCACGACCTGGACTGTTGGTATTTTGGGGTCCCCATCACCGTCAACTTTGTCATTTATGGTTCCCTGACCGGGAAAAGCTGCTAATCTCAAGTTCTTTTGCTAAAACTGGAAGGTATGTGAGCCTCTCCCTCTCCCTATCCCCTTCTCACTCTCCAAGCACCTTGGAAGCAGATTTTCAGAGCTGGCTTCAGGTCCCAGTATCAGGCAAAGTCTCTGAACTTGCGTTAGAGACTCAGGTTGTCAGTCCAGTGGTTGTGTCTGAGGCAGTGGGAGATGGACTAGAGAATAATGACTTTACCAATGATGAGTTTCCTGAGGAAGGAAGAAATGATGAAGTCCAAAAATGGTGTAGCTGAGGGTAATAGGAAGCCACTAGAATTGGCTAAGTAGGAGAGTCATATGGTCATATCAACACTGAAGGAAAAGTATTTTGGCCCCTGCGTATAGCGTGGACTACCATGGGGAATAGTGACAAGCACAGACACATGATTAAAGTTAAGCAAAACAGATCCATGCAATGGCCATGTTTAAAAATTTGCTTCTTTTGTACTTCTAGTCCATTACCCATCTCCCAAGGGGGCAAGAAACATGCTTCCTCATCAGTCTTCTGAAGTTCTGTTTGATTGTTGTATATACCAGAGATCTCAAGGCAAGTAATCTATATAAGTAGAAGCAAGGTACCATAAGGGAGAGACAGGAAGTGGCATGTGCCAAATAAGTCACTGCTTCCAACTGCCCTTACTCATTCATGGAGATGGCTCAGGATTTTGAGTTCGAAAGTCCCAGGGATAGTAGAACCTTTCAAACCGCTTGCTCTGCTTCCAACCTGGTCCCTCCCACAGCCAACAATGAGAGAAGCAAAACCCTGCAGAGAATGGACTCACTATCTTCAATACAACCTGTACCAACCACCGACTAACTGATCAACTTCCACTGATGGTTAGGAAAAGTTCAGGAGCCTGAGAAGAAGTAGCACCACCAAGACCACCAGCCCTATTTCCAGATTACTCCCTTCAGGGGAACAACCCCTTTGGAGAAGGGCAAAACCATTCCTATCATAATTTCTGAACAACTGCAACCTATAGGGCATGAAGCAACAAAGCTCTGGGAGAGACAGGAAGCAGCAGGTGCCAGTCAAATCATCACCTCCCTTCACACCCTGATGGAAACGGTCCAGAACCTTGAGTATCTCCTGGTAGCCATCATCATCTAGGGAAGCAACTATTAGTCTCCTCATCTACCACAGCTACTGAAGACCTAGAAAGAAAGTTCTTAAACACAAAGTCTTTGACACTGTCAAATAGTTGAATGTCAAAAATGGATATGGTTTTATCTGCAGAAGTAATATTAAATATTAAATATCTGCTTTGCTGCTGCTGTACTCTAAGGACTAGGGGGTCTTTCCATCTAATTTGCTGCTGAAACCTGTATGTATTACCTTTCCTTATTAGACTACAAGCTCCTTGAGAGTAGGAACCATTTTGCTTTTCTATTTGTATCCTTAGTGATTTGCATATAGTAAAGAGCTTAAGACATGTTTATTCATTCATTCATTCATTCAGGTCTTTCACAGTTTTACTTTACATTATTATAGTCAACATTTAGTTGTTCTTCTGGTTCTGTTTACTTCACTTAGCATCAGTTCATAGATGTCTCAGATATCTATCTCTGAATTTATATTCTTTTTGTCATTTCTTCCAGCACTATAATATTCCATTATATTCATATACCACAATTTGTTCAGTCATTTCATAATTGGTGGATACCTCCTCAATTTATAAGCCTTTGCCATAACAAAAAGTGTTGATATTAATTAAATAAATGGATGTTCCTTTGATTTCTCTGGGTATAGGCCTAGTATTGGTATCACTGGTATGCACAGATTGATGACTTCAGGGATATAATTCCAAACTGCTTTCCAGAATGGGAGGATCAATTCATGATTCCACCCTCACTGCATCAGTGTGCCCCTTTCTCCAAAGCCCCTTTGACTATTGCTACTTTCCTTTTTCGTCTTCTTTGCTAGGTGTGAAGTTGAACCTCAGGATTGTTTTGGTTTGTATTTTCAGATCTCTCTTGTAAAAGCCAAATCTAAGGGCATAACTCAGGTATATGACTATTCATGATTCAATCAGTCATCTTCAAATGTGGGGTTAATGGATTTGTTTATACCTTTTATCAAAGGAGACAGCATCAATATCAGGATGAAGACTTTACCTTTTAACCCTGTAAAATGAATTACAAGGAGATAATCTTGGATTCTTGCTGGGTTTACACTCTACACAAATTGGAAGATGAAAAGTCCATAAAAGGAATGTACATGAGATCAGAGGAAGAGGGAGATCCCTTCTCCATGGAGCAATCAAGGAAAGATCCATGAAAGAAATGGCATTTGAGCTACCTCTTGAGGACACAAAGAGTACAGAATGGGAAGAAGGGCATTCTGGGCAGAAGGATATTGAAATGGAGGCACTGAGACAGGTAGGAGTACCTCAGTCTCATCTTTCCAATTAAACAGAGAACTTTTTAAGGTCAACAGAGTCTTCTCATACTCTATCTCTCTTCCCATTCGCTTCTCAACTAGGAAAGCATCAAGTATTTCACCAGCAGGGACCCATTGACTTGGCTTGAGGTGATGAAGGGATAAAAAAAAGATACAACTAACATCTCTTCTACTTGGGGAGGGGGTGGTTGAGGTTCTAGATAAAATCAAAATCTAGGTTGACAAGAATGGTCTAGATAAAATAAATAAAGACTTATTTCTTCAAAATTCTAGATAGGAGAACTCTAGGATTCTATATTTTTTACATATAGCATGTGCTTAATGAATATTTATTGAACTGAATTGAAACTTAAAGAGGTGAGATCCACAAGTTGTTTTTTAGTGTACTTCTGCAGGCCACCTTTCTGGTTGGAGTGGAGAGGGGACATTGACCTGAGAGGCAATGCTGCTCTTCAGAATAGGGCATCACCTAAGAGAACTTCATAGAAGCATGCAACAACACAGTTGAAAAAAGACTCAGAGATCATTCAGCCTAGTTCCTAGAGGAAGAAGAATTTCATCTATAATTGTTATTAAGGGGTCATCTACCCTCTACTTGAATACCTCTAAGTGATCAGGGAACTCACTCAGCTGAGGTGAAGTAGAAGGCCAGATCATGGGATTGAAGAACTAAGAGTTTAGGAAACTTGAAGAGGTAGCAACATGAATGTTGAATTCCCCAATAAAAGGACAGCAGTTGAGGAGGCAAAGGAGATGGTAAGTTAGGTTCCGAATTCCGCGAGAAAAGAATGATCTAGACTTAGTAGTCAGCAGCCACCATAATATGAATCGGGTGATAGCAAGAGAAGATGCTGAGTGATGGTAGTAAAGGTAGAGTATGGAAGTGGTAACAGGTAGCAAGGAACATTCCAACACCTCTTCTGGGATGTGTGGAGGTATGAGTGAAGGTGTAGCTAGAGGTAGAGAGGATGGTTAAGGATGCAGTCATCTGGGGAAAGCTAGGTCTCTGTGGGTTTTAGAAGGTGATATTAGAAACATGAAAGAAAAAGGAAAATGAATGGAAGTTTGTTAGTTATAGAACAGGAATTCCAAAGGGCACAAGGAAGCAACAGACAGACATACACTTGGGACGGATGGGGTTGGGAAGAATGGGGACAAGACCATTGGTGGTTGGGGAGGATGTTTTTTCTTAGGGAGCTGGAATAAGAGGAGACAAAACAAGTGAACATGTAGAAGGGTTTTTGAGGTGTGAAGTGGAGAGAAGAGGGAACTAGTAATAAATGTTTTATAAATGAAACTAGTGGTAAATATTTTCAGATATTATTATACTATATTATGTTATGATAATTATAGTAGGAGGTAAAAGTATCTTCTGGGGGAGGGTGAGGTGGCACTGGGGACTTCAGATTTGGAATAGTCACTGAGAAGTGTGAGATACAGAAAAATTAAGGAAGAAGAGGAGAGTTGTATAGCAGTGAGGGTCTCATTTTACTTAGATTATATAACTGTAATGAATTCAGATGGTGTGGTTTTAGGATTTCCTACTTTCCTGGCATTCAGCAGCACAGGAGTAGCAACAGAGAAGGTAGATAGTGAGAGTGATCCAGACTTGAGGACTGACAAGGGGTGAATGAAAGAAGTACAAGGCCAAGGGAGACAGGAGCAGAAGGCAATGAATTAGTTATCCTTAAGGACAAGATCGCAAAGAGTCCAAAGTAGAAGTGATGGATTAGGAGATCAAGGAGAATGGAGGAAATGCAAGTTATGGTGAAGAGAAGGATTTAGGTGGAGTGAAGCAAAGGGAGAAATGGAAGGTCTGAAAATGATGGTCAGAGAGGAATTTCAAGAGTTCAGCTTTAGGAGGTACAGTTATGGGTGATGGAAAGTATTAAGCTGTAATTATCCCAAGGGTAATTGAAGTATAGTTTTCTCAGGCTCTCTGCTCTGCCCTCCACACCCCCTTGCTGGGGCCCTCCTTCTGAGATTACCTCCAATCTAGCTTAAATAATCCGTGTATTCACACAATTGTTTTTGTATCGTGCCCTCCGTTAGATGGTGAGCTCCTTGAGGGCAGGGACTGTTTTTTTGCCTTTCTCTTATATACATACATACATACATACATACATATACATACATACACACACACACACATACACACACGCACACTTAGCACAGTGCCTCCCACAGAGGAAGAACTTAATAAATGGTGGTTAACTTGACTTGAAGGAAAATTAAAGTTATAGAAGTTGAGGAAGTTAATGAACTGGGAGCTCGCAATATTCAAAGGGACATCAGTGTGTATATTCAGACTTTCAGTAACAATAATTCACATTTATCTAGCAGTATAAGGTTTATAAAGAGCTTTCTTCCCAATAACTTAATGAGATAGATCATACAAGTATTCTTCCCATTTCATAGATGAGAAAACTAAGACTGAGGGGTAAAGTCACACAGCTAGTATCTGAGGCAGGATTCAAACCAAGGCTCCATCCGCTATACCACACTCAGTATTGTTAAGATAAGTATAAGGCAAGATTTAAAGTAAAGGGGGAAACTATAAGCCAGCTACTGAACTCCTGAAAGAAAAAGGCCAATAGATTACAACAGAAAAGATCTGAACTGGGTGATAGAGATGCCAATCCTCATTCCTGAGTGGACTTTAAGGGAAGAATGTTTGTTGAGTGGTGGTGGCAGAGGGAGGACCTAGGAGGGGGTATTGGGAGGGTCCAGGAGTGGGCAGTGGGAGGTAAGGAGGATACTGACGCTTCCTCTAAGCCTAGTGTGTTGGTTGGTGTGAGAGAAATCATCTGCTGTGGAGATAGTAGCTAGGGATGCAGGGTTTCTCATAAGCACAAGACAATGGAAAGAATAAAGGGAAGAGAAAGAGGTCTAGAAAACCCATTGGAAGGAGAGAGCAAAGGAAAAATGGACTGAAGAGGGTGAGAGGGATTATAGGGAGACGGAGCAGGGTAGGGGTGCTTCTTTCCCTTTCTTCCCTGTCCCTCACACCTGTTGACTCTGAATCAGGGACTTTAGGAGTCAGAAGATGCAAATTAGGTAATGATAGTGGATCCAGGGGAAAACTAGCATGATCAGTGCCCTTAACCTTCCAGGGTCCTGGGATGATGGTAGGAGGGCAGGACTTGTGGGAGCGATTGTTCTCCAAACACCAGGAAGCCAGAGGGTGAGTGCTTTCTTGCTGTCTGATCCCATCACCCTTAGTCTATGCATGGGAAGTCAGGCTGTTAGGTGGTGCAGTGGAATAGAGCACTGGACTTGGAGTAAGGCAGTTACGAGTTCAAATCTGGCCTCAAGGTTACTAGCTATGATATTCTGCATAAGACAAACTCTCTGTGCCTCCATTACTTCATCTGTAAAAAATGGTGGTAATAATCTATCTCACAGGGTTGTTGTGAGGATAAAATGAGAAAATATTTGTAAAGTGCTTTGCAAACTTTAAAGTGCTATATAAATGCTATTATGTTTATAAGATCATAGATTTAGAGCCAGAAGGGAATTTAGAAGTCATCTAATTCAAGTTCACCTCACCTCCCTCACCATATCTCCGCTATTTTACAGAAGGAAAAATGGCCCATAGATGTGAGAAAGTTTGCCAAGAGTCCCATGGGCAGTAATTAGTAGAGCTAGGATTTGAACCCAGGCTTTTTGGCTTAATCTACTCTAGTAGCAGGATTGGCACTGCACTGCTCATTTCTCTCAAACCCCTCCCACCCCCCATATAGTATTTCACATTTTTCATTATTATATTTCCTCTGAGTTAAGTTTAACACGACATTCTTGCTTGTTGAGATCTCTTGGGCTATCAATTCTGTTATCTAACATGATAGCTATCCCTCTAACCTTTATATGATTTGCAAATTTGATAAGTGTGACTCTAAGCCTTCATCCAAGTCACTAATAAGAATGTTGAAAAGAAGGCTAAGGGGAGATATAATACTGATACCTAGAGGAAAGCAAACAAATGTATTAAAAACCCACTGTGTATCAGGTATTGTGCTAAGTATTTTACAAATAGTATATTATTTGGTTTTTGATAGTATTATATAGCACTTTACGATTTTCCAAATGCTTTACATATATTATTTCATTTGTTCTTATCCCCCTTTTGCAGATAAGGAAACTGAGGCTGAGAGAGATAGAATGGCTTGGCCAGGGCTGAATAGCTAGTAAGTGTCTGAGGCAGGATTTGAATTCAAGTGTTCTGGAGTTCAAGTTCACTGTTTTATATACTATGCCACCATGAACCATGGAACACACCACTAGAGACTCTATTTAGAGTAATTATAGAATCATGGATTTAGAACTGGAAGTGACCAAAGACGTTAGTCAGTAGGAATTGCCTCTGTCCTGCACCCCCCTCCCATCCTCCGCCAATCAATCCATTGGCCATCATTCTTTGGATTTAATTATTTAACCAATTCTGAATTCACTGAAATTTACCATGGGCCAGCTTAAATCTTTCTGTCCAATCCAACCCAGTCCAATTTAGTTCAACAAGTAGGAAACTGGACTGCGTAGATACTCAGACTATATAAAGACAAAATGAAAAACTTTCATTGTCCTCTTATATTCTAACAGAGAATGCAGAGATAGGGAAATATTCTTGTCTACAAGGGTATCATGAGACACTCGGTGATATTTCTTCCTGAAATTCAGAAATATCATTTCTGTAGTATTCCACTGGTCTGCTTATCTTGTGATCCTGAGAAAATTTAGTTTGGCATGGCTTGTTCTCACTGAACCCAGCTAGTTTTTTTTTGTCATCCTCACTTTCCTTTCTAAATGTTCACAAACCATCCTTTTAATTGCACATTCTAGAATTTTGTCAAGAATGGAGATAAAGCTTACCTTCCTATTATCTGAATAAATGCACCTTCTTCTTTTGGAATTTTCAGTTCTTCAATGGGTGACCAACTTCCTTAGATGCCACCTGTGACAGTCCTGGTGCTTGCCAATAAGCCAGCACTGAAAACTCAGGGTGGTATGAGTCTTCCCAAGCCCAACTTGGCATTATCTCAAGAAGGCCTAGAGGATCCACATAATGTTTAATCTTTGGCCACTTCAACACTATATTTCATTTTTTTCTAGTTGTGGTGCGTTTTAGTTCGGTTTCAGTTCAGTGCTTGCACGTCACAGATGGGCAAGGCCTAAAACAAGTGTGTTTCCTCCTCTGAATCACAAGGTGATTGCCTGGAGAACAGGTTTTCTGAGGTTCAGGAAGTGAATGAGGACAAAAGATACTGATAAATCTAAATCAAACAAACAGACCAGTTATGATTTGGAGTAAGTGGAACAGCAGGCATGGAGGTAATGTATGGCTGTAGATGCAGGATCACAAGACAGAAAAAAAAGAACTTCAGAGCATACAATGTATGAGCTGGAGAGGGCCTTAGAATATGGAATTACAGAGCTGGAAAGGATGTCAGAACTGGGAAGAAACTTAAAACGCACAATGGCAGAATAGAGTAATGTTAAAGTCCAGTCTCTCATTTTATAGATGGGGAAACTGAGCTCAAGAATGATATAATGACAGTGCCAGAATGTGAGCTCTTTGAAGGCAGGGACCGTTTCATTTTTGTCTTTGTACACCACAGTGTCCAGCACCATAACAGGCACCTAATAAATGTTTGTTGACTGACCAAAAAAAAAATCAGTATTTTACAGATGGAAGAAACCATAAAGTTCACTTGGTTCTGTCAAAATTCATCCAGAAAGGTAGTGGGAAGGCTGGGCTTGACTAGTCTAGTAATCTTTTCATATCATCACATAGTCTCTGTTGCATTGCAAACAGGGTTGCTCTGATTACATGAAATAAGCTAGCTCTGAAAATTCTAGCTGAATACTAAGTCTACCCGACAGGCAGACCCCCTTTTAAGAAAACTTATTATACAGATGGATCTACAAAATAAATCCTAAATAATGAACTAAACTAAGCAAAATTAATACTAAAAACAGTTTAAAGATACTTTAGGATGGATGATGTGATTCTTCACTTTACAGGTGACTCTTGGGCTTTGAAAGGGGCTTCATCAGAGGGTTCCATAAAGTGCTTTTAAATTATGAATCAGTTGCAAAAGTTTTCTTTGTAACACAACCTTTTCAAAAGTTCATCTATTGCATACAAGGAGATACAATGCCACTTGTGTGTTGTTTGCTGGATCAAGGAGATTTCCCTCCTCACCTCCCAGTTCTTTGGTTTTGCCATCAAAAAGTAATTGCCATTAAACTGCCCTTATCTCTCTTTCCCTCCTATTCCCCAAACACACCTGCTATGAAACCCACAGAAGACCCTGAACCTTCCAGACTTCCTTCTCACCCTCCCCAACTGACCCAGCACCACCCAGCTGTAATGCTCATATATGTAATATATGTAGAAATTCTTGGGAACTTGGGTGTGGTGTGGCAGGAAGGACACTTGATCAAGAATTAGAGTACCTGGGGTAGGTTCCTGGTAGCTCTTCCTGTGTGACCCTGGCTAGGTCATTTCACTTCTCTGGTTCTCAGTTTCCTCATCTGTCAATGGAGAGGGCCAGAAGAGATGATTTCTAAGGGCCCTTCTGCATTCTCTCAGGGTTTTAGTTATTGCAGCCACTAGACCCTCTAGAGCCTATAGCAACAACTTCCATTTCTTGATCGATTTAAGGTTTCCAGAGTTCCCCCACAATAATCTCATAGCATATGCAGCGCAATTTTTATTATTCTCATTTTATTGATAAGAAGTCAGAATCTCAGAGGGTGAAGTGACTTGCTCGTGGGCAAACATTACAGAAATGCCAGGGTTAAGACTCCAACCAGGTCTGGGACTTATCAGAGTTGGAAGGGCCCTATCAAAAAGTATTCCCATGAATCCCCCAACCATCTCTGACAAGTGACTTTCAGTGTGGAGGAAACCCCTACCTCCTAAGGCAAGTCATATATCCTACTTTGGGATGGTTTTAACTGTTAAGATTTGCCCCCCTAGCATTATCCCCACCCCCTCCATCAAGCCTAAATATGCCACTCTGTAATCAGCACTTTTTACTGAGTGGGCATTACCTCACTTTACGTGAGTACCTGAAAAGGCCATAGCTTAAAAGACCATGGTCTCCCATTGCATCCTGGGCTGTCTCCAGTTATCCTGATGAATATCTGGTTGCTGGATCCAGATGGATCAGGAGGAGAAAGTGAGGCTGGTGACCTTGCACAGCTCTCCCTCACTCAAAGCAAAGTCAAGTGCAAGTCGTGTCATCATTTCTCTGATATCATGGTCTTCTTTGAAAACAAAGGATGAACACAACAACTGTAGCTCACCTTTAAAAAAAAAACAAGGGGAGAGATACCTCTGATACAAGTCTAAGAACTCAGCCTAAGAACTCATGAGACAAGTGAGAGTTGTGATTCACACAGTCTCCTCATGGGCTCATCTTCTGGTCCTAGGATCCAAGTTGTGGAAAATTTGTAGCAGAGAAGTTTCTTGGTTCTTGCTTTTGGACTTGGTTGGGTAGATATCTCTCTGTTCTTGGTGCTCATTGTTGGGTGGGAGGGATGAGGTCTCCCAGGTGACGGTTTGGTGCTGTGTACATTTTGGAGTCTAGATAAGGAAACTTGACAGCCCTTTCCTATCACCTTCCTGTCAGTCTGTGTGTGCTGGGCAGGAATGGTGGTGATTGGTATGTGTATGTGTATGGAGGAGGAAATTGGGCCCTTTTTTGCTCTCTCTAAGACCAGTGGTCCAGGAAGTTGCTGTGACCACACTTCTTGCTCAAAGCTGCAGGAAAAAGTGGTCTGGGCCATGAGCCAGAACTCAGAGCTGCAGGCAGGGGATAGAATCTTTCAGGTACATCGTTTGCCTGAGGTGCCAGTGCCACTGATCTGCCTGCAGCTTGTACAGCCTAATATAGTGAAACAGGCACTAGATTTAGAGCCACAAAAATCTGGGTTCAGAATCCTGAGCATAGGCTCCAACTTTGCCACTGACAGATTGTCTAACTTTAGACAAATAATATTAACCTCTTTGAGTCTCAGTTTTCTTATTTGTAGCAGTAATATTGCTGTTGAGTTATGTCCAAATCTCTGTGACCTCATTTTGGGGTTTTCTTGGCAAAGTTACTAGAGTGGTTTGCCATTTCCTTCTCCAGCTCGCTTGACAGATGAACCGAGGAAAACACAGTTAATTAACATAGCTTGAAAGTATCTGAGGCTAGATTTGAATTCAGAGAGAAAGTCTTTCCTACTTCAGGTACTCTATCCACTGTGTCACATAGCTTCCCATAACAATAATAGTAGGCATTTATAAATCACTTTAATGTTTGTGAAGTACTTTCCATATGTTATCTCGTTTAGTAACTCTGTGAAGTAAGGGTTATAATTACCTCATTTTACAGATGAGAAAACTAAGGCTGAGAGAGATTCAATGACCTGTGCAGAGTCACGCAGCTAGTAAGTACCTGAAATAGGATTTGAATTTGTCTTCCTAACTCAAGGTCTGGTGCCCTGTCACTTAGCTGTCTGCTTTGCCAACTATATTTAGGACAATGATATTTGCCCTCTCTCACAGGGTAAGAACAATGATTAGAAAGCTAGAGAACATTAGAGAAATCTAAGTTGTTATTATTTTACTTCTAGCATGGCATCATGGGTAAGATGCTGTACCTGGTGTCTGGGAGACTTGTGTTCAAGTACTTTCTTTGATATTGGCTAGCTATATAGGCACAGGTAAATGACAATTTCTATTTAGTTTCCTCTTCTATGAACCACTTACCTCATTTGTGAGGCCCAAGTGAAAGAATATGTAAAGTACTTTGCAAAATTTAAAGTGCTATGTGAATTTCAGTTATTAATAATACTATTATAAAAGGTAGTACTGCATGCATGAATAAAAAGGCATTTATTAGGTACTTAGGGTATGCCCGTCATTCTTTTAGGTACTGAAGATACAAATACAGAAGAGAGTCCTTGACCTGGAGGAGCTTATGTTCTAATAGGTGAGTGGTGGCCAGTGCAGGATATTTTGGTTTAGGAAGTCCCAAAGCTGGTGAATGGGGCTATAGGACAATACATTTACATGCCCTTCTCAGAAGCAGTGGTAATGTTGATTTGAGAATTGTTCTCAAAGGAGAGGTGGAAGTAGAAGGCTGAAGTGTATGCAAGAGGTGGCATGTCAGGAAGGTGGTGGTGAAGCATGATTGAATGGCCGATGTTGGCTAGATATGGTTTGGGGTGATAGTTCAAATTCAGCCTCAAACTCTTACTAGCTGTGTGACCCTGGGTGAGTCATTTAATCTTAATCTGCCTCAGTTTCCTCATCTATAAAATAGGGATAATAATAACAACTACCTCACAAGGTTCAGGATGAAATGAAATAGTATTTGTAAAGCATTCTCTAAACTCTAAAGCCCTTATATAAATGTTAGCTATTAGTCTTTAATAACGATAATAACTGTCTTAAAGAATTGCCTGGGGTACGAGAGTCAGTTCTCCCACATGTGTAATATTTTGCCATTTAACTGCATGCAGTGGATAGAGTGCTGAATCCAGAGTCCGAAAGACTCATCTTCCTGAGTTCAAGTCTGCTCTCAGGCACTTACAAGCTGTGTGACTTTGGGCAAGTCACCTAACACTGTTTGCCTCAATTTTCTTGTCTATAAAGTGAGTGGAGAAGAAAATGACAAACCACTTGAGTATCATTGCCAAGAAAACAAAAAATGGGGTCACGGAGTGGGACATGACTGGAAAATGACTGAACAAGCACAAATACTAAGTTCCTTAGAGGTCAGACTCTAGTCTCAGTTTTAGATGTAGGTCTAGGGTGCTGCAGAAGCCGGGTGCCATGTATGCCCCTGAGGGCTGTAAGGGAATAACATAAAGAATTAGGGTGTCCCTTTTCTCTTCCATTGGCTCAAACTCCACAGCTGTATTTCCTTCACTGTTAGAAGAGGGTCACTAGTACCCCAGGTTCATTTAACCACTTAATATTGATAAGTTTTTACAAGGGGCTATTTGCTTTAAAGATACAACAAGAACAAAGTACAAATTTTCTCAATACCTTGTGGTCATGTTCTCCCCTACACCACCTCTGTCTCTGGGTAGATTCAAAACTTAGCATTGGTCCCACTAAGGTGATTTCCAAAGGCAGCATCTCTGCCTGAAGAGTCCTGTCTCAGCGACTGCTGCCCTGGGATCTTGAAGGTCACCCCTTGCTTCTCAGGGTATTGATGTTATACCTGACTTCATATTTCATTGACAAAACTAAGGCCATAACACCCTCTTATCCCCTTCTCAGATCACATCACTCAGATGCCTTCCTTCACTATCTCCTTCACATCTCACATGAAGAGATGGCTCTTCTTGTTAGGCACACCCTTTATATGCCATTGCATTTCATCTTCTTGTGCAGATCGACCCCTTCCACTATTCTTTTTTTAATTAAATTTTATTTTATTTTAAAAGATCAGCCTTTTCTCCCTTTCATTTCCCTTCCCTCACCCCCATTGAGAAAGCAGGAAAAACAAATCCCCTATTAAAAACATGCATAGACAAGTATTGGCCATGTCTAAAAAAATGTCTGCACTTGGCATCCATTACTTCTCTGTTGGGAGGTGGACAATGAGTCTTCAGGAACTGTGATTGGTCATTGTGTTGATCAAAGCCCAAATGATCTTTCATATATATGTATCTCTGTCTGTCTATGTGTTTTAATCAGTCAAACTCTACCTTCTCACTCTCCTTGCCTTAACCCTTTCCCCCACAGGGAACACAAGGAAAACAAAATCTACTACAAACATGTATAGTCCCTCAAAACAAATTTCCATACTGGTCATATCCTAAAAAATATCCTAGATTGAAGTGCCACCTCTCTGTCAGGAGGTGGGTAACACGGTTCATCATTAGTTTTCTGGAATCTTGCTTGGTCATTACACTGATAAGGTTTTAGCTCAATAATATTCTCTCCTATTTATATACCGTAACTTGTTCATTCCCCAATTTATGGGCATCCCCTTAGATTCTCATTCTTTGCCATCTCAAAAAGACCTATTTTTTTTTGTAAATCCTTAGAATGTGTTTTGTTTAGGACTATTCTCTCCCTTAAACTACCTTCCTCCCTTCTCCCCTTTCCTTCCTTTTCCTTGTGTAATGAAAAGTATTTCTGGATCCAACTATTTCCTTTCTCTTTTCTCCCCCTTTCTTCCTTTTCCCTGTAGAATGAATGCATTTCGGTACCCAACTCTCTCTCTCTCTGTCTTGCTCTCTCTTTCCTTTCTTCCTCCTTTTGACCAGTGCACAAGGCAGAATCCAGTGCAAAACCACCAACCACTCCCTTCTACCTCTTCCTCCTTCTTTGTATGCATTGTTTTCATGAGATAATTTTCTTTATAACGTTCTTTTCCTTCTTCCTCCTTCTCCCACCCCCACCAAAATATGTTCCTCTTCCTCTTTCTTTCTATTCTTTTCTTATGATAACAGAACTACTCCTAGGTCTTTTCTAATGGGACTGTCTCTATGAAACCAGATGATATTAGGGATCAAAGAGAATACTATCATATTTGAATGTAAGCAATTTATTCTTGCTGAGTCCCTTATTGTTAATGTTTATCTTTTTATTATCTTAACTACTGTTTTAGAACTTCGCAAAATTTCTCCGCAGCACTGATCTTTTCATTGAGAATATTTGGAAATCCTGTTTCTTCTTTACCTTGTATTATAGTCTGTGGGCAACTAGACAGATAGGGAGCTGAACCTGAAGTCAGAATACTTATCTTATTTAGTTCAAGTCTGGCCTCAGATGTTTACTAACTGCGTGACCCTGGACAATTGAATTGTTAAACTTAGTTCCTCATCTATAAAATGAGTTGGAGAAAGATATGGCAAATCACTGCAGTATTTTTGCTAAGAAAACCCCAAAATGAGGTCACAGAATCAGACACAACTGAACAACAAAAAATTATACTCAGTTTTGCTGGGTAAATTATTCTTGTCTGAAAGCCAATAATTTTCACTTTCTGGAATATCATATTCCAAATTTTCTGCTCTCTTATATTAGTGGCTCCTAAATTGTATGTGACTCTGACTTGTTTTCTGGCTGCTTGTAGAACTTTTTCGATGATTTGGAAGCTCTGGATTTTGGATAGAATATTCCTGGGGGGTTTTATTTTGTGATTTCTTTCAGGAAGATACTAGTGGATTCTTTCCCTTTTGACTTTGCTCTTGGGAGTTAAGAGATTTAGGAATGTTTCTTTTAAGATTTCTTGAAATATGATGTCTAAGGTTATTTTTTTGGTCAGATGTTCAGATAGAGCAATGATTCTTAAATTTTTTTCTCCTCCTGTTTTCCCCATCAGACGTTTTTGTTATGAGATCCTTTACATTTTCTTCAATTTTTTTTTTTTTAGCCCTTTGACTTTGTTTTAATATTTCTTGTTGCCTCATGGAAACATTTGCTTTTATTTGGTCCATTTTAAACTTCAGGGAGTTTGTTGCTTGGGCAAGGTTTTGCGTCTCTTGTGTCAAGCTGTTAATTCCCTTTCCAATTCTTTTTTTCGTAAATTCTCATTTCTTTTCCAATTTTTCCCCTTAAATACTCTCATTCCATGTATAAAAATATTTAAAACTCCTCCTTCCTCCCTACCCCCAGACTTTCGTTTTATCTCTTTCAGGAATTCTAGTTGAGTTTGTGGCCAAGCTATGTTTTTTTATGAGGCTTTGGTTTTAAATGTTTTTGAAAAAAAATGCTTTGGAGTCACGTTCTTCCTCTGCATTTGTATCTCAAGTGTCCTTGCCACCATAATAGTGCATTACGGTTATGAGATTCCTTTTCCTCCATTCTTCCAGCTTACTTCTAGACTTTGGATTTGATGAGCTCAGTAGTCCTTCTAGAAGTAAGGGCTAGGCTGGTGTTGTTACTACAATATTACGCTATTCCAAGATCTTAGGGACAAGTTACAGACCTTTCAGTCTTTCAGTGCTCCCAAAGTGATCTGATCCAGGGCAAAGTCTGATTGCTCTACCTCTTTCCTTCCTTTCCTTTCCCCCATCTCTGCAAGCTCTGAAAATCCCTGATCTGACTTTGGGTCTGCACAAGAATAGATGACTGCTAGACTCGGCTCCTATTGGTGATCTAGAAAGCTCTGTTGGTTCAGAGGAGCAAAATTGTGGACTCCTCTTTGATGTGGGATTCCTGCCCTGGTTATTTCTCAGCAGGCTGGGCTAGATGCTGAAAGTCAGACCCTGCTTTGAGACTAAAAGATAAGCCATACTGCTGCTGTTGCTGTTGCTGCTGCTACTGGCTTCTGAACTTCCTCCTTTCTCCAAATATCACCTAGAGCCTCCAGATCTGGGAATACCATCCCCCTGCACAGGTCCTCTTCTCGGTTTGCTTCTGATCTGTGACCAGGAAAGCTACTAGTTGGCACCTGTGCCCATCACAATGCTTCCGTATGAGTCATGGGATGGATCTAGGACCTCTTGCCCTCAGGCACACCCTTTTCCTGGTTTTTGAGTGCTCCACACGCCATGTCCTCCTGGCCAGAGGCCATCTCCGGTATCTGCAGACTGTTCCATCTCTTTGTGTTTTACTGGATTGTACAAATGACTCCTGGTGACTTCTAGATTTCCTCATCAGGTTTTAGATTAGTGCATTTTCTAGATCTGTTTGAGGAGTTTGTGGAGGAGAGCCCATCACACTGCTTCCTTTTATTCCACCTTCTTGACTGTGCTAGTTCATTAATCTTCAGTAACTCCCTGTTTGCTAGCTGCTTCTCCATTGTCTACAAGTATACCCATATATCCTCCATTCTCCAAAAAAATCTTCTCTTGATTCATCCATCCCTGCTTACTATTGTCCTATGTATTTCCTCTCTTCCATGCTTAAATTCCTTGAAAAGGCTTCCTATATTTGGTGCCTCCACTTCCCTTCCTCTCACTCTTAACTTTTTTCAGTCTGGCTTCCAACCATATTTCAATTCAATTCAATTGGAATTCAATAGATTCCAATCTATTGAATGATGATTCAATAGAAACATATCTCCCAAGTTACCAATCATCTCTAATGGCCTTTTCTCATTCCTCCCCCTTTTTGACTTCTCTTCAATCTGTGACAGTGCTGATAGTTCTCTCTTTGATACTCTCCTCTGTAGGTTTTTATGACATTCACCTCTCCTGGTTCTTGTGCTGTCTGACAGCTCCTTCTCAGTCTACTTTGTTGAATTTTCCTTCTTGTTGCTCCTATCAACCATGGGAGTCCCCCAAGATTCTATCCTGGGCCCTCTTCTTCTTCTATACAAATTTGCTTAGTAATTTCATCTGATTGCATGGACTCGATGATCATTGCTATGTAGATAATTCTCAGCTCTATTTATTCAGCCCTAAACTCTCTACTGACTTCTAATCTCATTTCTCCAACTGCTGTTAGACATATTAGACATGGTTAAAGTATGTGAATAGATGATTTTCAAAAGAAGAAACAAATCATCAGCAATATGTTCAAAACTGTTAGTACAAAGAAGTTCAAATGAAAGCATCCCTGAGTTATTATCTTATAGCTGTCAAAATGGCAAAGATAGAGGACCTGGAAAAATTCATTCTCACTAATTCATAATGTGCTCACTAGTTCATTGCTGGTGAAGCTGTGATTTGCCCTCACTATTTTGGAAAGGGGAGAAGGGATTTGATTCACCTCCTTTCCAAAAGCTCTGATTATGGTAGTAACAGAACAACATGAAGTGTTGATGTGTTAACATAGTTTTAATACTCAGTGGTTACTTGACAAAGTATGAACATGTCTCTCTAAATGAATCAGAAGGGTCAACTCAAATAACTAGACTGAAAATTGGCCATGTTCCTAAGGGCTTTAAATAGCTGAGCCCTGGAAACAGTTTTGGCAGGACCCAGAAGTAAGAAAAGTCTAGTCCTTGAAAGGAAATTGCTTTACTGGAGAGACTTTCTTTCTTCTCCCCACTCCATCAGCCATGACACTTAGCCATGGAACTATTTGCCTAGAAGGAGACACTTTGTTTAGCAAATTGAGAATTTGTCCCTTCAGGAAAGTCCAGAGAAGAGCTAGTAGCCATGCAGAGACAGAAACTGGAAGAATAGAGATAGTTACTCAAGGATAAAAGCAACATAATGGAGTAGGACACATGGCAGCAGAGAAGAGAGCTAGATAGCTACTCAAGGGAGAGCTAACCTGCCAATGAAGACTAGGGAGTTGTGTGAGAACTTTTTGGGAAGATAAAGGACATTGAATCCCTGAGGTACAAGAAGGGTGAGTTAGTTGTTCATATGTTTTCTATACATGTGTACTTCTTTGCTCTTACTATTAAGTTTGCACCTGCTCTTCTTTGTGTAGTTATGATGCAATTTTTGATTCCAAGTTACTTTCACTAAGCTTATTATACTAGGCTATATCTATATAAAATTATTCATAGTACCACTATTAAAAGTAGCAGGAGGCAAGAAACAAACCATGTCCAATGATTGGCAAATGACTAAATGATGTGTGTTACATAAATATAATGGAATATTATTGAATAATAAGAAATAATGAAAAGAGAAGGCTTATGTAAAACAATTTAGAATGAACAATGAAGATGCAGATGACAAATATATCCATAGACTCCAATAATCCATTGAATCTATGATCTCATCAATGTGGATATTCCTGTCAATGATGGCCAAATCAATTTTCTATGTACTGGTTATTTCTCTCCAGTGGACTATATGTTTCAGGAAGGAAGGCATTGTTTCTTTTTTGTCTTGGCATTCCTTTGTATCTGGCACATGTTAAGTACATAATAAATATTTGTTGAATAAATGAGTGAATGAATAAATTAAAAGGAGACTTTCCATATGTCTTCTAGAAAGAGTCCATCTGACATGTTATAATATTCCCTTGTGGGATACCAATGAAATATACTATCTCTTGTTTTCATAACACACTGACTAAAACAATGTAAAGTATCTCTTTTTTCCTGTCCCTTCATTTTGTATTTGTTCTATACAAATGGGCTAGGCCCATCTGGGTTCAAACCTGTGAACATACAAGTGGAAGGAAGAATCTTGGCTTTGGAAAAGGAGAAAAGAAATTCATATGATACTTGCTGGGTGGAGATGCACTGAAGGGAATCAGCTAACCAGTTAAAAATTATTATGCTCCTAGTAAATACCAGGCACAGGGTTAGTTGCTGGAGTTACAAAATGAAACAGTCCCTACCTTTAAGGAGCATGGACTAGAGTGCAGGTGAATGGGGGAGTGACAAAAATTACTATTATCAGCATGGGACCAGCTTCCCTCTAATTCTCCAGTTGGTTTCTGTAAGGTCAAGCAAAATAGGATCTTTTGCTACTTTTGTTTTAGTATAACCAAGAAGTATAATGCCTCTATTTGAATATGATTAAGGAGGAACTTTCCCACCCATTGTCAGGCCTGGGAAGATTTGTAGGAAAGTTCATGCCTTTTGTTAATGAGGCATTGGTTTTCAAGGGATGTGATGCCTTCTGGTTCTAAAAAGTATATAGATACTCTGAAGTGCATTATTATTTTGGGGCTTACTGACTGAAAATGTTTGTCCGGCCAGATGAGGACTCTGGGAAACCTCTTTAAGGAGCCCCCCCTACCTTTGAAAACCCAGATGTCGGTGCTTCCCTCTCTGTTAATTATGGTCAGACAATTGGGGTCCAACTGTCTGTTGAACTCAGGCAGAGGAAGTCATGTCTGTTTATTTTTAATTTCTCTGTATTTTCTTTTGAGGTTTGGGGTACTGATTTCTCTGAACTAGGTAAATGGTGTATGTGCTTGGTTAAAGGATTGATACATGTGTTTGATTAAAATGATTGCTATCCCCTCAAAAGCTGCCTTTCTTTTTATGAATGCAGATCTAAGAACGTGTGAGAGCAAGCCCCTCTGTGAATATTAGAATGCTTACTGATATGGTTTCCTGTGACTTTAACAGCAAGGCTGTGTACTCTTTGGATGAGTAGAGAATGTATGAAGAGCAGAGCTGAGAGCAAAGAGAGAGATGGGGTTCCATGTGAGTAGGAATTGAAGCCTCATCCAGATTTCCAGCAAAGCTGAGCAAGAGCCACCTGAACAGACTGTAAGCAATTAGCTTACCTGAGTTTCTGAATCACCTCTTTTGGTTGCTCCCTTGCCCTAGGAGGTTTTGCCTTGAGTGGAAAATCCCTGGTATTGAACATCTCTGCAAACTCTCCCTGGAAGTGACTAAAGTGAAGAATGGAGTTCGTGGAATTGGTTTTGCCTTGTAACAAAGGAGGGTGGTTATTTGGTTTTCAAGGAAATACCAAGGCGTGTTGCCTTGATGTATTTGGTTTTATTCCTTTCAATGTTATGATTTAACAGCTACACCCAGTTTACTTTTGTGATTGATTTTAATTAAAATGCAGAAGAAACAGAAAAAAGACCAGAGTTCCTAGTAGGTGGGGGGCATCTTGAATTATGAATTTTATTGCATAGAGTCAAAACTCAACTCACTAAGCCTGGAGTTTTCAAATTTCATAAAGCTATTGTTCTCTTTTTATGAAAAAAAAAAAGATTGGACTCATCTCACACTTTTCATAAAACTATCTATGCAATGTACTTGCTCAATTTTTATTTTATTAAAATAAAGCTACGCATTATAATTTTTTACAACACACGAAAATATAATAAAAACACAACAGTTGATAAAATACTTCAAAATTTCAGTATTTGTAATTTATACAAATATGACCACTGGGTGGCACTGACAAGTAAGTCAGGATAAGCAGTCAATCATCCCCTAAACCAGATGACCAGTTTGAGTTCTAGGAATATGCTCTCCTCTCTCTTTGCCTGAATGGAGCTTCTCTAGACCCTCATCCCTCTTCTCTTCCAGGAGATGTGGCTATCTTTTCAAATACAGAGTACTTAAAAAAAATGAATATCTCACTACACTCCTGTCTTTTGTCAGATATCATATTTTAAAAACTAAATATCTCAGTTATGAATTCTTGAGCCAGCTTGTTAAATACCTATTACTGCTGCCCCCAATTTTCCCTAACAGCTCCAATCCCTGAATCTGGCCTTGTATCTTAAATAGGGGATGCTTTCCCTGAAAAAGAGATTCCATTCTCCTTTCTCCCTTATCTTCTATTTGTAATTGTTGCAAGACTCTGGACTTCCTTTTCCAGTGCAAGCCTAATTACCTGACCCCTAAGGCTTCTAAAGGTTCCCCTGAGGTGATGAAAGCTTTTCTCTGATGCTCTTAGTTTGAACCCCTATTTCAGGATATTCCTCCATAATTAGCACTACCTTTCCATTTAACCAATTAATGTCAATAAGATTTTAAAAAATAATATTTATTGTGAAGACATAGCAAGGCTGGAATTACAAATGTTTCCCTTCAACATCTGTACCATCTTAGTCTCTAGGGTGCATAGACTCAAAAATATTAAAATGGTTTTTACATATCATTTGTCTCATCAAGTTCACTTCCAAATATGGCAGAGCCACTGGATACATTCTTGTCTCAATTATCACTAGTCTGGATTGCTCGGGTCATTTTTCAAGGTCTCATGGCTTCATTTCTGGGTGGCCAGGCAGAAAAACAGCATGGATTCTGGTCCCTGGACATCTTGTCCATTCTGCCTGGTTTTTTGAGGCACCAGGTTGTAGCTGTTTTCCATGCTTCTTTATCTGAGAGCAAGAAAAAGCAAATACAAGAGGCAAAGAACAGGGGCCTGAATTCACATGAAGAAGGCCAGAAGCTTTGCTCCTCTGAGGGTTGGCTTTTGTGCCTTAACAGTAACCAAGAGAACCCTTGATTGTGACATCATTCCCTGATGTAATGGGCCTCTTCAAGAATGAGGGACAAGCACAGAACAATCTGAGTCCACAACAAATCAGAAAGGTTCTTCCTCACCACGAGGTCAGTCAGTGAGGTGGGAGCAGTTATGGAATGTTTGTGCATGCTCCAATACATTATCATGTCTTCCCAGAAGTAGGTTGCCTAGACTCTTCCGTGTGGGCATTGCATTAACTGAGCACTCTAAAGCCTGCCCATCAGCCATCTGTTATAGTAATATTAGTGTTAAATAAAACATGACTATAACATATCAAATTGCTTGTTTGCCTTCTTAATGAGGATTTAGGGTGAGAATTTGGAAACTCAAAAATTTAAAAAAATGAATGTTAAAAATTACTTTTTGCATGTAATTGGGGAAAAATATTAAATAAAAACAATTAAAAATTAATAAAATGATGCATAGCTTCTAATTTATGTTTGTCAACAGATCTTCTTCTATGGCAAGTAAGTAAATTATTAATAAAAAATAAGGGACAAAGAAGAAAGAAGTTTGTATGGCTACTTGGATAAATGAAAAGGGATCAGTTATTTTTGCTAGGGAGTGAAAGGGGTCAGAGCACTAGCTGGCTCTCACCTCTCTGAGGCTGAAAATCCCAAATTGCTCTACTTCTCTCACTGGTATCTCCTTGGAACACAGTAGCCCTCCAGTAGCCCTCAAGGATAATCTGGCAGTAGTGGGCCTCCATTCCATACTGCATTAAATGACTTACTCCTTGATTCTGCTTGCTTTGTGAAACAGTGGATGGATTGCTGGGACTGGAGTCACGAAGACTCATCTTCTTCCAATCTGACCTCAGACACTTATTAGCTATGTGACCTTGGCAAGTTGCTTAGCCATGTTTGCCTCAGTTTGCTCATCTGTAAAATGAGTCAGAGAAGGAAATGGCAAACCATTCCATATCTTTGCTGAGAAAACCCCAAATGGGGTCACGAAGAGTCAGACACTGAAAATAACTGAATTAATAACAAACCACAGAAATCAAATGCAAAGGAGGGCGGTGCTTAGAAGTCTGGGTACTTACTGTCTATTCAGCCAGACAAGTCCATCTTCCCAAGTAGCCACACTTTTAGGTATATACAGTCAAAGGCAGCTTATAAAAACAAAAAAAATAATAATAATAATGTTATCACTGTAATGGGCAGACTTAATTTTGGGTACAAGGCAGCCAGGGAGCACAGTGGGAAGAGCACTGGGTCTGGACTCTGGAAGACTCATTTTTGCGAGTTCAAAACTGGCCTCAGACACTTAATAGTTGTGTGACCCTGGGCAAGTCACTTAAACCTGTTTGCCTCAATTCCTCATCTGTAAAATGAACTGGAGAAGGAAATGGCAGAGCACTTCAATATGTTTGCTAAGAAAACCCCAAATGGAGTCATGAAGAGCTGGACGTGACTGAGTGACAATAACACAGTTTTAGGTGCGTAGTTTCTCAGAACATGGTGTAACTGATATTACTAGTCACAATTAAAAGAGATAATCAGGGAAACTACATTTTACTAAAAGATATCATAAGCAATGAAGCAATATAAAAATTTTTGCAGAAAGTTTCTCTGATAAAAGCCTCACTTCTCAAATATATAGTGAACTGAGTCAAATTAAAAAAAAGAACTATTTCCCAATTGATAAATGGCCAAAAATATAAACAGGAAGTTTTCAGAAGAAGAAGCTATCTATAGTCATATTAAAAAACTGTTCTAAACCACTATTGATTAGAAAAATGTAAATTAAAAACCTCTGAGGTATCACCTCATACCTATCAGAAACGGCAAATGCTTGCAGGAAATGGGGGAAAATAGGTACATTAATGCATTGTTGGTGGAGTGGGGAACTAGTCAAACTGTACTGGAGAACAATTTGGAACTACACAGAAAGGGTTATCAAACTGTCATGCCCTATGACCAGCAATATCACTGATAGGTCTGCACCCCAAAAAGATCAAAGAAAAAGGAAAAGGACCTACGATGTACAAAAATGTTTATAGCAGTTCTTTTTGTGATGGCAAAGAATTGGAAATTGAGTGGGTACCCATCAATTGGGGGATGACTGAACAAGCTGTAATATATGAATGTAATGCAATATTATTGATGATGAGCAGGATGCTTTCAGAAAAACCTGGGAAGAACTATATGAAATGATGCAGAATGAAGTGAGAAGAACTGGGAGATCATTGTGCACAGTAACAGTAATGTTGTAATGATGATCGACTGTGAAAGTCTTAGTCATTCTGATCAATGCAATGATACAAGGCAATTCCAGAGTGCTCAGGATGAAAAAATGCTATCCATCTCCAGAGAGAAAACTGATGAACTCTGAGTGCAAATTGAAGCATGATTTTTCTCACTTTCTTAATTTTTTCACTTTTATTGCTATTTGGCTAATATGGAAATATATTTTGCATGACTTCACATGTATAATGGATATCACTTTGCTCAACCTATCAGTGGGTAGAAGAGGAGTGGGAGAGAATTTGGAACTCAATTTAAAAAGAATGTTGAAGTAAATAATAAAAAATTTTTAAAAGAGGAAAATAATGAGAGGGCCAAAGGATAAGTCATATAAACTATTGACAATTACATGAAGGAAAATGATGATGATGAAATAACTTACCAAAATTTCTGAGATGCACCTATAGCTATTCTCAGGAGAAAATTCATATATTTACAAACATACATTAACAAAATTGGGAAAGAGAGGTTTAATAAACTGAATCTGCAGCTAAAAATGAAAGCCCATAAGTAAATGAAACTAAAATAAACATAAAAAGAGCAGATATTAAAAATTAGAGGAAAATTTAACTGGAACACCCCCCCCAAATATTAAAATGATGAATAAAACTAAAAACTGGTTCTTTGAAAATACTAATAAAATCATTATCTTCCATTTTTTTCATTCTTTTGGTTTTGTTTGGTGATTTCTTGGTTTCTCATAAAGTCATTAGCTTCCATCTGTTCCATTCTAATTTTTAAAGAACTATTTTCTTCAGTGAGCTTTTGAACCTCCTTTTCCATTGGCTAATTCTGCTTTTGAAAGCATTCTTCTCCTCATTGACTTTTTGACTCTCTTTTGCCAATTGAGTTAGCCTATTTTTCAAGGTGTTATTTTCTTCAGCATTTTTTTGGGTCTCCTTTAGCAAGGTGTTGACCCACTTTTCATGCTTTTCTTGCATCTCTCTCATTTCTCTTCCCAGTTTTTCCTCCACCTCTCTTACCTGATTTTCAGAATCCTTTTTGAGCTCTTCCCTGGCCTGAGACCACTGAATATTTATTTTGGATGTTTGGGATACAGAAGCCTTGACTTTTATGTCTTTCCCTGATGGTAAGCATTGTTCTTCCTCATCAGAAAGGATGGGAGAAGATATCTGTTCATTAAGAAAGTAACCTTCTATAGCCTTATTTTTTTCCCCTTTTTTGGGCATTTTCCCAACCAGTTACTTGACTTTTTTTCCTTTGTGTTGAGTAGGGTCTAAGATCTCAGTTCCTCCAAGGCGGCACAATCAAGCGTGGACACTGGTCTGGGAGCAGAAAGGGATTTTTGTGCCCAGAATCTTAGCAGTTTCTTCTCCACAGCCACCTGGCCGCTAGTTCCGCCACTGTAGGGGCTGCCGTGGGAAGTGCTGCTGCCTGCTCATGTGGCCTCTGCAGCCGCTGCCTAAGGCCAGAGCTATGGGAAGGCCCTTTTCCCTTCCTGATCAGTTGAAAAAACCCTGTCACTGACCTTTGGCACCTGTGGGTTGAGGGATCTGCAAACTCACTGCTACTGGAACTGGGGATTCTGCAACTGGAGATTCCACTCCTGAGGGCTGTTTGCGAGCTGCGCGGCCAACACTGGGCTGGGCTCCACTCCACGTCCCAGTGCAACAGACATTTCCTATTGGCCTTTCAGGTCACCCTGGGCTGGAAATCTCCTCCACTCTGTTGTTCTCCGCTTCTGCTGCTCCAAAATTTGTTGAGGGTTCCTCTCTACAGGTATTTTGTGGGCTGTGTGGGGAGAGCCTGCATTTGTGTGTCTTTCTACTCCTCCATCTTGGCTCTGCCCCACAAAAATACTAATAAAACTAACCAACCTTAGCCAATCTGATTAAAAAGAAGAGGATAGAAATTCAAATCAATAAAATAAAAAATGAGTAGAGTGAAAAAAAGAATAATTAGGACTATTATTCATAGTTTGATGTTAACAAAATTGAGAAAACAAATAGAGGAATACCTTCACAACACAAAATTGACGATCAAATAGAGATCTTTAATTACTAAATCTCAGAAAAAGATATTGAACAATCTATAGAGGAACTACCAAAGAAAAAAAACAGCTGGTCCTGATGGATTCACCAGAGAATTCTATCAAATTTTAAAAGAATAGTTACTGTCAATACTATACAAGTATTCTCAAAACTTGAGAAAGTATCTTACTAGATATGAGACAAATATAGTTCTTTTTTTGAGAACTTTTATGAATTTTGTGAGACAAATGTAGTTCTAATACCTAAACCAGGGAAGGAGCAGCCAAAGAAGGAAAACTATAGACTAATATAATTAATGAATATACAGTCAAAAATTTTAAATAAGATCCTGTCAAACTGAGTATAGCAATTTATCTAAAAAGTCCTCCAGCATGACTAAGTTGGATTTATGCTAGAGATGCAAGAACGCTTCAACATTAGGAAAACAAGCAATATAATTAATCACATATTTAAAAAAAAACAAACCCAAATATCCCAAACCAAATAATTGTCAGTCAATGAAGGAAACACCTTTGGCAAAATATGACATTCATTTATGCTAAAAAAACAAACAAACCAATTTTATGAAGTATAGGCACAGGTCTTTTTTTCAATATCACAAAAGTATTTTTGATTTTAATAAACCAAAAACAAGTATCATACACATTGGGGATATACTAGAATTTCTTTCAATATATACAGGAGAAAAGTAAGGAAACTCAGACCCAGAAAGGTCAAATAACATGTCAAAGGTTACATAACTAGTAAATGGCACACTATTTTGAACTCAGGTCCTCTGACTCATTGTACTACGTTGCTTCTCATTTGTATACCTACAATTTGTTTAGTCACTTCTCAATGGACAGGCACACCTTTGTTTCTAATTCTTTACTATGACAAAAAGTGCTACTATGTTGTTATATAGAGGAGTCCTTTCCCCTTTTCTTTAATTCTTTGGTGGTGTATACTTAACAGTGATATCTCTGGTCCAAGGAGTAAACACAATTTAGTTACTTTTTGGGTATGCTTCTATCACAGGGGTGCCTGAGATTGACCATAGAGATACTAATCTTTATGAACACGTCTAGTGAGTGTGCTCTGTTGATTCAATCCCATATGGACTTGAACATATGTAGACTTTGTTTCTTATCAGCTTACCACATGGAAAAGGGATTTATGGAGTGATTAAGTAGCACTTTTGGTATAAGGGTTTACTGAGCCCTTTTTAGAGCTGCTCACTCACTTTTGGTGTTAGTGAATTCCTAGATATTTTCAAAGAATTACAGCATTTGAGGGGAAGCGATCTCACTGGTCTTTAATTAAACTCAAACATGAAAGGGCTCCCTACTGGTTGACTGTTGTCCTTTGTTCTGGGAGAGGACCAAAATGACATCACTATGTTGGAGTCAAGGTACAAGTATGCCGGACTGTGGCTGATCAGAACCTTCGGCATTTGCATTGAGTGAACAACCATCTGTCAACAAAAAAATCATGCACCCCCACTTTAGTCTTAGCTTTTCAAGTTAAATAATTTACCATCAGCTGACTTTGATGCTGTTTGCATCATCCTCATTGAAGGTGTCTGTCTGAAAACAGACATAATAAGCAATTATCTAGTTTCTACTTGAAGACCTCTGGGGAGGTCTTCTTCATTTCTTAATGTAGTCCATTCTCCATTTTTGGCATCTCTAACTGTTGAAGTTTTCCTTGATGTTAAGTCTAAATTGGTCTCTTTGTAGTTTCTACCCATGACTCCTAGCTTCTGGGGCCTCAAAGGAAAAATCTAATACGTCCCCTATAATTCTGCATCAAATTCAAATAGAAATAGATCTCCGTAGGCTGCATGTTGACTTAGAAATCCTCAAATTAGTATTTATCTATATCAGAGATGGGGAACCTTTTCATGTTGGAAAACTGCATTAATATTTAGGTGTAATCAGTTAAGGCCACATTCAAGAACTTCAATTAGATATACTTAAAATGGACATGATTTTTGTAAAAATCTAACCACTACGTACTTAATAACTTCAAAAAATGAAAACTATTTGTTAATTTTAAAGTTAACTAACCTTTTAACGACTCTGTTTTTTGTTGGAAAACATTTGAATATTTTGTTGCAACATGGAGACCCATAGATTCAGTTGATCATTTAGATGAATATCAGTCATTTGAGAATTTAAGAGCATCTTGATTTGGATTAGTGGAGAATATAGATTCTCAGCAATAAATGCTTGAAAAGCAAGAAAACATTCTTTTCAGGTATGTTGCTGAAGGTGTGTAGTATTCTATTTCATTTTCCCATATTTCAGTTGAATCTTTTTTAGCATCAAACAATGCCTTTTAAATATCATCTACTGAGAGCTCAGTCAATTCCATCTGTAATTCTTTAGGTGCCTTGGTAATATCAACGAGATGAGGCTAAACTACTCATTTGAGCATGATGTCATGACTCTCAAAGTCAGTGAAACTTTCATCGTATTCTCCAACTCCTAGGTCTATAACAACTGTGTATTCTTCAAATGATTTGCATATATCATCCTGCTCATCAATGACTTTTGCTAATGGGAAAATGTTCATCCAAAATTTCCTTTTGAAGAAGTGTTTTGAAAAAAGGTAGCTTTTTTGGAAATGCTTGGATTTGTTTTTTTGCCACATTATATATGTAGACTTAGTTTTACCTTGCAAAGAAATATTCAAATTTTTTTTTGATTTGACATAATATCACATAGAAATGCTGCACTCCTATAGAAATCTGCTTTCAATAAATCACATTGCTAATTTTGTTTTTCTTAAAATTTAACTACCTGTTCCCACAGAGATAGAATTTTGGCTAATACCTATCCCTGCAATAACCAATGCACTTTAGAATGATATGGCAAATCCACACTGAATACCTCATCATTCAGCTTTAGCATGTTATGAAATTGATGATGCCATGTTACATCTGTACCAAAATAGTTAACAATACTTTAACTTGTTGCAAAGAGTCACTTAAAATAGGGGGTTTAGCACATGGATTTTGCTGATGCAAGATACAATGAAAAGAAATGATCATCTGGATCTGTTAATACTTTTTCATCTGTGCAATAAACCCTTCATGCTTTCCTGTCATGGAAGGTGCACCATCTGTACATACGTTCACTAAACTTACCAAATTCAGTCCAACTTCATGACATTTATCTTGGAAATGGTTGAAGATATCTATTTCCTGTGTTCTGTTGCATAAGTGCCCAAAGTGAGTAACCCTTTACAGCAAAGAAAATATTCTGTTATGACCCGAATGAAGTACAAAACCAAGTCAGTAGAATGAGTTGATTCATCCAAGGTGATTGAATAATATGTATTTTCCTTTTGAAGCATTGCATGAAGTTGTCTGTCAAGTTGAAGGCTAATTCATGCTGCCGATCAGTTATAGTTCTCCTTGAAAGAGAAAGTTGTTTGTACTTTGAAACATTATCAAGGTCTAAGAATCCTACAACTTGGACAAATGCATTCTTTTACAATTTCTACATTACTGAATAGCTTTCCTTTCCTCCCCCCCCTGCCCTGCCAAGTATATAAGCTACTGTATAAATAGCTTCAGTGGCATTATTTCCAGGTCCTATTACTGCTTGAAAGAATTGTCTTTGCTTTTGCTTTTCATTTGTAAATTTCTGCAATGTAACCTTTTGCACCTCTCCCTTTAATTTAAAATACTTGTGGCCCTTATGAGTGTTACAATGCTGATGAGGACCGAATTTGTTTAATGCTGATATTACAGCATCACAAAGCAAGAAAATCATCTTATCTTTAGCAGAAACAAGATAATATTGCAATTCCCATCCTCATTTTAAAAAAATCTGTTTTCTTCCTCCGGTGTCCTCTTGATCTTTTTTGGCATGCTGTTTTGGAATTTAAAAAGTTGCACAACTCAAGCTGTGTAACTATTCACAAATTGTACTTCAGATAGAAACACAGTGCATTGTTGTCAAAAGCTGATAACAGACTGGTGTACTGGACCCCTGTAAACTCTCACCAGCCAGCCTCATGTGGTAGTGGTACCAATCAGGTGGGGGAAGTTGGAACTAAACAGTGAGTGTAGCAGCCATCAATTTAGCCTGTACGGCTTACTAATGTTCTAATGGTGGCAGTCAATCTGGGAGGATTATTTCACTGAAATTTATTTTATTCTTTGGTATGTTAAATACCAAATTTCATTTAGAAATGAAATAAAATATAAAAAATGAACAAAAATGCATTAATAAAAATAAAAGGATTTGTTCTATAAAATTTGGATTCAGTCAAAAGGTCACACTTAAGGATCTAGAAGACTATATGTGGTCTTAAGGCTGCAGATTCTGTACCCCTGATCTATGTTGTATTGTATTTTTACTTGTTTTATTAAGGATTTCTCAATTACATTTTAACATGGCTCAGTCTGAATTCAGGAATTTGTTTTGACTTGCTTGAAACCTATGGGCCATAAGTTTGACACATCTGTTCTATATAAACCCTAAAATACTTGAAAACATCTATTTTGTGTTCTGTAGTTGCTTTGATTATAATGTATTTTTCTATCTCTTCCTACTGAGTTTTGTTGGTAATATATAGAAAGCCTGAAAATTTTGAGAAGTTTCTTTTATATTTTGCTACTTCACTAAAGTAATTAACTGATCGAATTAATTTTTAGGTGAATTTCTAGGTTTGTCTAAGAAAAACATCTTAGCAAAAAAGTGATTTTTTCTTTAACTTTTATTTTATTTATTGTGACTTATTGCAATAAATAGCATTTCTAGAACTATATCAAATAGTAATGGTGACAACAAAATCCTTACTTGACCCCTCATTTTATTGGACATGTCCAGGCCATACATTATAGATAATGCATTATAGATAATAGATAATGATGGCTCTTAGTTTTAGATATATACTATTTACCATAATAAGGAATGGTCTATTTTTTTCCTTTTTAATAAGTGAGTATTGTATTTTGATATAAGATTTTACTGTTTCTATTGATATAATCATGTTACTTTTATTGTTTTTATTATTAATATAGTCTATTAGCTATATAGCCCTCTCCCCCAATATTGAACCATGCCTCCTTGGTATAAATCCAACTTGATTTATAGTGAATAATATTAAAAAAAAAACATGTTTTTACCTCTTTGCTAATATTTTATTCAATGCTTTTATATCAATATTCATTTTGTCTGCTTTACCTCTCCATACTTTGAATATTAATACCATATTTGTTTTATAGAAGGAATTTGGTAAGATACCTTGGTTTATCCATCCCCCCTCAATTTATATGCTATTGGAATTGAGTTTTTTTGAATATGTGATAAAATTTTCTTATAAATCTATCCAGACATGCCTTTTTCCAACTCTTTGGGAGATACTTTATGATGTGTTTAATTTCTTTTCCTGAGACTGGGTTATTTAAATTTTCTTTTTCTTTTCCCATTAATTTGTGTATTTTCATAAATATTAATTTCTTTTATCAGTTTTTTGGGAATATAACTGGATAAAATCATTTCTTATACTTTTCTTTATTTTCCCTTCCATTGTTGTGAATTTTTGTCATCTTGATAATTTGGTTTTCTTTTCTCTTTCAAATAAGCTAACTGCTGATTATTTTTAACCTATCACATACTCTTAACAAAATTTTGTCTTTGTTCTTTCTCCTTTTTCACCAAGAAAAGGGTAAGGGAAAGAATAGGACCAACCCAAATAACCTACAATTGAAATACTCTGATTGCTCTGCTTTGTCCTTCCTCTCTTTGCCCAGCCCAGACCCCAATTACTAGTTCTTAAATTTCCTTTCTCACTTTTTAACCTACCTTTTCTGATTTACTCTCTGAAGCTGGAACTTGTTTTGCTTGTGATTAACTACCCTCTTTTTAACCATCCCCACCTTCTCTCCTGTCCAAATTGATTTCCTGGATTTTAATGTATTTCCACAATACACTATAATACACTACTATGTCCATCTGAGTATTTTGTATTCAACTCTTCTTTTTCTGTTTCAAGTAAGGGTAAATTTTTAGAAATGTCGACTCCTCCAACTCCCTCCTTCATGTTTATATACTCTCATTCTGGTGCATCCTCAGAAATAGGTTTTTCCCCCCACTTTCCTTGTTTCTTTCCTATTTTCCTCTTCCCCTCCTATTTCTTTCCTCTTTAAGAACTAACAAAACAGAACGAATTCATGTCCAGGCCATACATTTATCTTCTTTACTTCTTCTGTGACTCTTGAAGAAAGAGAGATTCTGAATACACGTTTTCCCCTTCTCCTGGTATTAGAGTATATTCAATTGTATTTACTTCTCTAGGTTTCTCTTGTCTCCCATGTGTGTATTTTAAAGATTCTACTCAACTCTAGCCCCTTGCTTTATTCTATTAAAAAACAATTTCTCTCGTGGCAGGATTATACTTAGCTTTTATGATAAATTCTTGCTAGTTGTAAGCCTTCTTTTGTCCTTTATATTATGTCCTAAGATTTTCCTCTCTTCTATAATAATTGCTGCTTAATTTTGTGTAATTTAATTTTAGTTCTTTGGTACATGAACTTGTTCATTCAAATAACTTGCAATATTTTTTTCTTGATGACATTCTTGGATATTTTCAATTTAGGGTTTATTTTAGGAAATGACCAGTGAATTCTTTCTATGTTCATTTTGCCTTCTTGTCTTAATAGATCTGGGCAGTTGGTTTTTTTTTCTTTCATGATCTCTTCAAATAGAGTATACAGATTTTTTGTTTGTCTTGGTTTTATAGTATCCAGGGAGTTTTTTTTTTAATGCTTTTCAGTTCAGTTATAGTAGTAGCCAATTATAGTGAAGCTCCATGTAGTAAACTCACATGTTATTTTTCATTCTTTTGACTTTGAATATTTTTTGTTGTCTCACTGAATCATCAAGTTCTGGTTACTTCATTCTGTTTTTCAATGAATCAGCTACTTGGGTTATGTTTTCCACATTCGTCTGAAGTTACTTTTGTTTCATCCATTTTTTCCCCTGAATAGCGTAATTTCATCTTTTTAGTACCTTGCTTCATTTCTTTCATCAGATTACTATTTTTATTGCATTAAGGCCTAGAAAGGGGCTGCTAGGTAGCGCTGTGGGTAGAGTTCTGGGTTTTGAATCAGGGAGACTCTATGAGTTCAAATCTGGCCTCAGGCACTAACTAGCTGTATGACCCTGGGCAAGTGATTTAAACCTATTTGCCTCAGTTCCTCATCTGCAAAATGAGCTGGAGAAGGAAATGGCAAACCCCTCCAGTATCTTTGCCAAGAAAACCTCAAATAGGATCACAAAGAGTTGGATAACAATAATAATCAATGTTCTGTAAATGATGTTTACTAGTTCTGTTTCTCTCTGAAAATTACTATTTGCCCTATCTCCATGCCCTAAAACATGGTCAACTGATCTTTAGTTTTCTTTCTCCATTTTGGCTTTCATAATGGTATTAAGACCATTTTTATATCATAGAAGCAATTCAGTAGGATCTACGTTGCTATTTTTGCAAACAGTTTACAAAACGTTGGATTTTCTTTAAATGTTTGACAGCTTTCACTTACTAATACATCTGGTCCTGGTTTTGTCTTCTTCAGAAGTTCATTTATGATATGCTTAATCCTTTTTTTTTTTTTTAAATCTGAGATTGGGTTATTTGAATTCTCTATTTCTTACTCTGTAAATCTGGTCATTTTATATTTTTGCAAATATTAAACCATTACATTTAAGTTGTCATTTTCCTTGACATATAATTAGGTAAAATATTTTCCCATAATTTCCTTTATTTCTCTTTCATAATAAAATTTTGCTACAGCCCCTTATTTTAACTGTGTGAATCTTAATATTTCAGGGATTTCCCCCTTGTATACAGGATAGTGTTGGATTCTGCTTTCTGATTCGTTCTTCAGTTTTATGGGTGAGTTCATCCCATTCATATTCATAGTCATGATAATTGTGCGTTTACCTCCATCCTGTTCTCTTCTACTCTGCCTTCTCTTTTGCTTCCTGGACTCCTCTTCACAAGGAGGAAGTTGGTGAAGGAGTGTGCACAGCACTAGTTGCTTGATGCAATCTACTTCTGCTCTCCCTCCTCTCCTCTCTTCCCTTTGCTCAAGACACCAATCACAGGTTCTTATTCTTCATTTCTTTCCTTTTAATTCCTCTTCACAATCAAGGTGGAGTTTATTTTGCTTATAACTCCTCCTTCCCAGAGGAGGGAAACTGAGAGATCTATCTCACTCCATTTCTTCATGTCCTTCCCTTCTCCCTCAACAATCCCTTTATTCATGTGCTTTTTAGGTCTCTTGACAAAATAATTCTACATTTTATTGAATGTTTTGTTTATTATGATTGTTTTTAATATTAATATAATTGTTTTATTCATGCACTGAACTTCAACTCAAGAAGACCTGGTTTCAAATCAAAGAGTTGATTTTCTATCCACTCATTTAGTGCTTACTCACTGTACCTCATGTCCTTAATGTTTTCCCTTCCATTCTTTGACTTAGCATCCCTGGCTTCCAAAGACTGCTGAAGGTCTGTCTTCTCCAGGAGCTTTTGTCCTAATCCCCTTTACTGTTACCTTCCATATACTCTATTCGTTTTGTGTTGATTTACATATGTTGTCTCTCCCATTAGAATGTAAGCTCCTTAGAGCTCAACACAATGATCAACATGCAACAGGTGCCCAATAAATTCTTTTTGACTAATTGATTGCAGTTACAGAGATTAAAACTAGGACCAAGAACTATCAGTTATCAGAGGCAGATTTATGCTTAATATGAAGAAGGCATTTCTGACAATTAGACCTTTCCAAGAATTAAATGAATTCCCTCACAAAATTAGAGTATTCCTTCCTCTGGAAGCATTCAAAGATACCACCAGTAATGATATGCAGTGATTAACCTATAAGGTTACATCCAATTCTATAGTTTATAATTATATGATTCTATCATCTGAAGGAAGATCCTTTCCTAAAAGCAGATTTTGTGTGGGGATGGGAGAGACGAGGGTTTTAAGACAATGCTTGAGAATAGTGGGGAAGTGAGCAGGACTTCATCAAGCACAGCAAGAAGACATAAAAACTTGATCTACCACCTTGTCTATCTGATAATTGTGCTTTGGGTTAAGCCTAATGCCAAGTAAATGGTTTAAACTTCTAGCAATTGTGAATATCCTTTAGAGTATTACTGGGTGGGTGAGTAAGGGTAGAACACTGCTCCTCCTTATTACTCCCCCATACCAACTCAATGCATTATCTTCTATCTCTCAAAATTGAATTTTGAGCAAAGTTTATGTCTTTAGCCTCTTAGAATTATAAATAATAGATTTAGACCTTAAAAGGGACTCAAGAGGCCATCTGATCTACTGCCTCACTTTACCTTTATAGAAGAGGAAACTGAACCCCAGAGTGGTTATGTGAATTGCCCGAGGTCATAAAGATAGCAAATAATAAAAGGCTGGATTTTTCCTTAAAATCAGTCAACAAACATTTATTAAATTCTATATCTTAGACACTGCAACAAGCGCTGAATATACAAAGAAAATTAGAAGTCCCTACCTTCACTCTTGTTTCCCTGATGAGATGAATATATTTTT
The DNA here is from genome assembly GCA_023548195.1 of Bettongia penicillata ogilbyi. NCBI lineage: Eukaryota > Metazoa > Chordata > Mammalia > Diprotodontia > Potoroidae > Bettongia > Bettongia penicillata. The sequence goes on along the minus strand of JAJHZJ010000315.1, from coordinate 1,651,909 downwards.
ATACTACACTCTTTTTATGTACTTATTTTACCATCCTTTGGTTCAAAAGGAAGTGAGGTTCAAATGATACCCACCCCCTTTCCTTCTTATTTATATAGTCTTGGGCACCCAGTTTATGTGAGATAATAAATCCCCTCTTTCTTCCCCAGAGTATTTCTCTCTCCCTTCTGTTTTTTCTTTTAAGATAATCAAAACATAACCACATCAGTCTCAGGATCTATTATTTAACTCCTATGACTTTTAAAGACATTAAAGTTCTGTAGGGTTATTTGTTAGGGTTAGAATATAAACACTCCATCCTTGCATAGTCCCTTCCAAATGTTCAAATGTACTTACCTTTTTACATTTAAAAAGTTCCCATGCTTGCATTTCAACATTTCTACTCAGTTCTGTTCTTTTTTTTTTATTCCCCATCAGGAACACTTGAAAGCCCTCTATTCCATTAAAGATTCATTGCTGTAGGATTATCCTAATTTTTTCTGGGTTAAGTTATTCTTGGCTATAAGCTTGCCGATTTTATCTTTTGAAATACTGTCTTTCAAGCTTTCCTCTCCTTCATAGTGGCAGGAGTCAAATTTATGATTTTAAATGTGGCTCCTTGATATTTGAATTTTTCTTTATGCATACTTTTTTTATTTGACCTGGCAGCTCTGGATTTTGGCTATTTTGAGTTTCCATTTTGAGTTCTTTCAGGAGTATATTCTAATATATTCTAGTATATTCTAGTTTTTACTTTATCCTCTGGTTCTGACAGGTCTGGGAAGTTTTCATACATTGTCTCTTGAAATATGATATCCATACTTTTTTTTCCTCCAGAAAATATGATCATTCTCAAGATTTTTTTAAAACCTAATTTCCAGGTCTGTTGTTTTTCATATGAGTAGTATTTTCTAATTCTTCTTTCAAAATTTTTTTAAACTTTGTTCTAATATTTCTTGTTATCTTGTGAAGTCATTAACTTCTGTTTGGTACATTCTAATTTGGGGATAATCTGTTACTTTTGTCAGGTTTTGTACCTCTTAATATAAGCTGTTAATTCTCCCTCCAAATTTTCCAATAGCTCTCTCATTTTCATTTTCATATATGATTTTAAACTCTAGCTTCATTTCCTCCAGAAATTTCAGTTGATTTTATGAACAGGCTGTTTTAATTTGAACCTTTGTTTGTAGATATTGTCAAGTGGTTCTCCTCCTTTGGGTTTATGTTTGTTGTCTCTGCTTCTGGCTCCTTATGATGGGTATCTTTTTTTTTTTTTTTTTGCTTATTCAATTCATTAGGTCTCACTTCTCATATTGGAACTTTGTCTTGGGGCTAGGCTCGATGCACTTCTGAAAGTAATGTTCAAGCTTTTTTGGTTGGCATTTTTGGGGTTTTTGCTGTCTTTTTTTGGATATCAAGTGCTTTTTTTTTTTTTCAAGGATCTGAGGCAGTTCAGGACAGAGAACTGCAAACTTTCAATTTACCCTAAGCAGTATTATCTAGGACAAAGTCTGATTACTGGTCTATTGATCTGAGCTTTTCAAGCTTCTGACTCAACTGCAGCCTTGCCCCAGGTTGGAGCTCTAATACACTGCTGCTGGATCTTTGTTTGGGTTTCTTGTTTGAAAGACCTGGCAGGTTCAGAAGAATAAAACTGCAAGTACCTTCCTTGGTCTGAGCTTCTTGCCCTTGTTATTCATTGTAGGCCCCAGCCTTGGTCTGTGGGCTGAATCACAATTCTGATTTAGGGTTACAGCCATGTAGGTGTTGATCACTTTTATTCCTTCTCCTTGCCAAGTATATAACTTCGGACTCAGTTCATGCTAAATGGCGAATGCCACCCCCAATTACTTTGCCTTGGTCCACAGTTGCAAGTTCCTCTGAGATTTAGCTCAGGGATCAGAGAAACACAGCTGCAAGCTGGTTATTGTTTTTGCTCTTATCAGGGTATACAGCTTCAGGCCCCACCTATGCTAAATTGGGTAGCACATTTCTTGTCCTAGTACACAGTTCCACAGGCCCCCATCAAGTCACTCTGCTGGAATTCTTTGCATGGTCTTTCATGGATGGATTCCTAAGTACCTATAAGCCTCTGCTCTTTTTGGATACATGCTGATCTGGGCTGAAAAAATTCTTCACTCTGGTTTCTCTTTGGATTCCTCAGTCATTACTTGGTCTGGTGTCCTTTGCTCTTTGTTGACAGTTTGTAGGAGATAGCTAGGTTTTACTGCTTCCTTTTACTCTTCCATCTTCATCAGTCTCATTTATTCTCCTTTAATTCCCCCGCCCCCCAACTGTCATTTTTTTATCTTCATTTTTTCTTTCTTACAGTCTTTGCTAAGTCATTCAAAACAACCAACCAGCCCTTGAAGGTGTTTGGAGTTGTGGGATTATTCTCTTCTAGGTTTACCTCTTGGACCTCTCTTAATTCATAGTGCTAATTACATTTGATGTTTTTTCTTTTTCTGTTTACTCATGTTTTCAGCCTCAATTCTTGGTTTAGTATTCTGTGTTTGGGTCAGTCTTCTCTGGCACACTTATTTGGCCCTGTCTCCTTTGTAATCTGGATGGTGTAGCTGCTGCCAGTCTAGATGAGGTGGCTGGTATTAGGGTCCCCACTTTCTTAAACCCTGATTTTCTCAATCCTAGTGGGCCAACACTGTGGCACCAGCCTTGAGTTAAATTTCTTTCTCTGAACGATCCTTAATCAGGAGTTGGTTCTGTCCTTGGCCAAGGATTCTCTAACAATTCTGAATAGTATGTTGGAGATTTTCTTAGGCCTCTTGCATAGTCCTCTCCAACAGGGGTACTCAAGTGACAAATTGGTCTCATGATGGTTTCCAGTATGACTACATTGTCTGGGCCTTGGGCACATAATGGGGGTGTTTTTTATCTTCTACTTGTGTTCTGATAAGACAGGGCTGGCATCTAGCTTTGAGAATCTGATCACTGAGCTAGTGCTGGTTTACAGCATCCCTAAATGGCTGGCATGTCTTTTTGAGGAGGTTTGCTGGCTCCACCCTCTTCTCTACCTTTTCTAGGTTCTAGCCAGATTGCTGGGATTTGCTTCTATTTCCCCAGTGCCATGCTCTTCTATCCCACCCCTTCCTTGTTTATCTTACCATTTTTACCTCGTTTATCAGTGACTTACTTAGTTTGATCCTTCATCCTCTTCTGAACATCGTTTTGCATAATTGTAAGCTGGAAGGAAGAACAAATTTTTGTTTCCTTTTGGGTTCCTTTAGTATTGGTCTTTCTGGGGCCATATTCAAATACTTGCTGGAGCTTATGTGGCAGTTCTACAAATCTTCACAGCACCATTGTAAGGCTTCAGTGATACTTGGGCATATTGAATTTGGTATTTATTCCTGCATTTTATGGATTTGCTGGTTTTTTTTTCAATTTCTTGTAAATTTTCCTTTATGGTCTTTTGAATTATAGTAATCAGGTTTTACGTTGTCATCATAGGATCTAAAATCTTGTTCCAGAAATCTAATTTTCTGTGCTCATTTTTATGCTATTTGTCATTTTGTTTCTAACATTTTGTACTTGATTAAATGGCTTTTCATTACAATTACTTTGTATTTCCCACTGCCATTTACAGATTGTTGAGTTTCATTATCTTCTTGGCTAAAATTTCTTAGGTGCTAGGATTATATCTTCATTTTACAACTGAAAAAACTGAGGTTAAGACAGAGGTTAAGTGACTTGTTTAGGGTCACAATGCTAGCATCTGAGGTTGGATTTGAATTCAGGTCTTCCGGACTCCAGGTCCAGTGCTCTATGCATTGTGACACCTAGGTGCATTTAAGCGGGAAAGATCACTGTGGACTGGGGTGGTGAGGCTTCCTGGAGAAGTCTGAACTTAAGCTGAACCTTGAAGTGTGGAAAGGAAGAGGAGATCATTTACTATTAAAGGAATAGCATGAGTAAATGAGTGGAGGTAAGAAAGGATAATACATGTGGAGCACACGATCTGTTTGGCTGGAGTATGCTCTAGGGGAGCAGGAGGAGATAAGCAGAATTGGGACCAGACTATACAGGCAAAGAAATCTGGAGCTTATTCTTCTACAGGCCAAGAAGAACTGCTGACAGATTTTAAGCAGATTAAAAACAATCAATTTCACCTGTGTCAAAGCATTTAGGTTCATTTTTAACCAGGGGTCTCCAAAGCCCAAATCCCCTAATGACTTTCAAACTGCTGAACAAGGCAATCTGTTCCTTCAGGGCCAGTGACCAAGGGTGCAGCCCTGCAGAGGAAGGGGAGGATGTAAATCATTGATGAGCCTCTCCACTTCCCACTTACCTTTTGACCCTGTCCAGTCCCTGGACAGCTCAGTCTGTGTTACACCGAGAGCTTATAAAGAAAACAGAGGATGCCTCCAACCTTATTCTATCTGATCGAGAGAAGAGTGGAGATAAGATCCAGCAGGAGAGGCAGAAGAGGTAGTTGAGGCCCAGCTTTGGCACTGGGCTAGATAGTCAACTGGAGTCTACTTCATCTGTAAAGTCATGCTTATAGGATGAAATAAATTCTCTACTTAATTTTGTTCCTAGCTAACAGTCCCTTCCAGTTTTAACCTTCTGTGTTGAAAGGGCTATTCCCATTCGTGATATACTGGACATGAGATGGGTAACTGATGCTGTGGCTGGTCTTGTTTACATTAAGAATATGTGCTAGGAGGGACTGTCCTTACTGAGGCAGATGTCCTATGGCAGTTGCCCCCTCCAGAGTCAAGACTTCTTTTTTTCCCTGAACTCTATTCATACTATGAGTGACCCACAAACTTCCAATGGGGAACCTTGAAAGAAATAGAAACTGGACTTTTCCTTGATTACTTGATTTGCCAGCCAGCTATGCACTGCAGATTCAGGAATCACATGCCACTGCCTGGCACCCTACTTGTAGCTGCCTTGGCTATAGCTGTCACCACTGCCCAGTTGTGTCTCCGGCCTTCAAGGCCCAGGTACACATAAACCACCTGAGTACAGGATGATGACTTCTTTGGTAAATGGAGAAGATCAAGAGGGAGATAACTGAGACACATTTAAACCAAACCAACAGCCCAAACTTTGACCTCTTGGCTGCTTTTATGGCTGTTGCTCTAAGTTCATGGAAACCTGAGGTCCAACAATCAAAGGACTGGAATCACAATCAATGAATTAATCAACAAACATTCACTGAAACATTGATACCTCTCCAGAGAAACAGCTCAGTGTAATGGAATGACCACTTGACTGGGAGTCAGAACCCCTGGGTTCAAGGACCTACCTCTTAGTAGCTATGTGACTGGGGGCAAGTTAATTGACCTTTCTAGACTTTGGTTTGCTCACCTAAAAATAGATATCCATCCTATGAAATGAACAAAAATTATGTTAAAAATCTGTTATGACTGTTCTTAAAAGGAGACGACGGGAAATAAAGTCCATTAACTTTAAAATGAGCTTTAATTTCTTTTCCTTAAGTGCATTTATCAATGTAAACAGAGCATGTTAGAGATTCCAGTGAATAGCAGGATACTGTTGATATGTTTGTTTTAATTCAGAAACTATGGAACTATGCCAATGACTTGATTGAGACAGCAGCTTCTATACAACTTAGTTGTTGACGTTATCTCCAATCTAGTAAACTACTTTCAATTGTACAGGCTCTAAGCTGAAAGCCACTAGCTGTCAAAGAGAACCTAATAATGATAATTAAAAAACAAAACAAAAACCCCAACCCCTAACTGTTTTACTGTTAGTATTTCACATTGGAATGTGTTGTGTCACTGCCACACACTGGGGTGGGAATGGGGCCTGAGGAGAGGACTCTTCTCTTCCTGCCACGGCCATTTGGAATAGCACAGACTCCTCAATCGTCTGTACCTGCTCTTGGAAATCGAAGACTGATCACTTCATGGCACTAAGAATTTAAAAAATAAATCTCTGCTAAAAAGGACATCCCATTTGGAGATAAGGGTGACCTGCTGCCTAGCATGGGGCTATTTGTGTTTGTATACATGAGGAAGAGCACGTTTTGGCCATCTGATGTCCCTAACTGGAGGTGGGGGAGGGACATTGGCCATTCTGATTTTTAGAAGTTAGAGAGGCAACCCCTTCCCCCAAATATAGGCAAAGAAGGAAGTGGGTAGAGGTCCCTAAGGTGATCCTTGTTTTCAAAGTTAAGGGAAGATCACCATCAGGAGCTACTTATACCACAGCTGGAAAGGCATTACTTCAGACAGTGAAAGGTCAGAGATCACAGATGCCACTAAGGGGCCTGCAGATAACAAGAAACTTCAATGGATTATGGACAAGAGACCGAAACCCAGGCACCAAAGAGGAGAAAACCAGTACTTCCCCCTTGAAACACTCTCCAAAGAATCCAATAAATTCATGCTTCACTTTGGTTTATTTTTACAAAACATTTAAAAAATGGATTTGATTTGGCAGATTGTCCAGAACTATCAATGTAGCCTTGTGACCGAATAGTAAAGCATAATTTGGAAAGCCCAGGTTGAGGCTAATATATTCCCCACTTTCAATAGTCAGCTCTCTGCTGCTTAAATGAGTGACTTTTGCAGTGGGTCCTGAGACAGAAATGCTTGTAAGATAAATGCCTGAGTCCATGACTCTGTACAGTGGGCGCATAGGGATCATGTATACAAACACCTTTAATCAGTACTGGCATTTAAGTGCCTTCATGAAGACTCTTCTGACCAGACTGGTTTTCTCATTGGAGTTTAGACGTGTTCCAGATACAAAAAAATAAAGAGACAAAACACACCAAAACACCAAACCACCCTCAGAGACTGAATCCTGTCAGAAAGGTGCTATTGTTGGTCAGTTTTCAACTGTTTCTCTTCACTGGTCATACAATGCTGGAGCCGATATGGCAAACATTACAGGAAAAATAGTAAATTCTTAACTTATTCCATCTCCAAAGCTGGAAAAATCAGACCGTTACTAAAATAAACAATTTCTCAATTTCGTTCCGGCAGCCAGGGTCCCGCAGCGGCCACAGAGCCATGGGCGGGCATGTTGGAAGGCGGGAAGTCCACAGATAGAGGAAAACTCACTCGGAACGGGCACAGTCCAGTTCAGCTGAGCACAGGCTCAGGTTAAGGCAGTGCTCCTCACAGAAGAACACATCGGAAAAAGCTGCTTTTCCTTTGTTGGTCGGGGGTGATTTTGACGCCCTGGTTGTTGCCTTGTGGACTATTACCCTCCTGAAAAATAGAAAGGATGAGCTGAAGGAAAACATCCTTGAGTTGTTCCTACATGTTCCCATAAACAATTCATTCCCACCTTCTATCCTGGACTAGTTCAACCCCCCCCTTTCTTTGAAATCTCCAGGGGGACACACTAAAATGGAGTCCAAGTCAGGTGGGTAGTGCAGCACTGAGAATAACAAACTAGGGAGAATCAGGAGAAAAAGGATAACAAATCATGGAAAGAGAGTTGGGCTGAAAGGGACGTGAATGACCATCCAGGCTAGCTTTTCTTATTTTATACAGGAGGAAACTGAGGGTCAGCAAAGCTTAATGCTTTGAATCTCCTACTGGTCCCTAGGGTAACTTTGGATAAGCCTTTTCCTTTCTCTTTGCCTCACTTTGTGCATCTGTGAAATAAGGGGTTTGGGCCAGATGATCTCTGAAGGACTGTATGGCCCAGACATCTTGTTCCCTAGCTCTGTCATTCTATGTTCTATATGTTGGGGGAAAAGGCCACAGTCTTGCTAGGTTTTTGCATTACTGAAAACTTACTTAGCAAGACAATGACACAAGACTGAAAAGTCAAATGGGAACCTTTTCCCCTGACTTCTTACAGCAGCTGTATATGGAATTCAACACTTATTACAATCAGGCTTCCCCATTAAATACAGCAAATGCTAGTCATAGTTCAACTTTCCACATGGACTTGGCAAGCCCTACTTAACTTTACAGGTAGTGAGGAAACATCTGCCATAACCAACACTTTAATGAAGAGGGAACTTGTCCCTAGGGGGTAAATGGGAGGTCTGCCATTATTTTACTGCAAATTACTTTCCATGATTTGGAACAAATCATTACTCACCAATTTTTTGTCCATTTTTGCTTTGATGTCCCTTGCAAGAGTGAAAAATGCCTACAGTACGAAAGAAAAGTTATTATCCATACTGCAGAAGCAGGAAGTTACAAATGACTTAAAATCCATTTGAAGACTTTCTGGTCCATTAGTTAAATACTAGCTATGCTTTTCCTTGGGGTGTAGCTTACATTTTTATGGCAATGCAAAACAATTTGTGATAGTTTAGGGCATGTATATTTACAATTTACAATCTATTTCTTTCCAATCTCCAAACTCCTTATAGAAAAAGGTCCAAACTCTGGTCTGGCAGAACACCTGAATCCAAACTAACTCTCTGGTCTTAACTCCTAACATTCTCTACAATGCATGTCATGCTCTGCCAAAATGGTCTCTTCATTAAGTGTGTAACATGAACTGTATTTTTCATCTTCATATCCTCAACACAAAACAGGTAATCACTTGAATTTATTTTCTACATCTTTGCCTTTGTCCATGACATTCACTCTCCAACCCTGATTCTCCCTACTTGTATTCACATCCTATCCACTATTTAAGGAAGGCCTAATGAGATTTCACCTCCTTCTCCAGGAAAGGCTTTTCCTGACTACTACAGTCCAGAGACATCTCTCCTTCCTCTGATCTGCCTTCAGCACTTACTATGAACCTCTTATTGATCTTTTGTTATGACTATTAATTATCTAGGTGTATGACTGATTTATCCAAACAGACTATTGACTCCTTGACAGCAGCAACTGAATTATGCTTCTTTGTTTCCATGGCAGTGGCTACAAACAGGACCTTAGAGGCAGCAGGCCCCAAGTGAATATTTGTTGACTTCTCCACATCACTTTGCAACATTGTTTAGCTCAGTTTTCCATCTAAAGAACTGAATCTGGAAACCAATGAATACAATGAATTTCTCAGGGCTATCAGAATGGAAGGATACTCACAACTACAAATAATATAAGTCACCTGGCCTGGACAAAGCTGGGAAACAGTTCAATATCATTTGTAGCCATCACTATTTTATAAGTGTATTATTATTTAAGGTTGACAAAAACAACATTATTGAATCTGATCTTGCAAACAACCCTAAATTTGGTAAGAGGTATTATCCCTATTTTACAGATAAAGAAACTAAGGGAAGTTAACTGGCTTACTCAAGATCAGACAGCTACTAAGCTAAATTTATTCTGAATATTCTCAAATATGTGTTTTCTCTCCTAAGAGAATGTAAGCTCTTTGAGATCAGGGACCATTTTGTTTTTGTCTTTGTAACCCAGCTCCTAGAAGACTACTCAGCACAAAGGTGACACTTAATGTGTTTGCTGATCCAAGTGTCAGAGGCAGAAATGAGATCAAGTGTCCTAAGGTCAAATTCAGGGATTTTCCCAATATATCCAAGTTGTCTCATAAGTCAAAGTGTATTCATCTAGAACAAGACCTATGGAAACACAGGGCAGCTCTCTACCAAATAGTGTCACAATTAGTGGTTGGAGTAAGGAGCTTTTATATACTTCTTCTGGTCCATGGAGGTAGACACACCCATGGAGAAAAACAGAACTTGCTGATCTATCTATGGTCAGATAAATTTAATCTCAACTCAACTGAATTAAGAGAATTCCCCCTTAAATTTATTAACTTGTATGTTGACTGCCAGTGAGCAATTGTCTGACAACAAAACTAAACTTTGGAAAATACTCTCTTCAGCTGATAGAACAGGAAACAGATTTTAGTCAAAACCCTAGGATAAGTTAAATTCCTTGGCAAGTTCAAGGCCAACCTACAATACGAGCAAAAAAGGGGATGGCGGGGCAGGATGGGGATATTGGGGGAGGTGTGACAGACCAGGAACAGGAATTGAGTATTATACAATCTGAATCTAATTCTTGAACATATCTATTTAGTAGAAACCCCCTGGAAATATATGTCCCTAGGAATGTCTGGCAGTTATTTAAAAAGCTATGATCATAAATGATTAAAGAGGCTTTCGCTCCAATTTGAGTGTTTGGGTAAAGTGGGATAAACTCTGGCGGGCAGATTAATGTAATGTATAACTATCACATACTCACATTCTCTACGTTGATATTGGCCTTTGCGCTGGTCTCCATGAATTTAATTCCATAATCAAGTGCTAGCTAGAAAAAAGCCATAGCACATAAGACAGTTCAGTAAGCATTAGCTTATATTTCTATTACTGCTTTAAGGTTGACAGTGTTTTCCTGCAACTTTGTAAAATAGGTGGTCCAGGTATTCAATACTTCAACTTGAGGTATTACAAAAATCCTCATTTTACAGGAGAGAAAACTGAAACTCTGGGAGATATATAACAGAGATAGGGTTCAAACCCAGGCTATGTGACTCCAAATCTGGCTGTCTCTCAACGCTAAAAGAAATATCCTTCAATATTAGAAACCACATACAGTCAGTGCAAAGTTCAACAAATGGAATAGAGGGGTTGCAGTTGGGCACAGATCACTCCTGACCAAAAAAAGGGCTTAAAAAGAGAAAGGAATATTTGGGAAATGAACAGTTAAAAAGATGGTATCTGAGAACAGGATTTAAATTTATGGACCACAATTTAAGATACTGGCTAGGGATCAAAAGACACTACGCATGTCCTAGCCAGATCAAGTGTGGCCACTCATTTACCACCTTGTTAAACACAGACATTTCTACTATCAGCCAGTCAGATAGAGTGCTATGTAACTGATCACAGTTCCAGTAATAGACCATGTCTGCTGCCCAAAAACCAGCCAAGTTAAGAACAAAGAGGCTCATCGCCAGAAAGCTAGCCCCAAGGTAATAAGTTCTTTGATCATGGTTATCAAAGAAAAAAGAGATGGCCTTAAATGCTTCCCATATGATTCCTTCTGATTCTGTGAAGCAGCGGTAGTAGAACAGGAAAAAAGAGGAAAGCAGAGAATGGTGCTAAGAATCCACTGATTTGAGACCACATATAAACAACTATTGGTAAGTTCTTTAAATGGGAGCTCCTTGCCCAATGAGCAATAACCAGACATACTACTAGAGGAGCTGGATTACATCAATATTAACATTATCACTAAAAACGAAACCAGAAGACAGAAGAAGTTATAACTACAAGGAAGGATGGTCCAGAAGTTCTGCTAAGAGATGTGGCAAGTAAAGGTATTTATAGAACTGGTTTTATTGTGAATCCACGGGCAACAAGAATTATTTCATGTGATACTTAATTAGCTTGCTCTCCATTTCCTGTCTCTGTGCCTCCACACTGGCCAAGCTCACCTCCCTCACCTTGGCCTCAGAGAAACACTAGCTTCAAGAACCAGCTCAAGTACCAACCACCTTCTAAAAGAGCGAAGACTTCTCTTGCTCCCAACTACTAGTGTTCTACCTCCTTCAAACTATTTCCTTCTTACCTACCTTACATTTTATTGTTTTTTTTTTTATCAGACATACACACAGGCACACAAACACACATGCTGTGTCTTCTAACAGAATGAAAGCCCCTGGACATTTTTGCCTTTGCATTTCCAACATCTAGCACATGTTGCTGTTCAGTCATGTCCAATTCTTCATGACCCCATTTTGGGGTTTTCTTGGTAAAGACACTGCTCAATTTTACAGATGATGAAACTGAGGCAAAGGTCAAGTGACTTGCTAATAAGTGCCTAAGGTCTCATTTGATCTCTTGAAGATGAATCACCCTGACTTCAGGCCTAGTGCTCTATCCACTATGGCACCACCTAGCCGCCCTCTATCGAGCACACAGTGGCTACTTACTAAATGGGACTTGACTGGTTAGTCCCTCTAAATTGAATGATGATGAATTTATACGATGGTGAAAAAAGTTAGATAATTTGGATCAAGTAACGAAAGACGCAAAAGGTTTGTAGATTACACAGAAGCAGCAAACCAAAACATTCTGAATGCTTTCTTCAAGAAAATAAGTAAGGATAGGACTGGATAGGGCAAGCACAAAATTATAACCCCTCCCCCCAAAAAGAAAATCAACTGTATCTTAGAAAAAAAAGATTATCAACGTGATCTCTAAATGTCAGATTGTGACTTGTTTGACCAAAGATCAAAATCAATATTAAATCGGAAGAATCTGGGATTGAAGAAGTTATAGCATGCTACCAAAACAGATCCAGCCTAACTGATGTAAATAAGCAGTCAAGAGTCCAAATATGCTGTCTCCACCTATAGAGAAAATTATTTTGTCCTAGAAATGTTGATAGATTTTTTTCTTCAGTTCATACTGTCCTCCCATATTCATCCTTAAATACTTCGGAGAAAATCATGTAAGTTTTTTGCAAACTTGTTTTAGCCTGTAATACTTCAATTTGTTTCTACAATTATTTCCTAATCTTCTATCTTCCATAAGATTTTGTCGAAGGGTTTATATTTTCCAAACCAGTGCTGCCTTTGGCTGCTGCACGTCTCTGCTTGACAAGGACGTCAAGTGTTTGAAGGACTTTCTAGACTCTTTTGGTTTTACAGATAGGCTAAACATCCTTCGCAAATGAGGACGATCCATGTCATGTCCTTTGTTCACGTCCCATTTTTCAGGGTCAATAGCTTGTTTACAAGGTTGGATCTGTTTTGGTAGCATGCTGTAACTTCTTCAGTTCCAGATTCTTCTGATTTGATATTGATTTTGATCTTTAATCAAACAAGTCACAGTCTGGCAGTACCCACATTCAGAGATCACACTGATAAATTTTCTTTTCTTTCTAAGATATAGTTGATTTTTTGGGGGGGCAGGGGGGGTGTGTATAATTTTGTGCTTGCCCTATCCAGCCCTATCTTTACTTACTTTCTTGAAGTATTCAGAATGTTTAGGTTTGCAGCTTCTGTGTAATCTACAAACCTTTTATTTCTTTCATTACTTGGTCCTGACCCAAATTATCTCAAGGCATCTGAAAGTGGAAACTATGGAAAATCTCCCCTCACCCCCCACAAGTATTATTACCATCAAAAAAGGCATTGATTAAGAAGGCATTGATGACTACCATTCATATGTCTACTTTCCCATTTTTTAAAAATTTTATTTTTGACTCAAATGCCACAACACAAATACAGAATAGAACAAAGAACCAAACGCATACCATAAACTTAAATACTGGAACTTAAATACAAAGTTGAAAAGAAAAAAAGAAAAGCATGTCATGACTGTGTAACAATGAATTTTCATTTCAAGAAAGCCTGTATGGTAAATAATACTTGTGTTGAAAACTGTCCATCTTTTCTTTGCTTCCTTGGGAGTTTTTTTATTCTCTGCTGTGTACTTTTTTACTGTTCTTTTTCTCCCCTCCCTCCCCCCAAGGCTACAATAAAGTTTAGGTGTTTCTCTACATACATACAATACTCCTGATCTGCTTTTTATGTTTGAGCGTATTTCTTGTTTCCTATCCTTCCTACCTCCTCTACCTCTATCTACTCCCTACCTTGCCCTCATATTATCTTTCTACCCCGCTTCGAGAATCCCTCCCCTATCCTGCCATTCCCATAAATCTACACACCCTTCTATACCCTCCCCCTTTACCCATTCCCTCCCCTACCCCTCTGATCCTCTTGTCCTCTCCCTGCCCTCTCTTCTAAATATATATATATATTGTTCCCTCAAACCCATTCTCAATGAAAGTAAGTTACCAGAATTACCAACCCTCCTCCCCATCTAATTCCTTTATTTTATTCTTCTTCTTGTACCTCATTTGTATAAAATAATTACTTTTTAGCCTTTCCTAAATGATTTTACTTTTTAAATTCATATCCTATTCAGATTTTCCCTAATCTTAATTATGAGCTACCCAATTATTAAGAAGAATCTTAGACATTCATTTTATATATATACACAAGGTAAAAAGCAAACTGTCCTTATAAATCCCTCATAATCAGTCTTGGTGTGTACCTTATATTTCCCTTGGTTCTTGTTATGTCAAATCTTCTATTAAGTTCAGGATTTTTTTTAAACAAAATTTCGAAGGTTTGAGAATTTATCAAATGTGCATTTTTTTCTTTCAGAATAATACTTAACCTTGCAGAGTATATTTTCAGCCAGAGTCAAAAGTTCCTTTGCTCTTCAATACTATGTTCCAAGACCTGCGGTCCTTTAATGTCTCTCCTGCTAGGTCTTGTGTGAGTCTAATTGTGGCACCACCGTATTTAAATTGTTTTAATCTTGATCCTTTTAATATTTTATCATTGAGCTGGGGATTTTGAAATTTGACTATGATATTCCTATGAGTTTTCCTCATAGGATCTTTTTAAAACGCTGATCAATGGATTTTTTCTATTTCTACTTCCCCCCTTGTTGTAATATTTCAGATCAATCAAGATTTTTTTTTGATCATAACTTTCAGTTAGTACAATTATTTTTATATTTTCTCTTCTTGATCATAACTTTCAGTTAGTACAATTATTTTTATATTTTCTCTTCTTGATCTAGTCTCCAAATCTGTTGTTTTTCTTAAGATGTCTTACTCCCTCTTCTATTTTTTCATTATTCACATTTTGGTTAATTATTTCTTGATCTCTTATAATTTCGCTGGCTTCACTTTGCCCAATTCTAATTTTCAAGGTATCATTTTCTTCCTTAAGATTCTGGATTTCCTTTTCCAAATGGTTGACTTTCCTTTCATAACCTTGTTTTTCTTGGATTATTCTTATTTTTTTCTTTAAGTTTTCCTCCATCTCTGTCATTTGGTTTTTAAACTCTTTTTTAAAGATCTAAGAATTCTTTTTGGGCAAGTGACCATTTTGAGAGTTTCTTTACTTCAACATCCTCCTGAAGAAGAACCCTAGTCATCTTTATTCCCATAATAGCTTTTTTTGGTTGGATTCTTTCTCCTTTGCCTGTGCATTTTTTGTAGTAATGCCTTAATTTTTGTGATAACCTCTAGCCCTGGGTATGGGAAATAGTGCCTGCTGCCCCAGATCTTCAGTTTTTCCCTCCTGCCTGGAACCAAAGTCGTATCTCTAACCTCCTCTAAGTGCCCACAATCAGAGGCTTTCTGCACCACTACTGCACTCATTGGGCAGGTGCTGGTTCCTTCTAGGCACCCACTGCTCTTCCCAGCACAGCTGGGTCTGGGGCAAAGGCAGCCTCTCAAACCAACAAACCCCAGGGCTTGCCACTTGTTGTTTATCGGAACCTAGCCTGGAGGTGTTTATTCTTCACAGGAACCAAACTTCTTGGAATTTTTCTTCTGATGTTCTCAAATAGTCCCAGGAAGATGCTGGTTGGGTCCCTACTCTTATTTATCTCCACCCACGCTTTGTTCGCTCTACGTGTCATTTTAACTCTTGGTAAGGGAAAATCTTGAGAGCTTGGAATTTTCTGACTTATTCCACCATCTTCCCAGAATCCTCTCTGCTTTCACATTTTTATAAAAGCTTTGTAAGAATAATTTATACATGTATTGAAATCATTCTTGATGAAAATATGAAACGAAATCTGTGTGATACTTTATAGCAGACTATAGCTTTAAGAAAAGGTAGAACACAGGATACCACTAGGCTTAATATTTGATAAGCAAGAAAAAGTTTCATTTGGAAGAACGAAATTATACCTTAAAGGTTCTCTAACAAGAAGTTTTTCACATATGTTAAAATCAGATTACTTGAAAGGCACAACAGATAACTGTGATAACCCTCTTGGGATTCATTGGATAATTTCAGTAGGAGTAGAGATGAACATGATCATCACTCATCTAAGAGTGGGTGTCCTGTTCTTCGGCTCATTCCTACTGGAACCCTAGGAGCCCACTGGGATCTGGGCTACTGTGAATGGATTAGGGAGGGAAGGTCCTAGTGGGTTCCACAGTACATTGCATAGGCTAAAGTGTATTACCAATGAAGAACTGTAAGTAAGAAGTGATGCAAGATATTAAAGTTATATAATCTCCCCTTTTCTAAAGGCCTGGGCCTATAGAAGAGAGATACCAAATAGAGATATCTTATGCTACACTGATACCTGTGTAATGTTAGCAGAGCTAAGAGTACGCTTGGTGAGCCACTCTGGCAGATATATGAATGGAAGGTCATGGACAAGAACTGTAGAGAATAAGAAAACAAGGATGGGTTGTGATCTGTACCTCTGGAATGAGAACTCACAGTGATCCATTCAAGCACTAAAGATTTGCAAGGCCATTACACTAGCCATCCGATATCCTCCATATAACATTTTCTATGGTGTACTGAAAAGCTTTAGGTATCAACCTTCCCGATATTAGGTACTTGCTGTTCAGTCATGTCCCTGTGGACCACAGTATGCCAATATCAGCCAAAGGGTTTTCTTAGCAAAGGTACTGGAGTGGTTTGCCATTTCCTTTCCCAGTAGATTAAGGGTTAAGAGACTTGCCTGGGGTCACATAGCTAGAGAGTATCTGAGGCCACATTTGAATTCAGGTCTTCCTGATTCTAGGCCCAGCACTTTTTCCATTGAGCCACCTAGCTGTCTCCTCTAAGGTTAGGTTAATTACCTCCTAATGCAGCAGCCCAGGGCAATGACAAAACTCTAAGTCACTTGTTGCAAGAACACAAATATGTTCAAAATTTTGTAACTGGGCAAAGTCAAAGGTGGTTCTTGAAGACAAGAGCAACAACAGGGTTCCATTTTTTATATGAAAAATCTGAGTATTTTCCTGGCTATTCATCTCTCCCTATGTCTCACCTTTTATAAAATTGTTCTTTGCTCACACTGAAACCTGCTATCAGTATTTTCTCAGGCCATGATCTCTGCTGTGACACTTAATAAGAAAATTGAGACTATTTACATACTTCCTCCTTCTCTGTCATCCCCACCCATCCCTGCTGTGACTTCACTTCCTTCTCTAGTCCTGACCTCATAGTTAGGCAGTCCAATTCTACACTGTCCTCAGGAACCCTGAATCCCTGGCCCAGCTGCCTCATATCCCTTGACAAAGTTCAACCTAATATTATTCCACCATCTGCCTCCTCTGATCCACTCATGTGCTGCTGAAGAGAGCTGGAGGAAATCACACAACCACACTGACTGGATACATTATAAATTCCCATGATATCATCCAACTTTATCTGGGACCTCAATGCAGCAAGGTAATCCTTTATTCTTCCCCGATTCCTTGGTTTGTTCCCCCCAAAAAGCTTCTGCATTTCTTTTTCATTCTAAATTTAAAACATTGAATAAAATGAACATTTCTACACATACTGTAGAAGATGAGAGGATTCCATATGAAACTGTGAAATCTCTATTACATAGAGCTTGTATTACATGCTTTTCAAGTATATAATAAATCTAACAAGTAACTTTCAAAGTTATCCTGTCTGTGATTCCTTCTGGTCTTCCTTCTGTTCTCTTCTTTTGGGGAATGGGGTGGGAGGGAGGAAGAAAAACACTCTATTGCTTTTTAAAATCCGCTTTCCAAGTTTAAAAGAAAATCATCCTATACTTTCCTAAATCTTTTCTGCTCAGTTCCCTCACAGAGAGAGCCCCTTCTCTCTTTACTGAGACACTTAATAAGAAAATTGAGGCTATTTACATACCTCCTCCTTCTCTGTCATCCCCACCCATCCCTGCAGTCTCTGATAATGAAGTGGACTTTGTCCTGGGAAGGACGGGGACTCTACATGTGCACTTGACCCCATGGCCTCCCATTTCCTTCAGGAGATTACCACTTCAATCTCCTCCCACTATCTAATATTCAACAGGTGTGCAGAACCTGCAGTAGAGCCTTCTGAGTTTGTATTGGTCTGATTAGCCACAGTTGGACACACTGTACCCTGACCTCAACATAGTGATGTCATTTCGGTCCTCCTGGAGAATGAAGGATAAAAACCAATACTCATTTTTCTTTGTTTTCTTCCCCATTGCCTTCAAATATGCCCAAATCTCTCATCCTTAAAAACTTTCGTTAGGCCTTACCCTATGTCAAACTATCATCCCCCCGCCTCTCTCTCTTCCTCAGGTAACACTCAGGAAAAAGCTGTCTTCCTTTACTGTCTCCACTTCCTCTCTTCTCCCTTGATTCTAAACCCTCAACAGTATGGATGCTTACTCATCACTCAACTGAAAGTACTTACTCCAAAGTTACCAAAGATTTTTTAATTGCCAAATCTGACTCTCTTTTTTTAGGTCTCAATTTTTTTTACCTAATTATGCCAATGACCACCTTTCTTCCCTCCCGAATACTATTTCTCAAAGCTTCTGGGCTCTTGTAATGATGCTCTCTCTTTGTTCTTCTCCTAACCACTCCTCAGTTTCCCCTGTTGGTTCATTATCCATACCATGTCTTCAAAGCTCTGTGTTAAGGCCTCTATTCTCCTCTCTCTACACATTCTCTAGATGACCTGAGCAGCTCTCATAGGCTTATCATCTCTATGCAGCTGTTTCACAGACCTACAATCTCTCCCTATAACTTTAATTTCACATTACCAATTGCCTATTGTTATTTCAAAGTGGATGTCCTAGAGACATGGCCAAGTCCATATATCCCAAACAGACCCCATTATCTCTCTTCCCAAACCCATATTCTTCTCCTCACTTTCTCTATTTCTGTTCAAGGTATCACTATTCTTCCAGTCTCCTGGGAGTTCCTCACTCTCTTTCATCATATACCATCCAATTAGTTGCCATACCTTGCTATTTATACTTCCATAGTATCTCTTACATCTGACCCCTTTTTTCCGCTCAAACAGCTACCACCTTAGTTCGTTATCTCATCATCTCTCACCTAGATTTATTGCAATGGCTTCCTTACAACTGACTTCTTTTCATCAAGTCTCTCCCTAATACAGTCCATTCTCCAAAATGCTGCTAAAGTGATTTTGAGCAGTAGTGACACGTCACTCCATTAAGGAGCAACATCTTAGCAATTTCCCCCCACCCTTAACCCATTTCTCCCATAAAAGTCAGGCTAATTTTTCCTTAAAAAGTATTGAAACCACCCTTGAGACTTGATTGGTTTAGATGACTAAAGTCACAGGCTACTGATACAGCTTCTTGGTCACCTAAATACAAGCCAGCCAGAAGGAATTTCAGTGGCTGTCTGATGGACAATCATGGGCAACTAAGAGGCAGGGGAATTTTGCTCAACTCAGTCAGCTTACAGTGTTTTCAATATGTATTCTCGTTGAATATTTTTCACAGCGAAAGTTAGGTGAATTTCCTTTTGTTAAGGACCAATCAAGTGTCTCATTTCATCCCAATATTGAACACAGGCTATCATGAGGTTGGTCTGAGCCATACCCAGTCCAGAATACTTCCCTACTCAATAAACTCCAGTGGCTCCAGAAGCAACTGTAAATTCCTCTGTTTAGCTTTTAAAGTACATCATAGTTTTTCCCCATTCTACCTTTCCAGCCTCATGGTCTATTATTTCCATCCCATCGTCTTTGTGTTAGCCAAACAGGTTTCCTGTGATTCTCACTCAATAATGTACATCCCATCTCAGGGTTTCCGCACTAACTACTTTCCATGGCTGGAAGGCATTCCCTCCTTCCTTCTACCTCATAGAATCTTTCTGTTCCTTCATGATGCAGCTCAAACACTACTTTCTACCTGAAGCTTTTCCTGATACCTGACACTGTTTCATTTACAATATTTGTATCCCTAGCACACTGTGTGGCACATAGTAAAAGTTTAATAAATAAATGGCTTACTGATTATTGATTGTTTGAACAGGAGATCTAACTGGCTTTCTGAGGTTGCTCTGGCCTACCCAGGTAAATCTTGATTATTCATGTAGAAATCAAGTTTAAAAATATTTATGAGTGCCTACTACATACATGGAGGACAGAGGAAGGCCTCAAACATGTCTCGTAGGTCTGTGGAGTACTTGTGATAGGAGATGGAAAAGAATCACATAGCATGTAATGAAGATGATAGGTAGCATTCTTTGTATCCAGGTTGACATAGTTGGGCAAATTGTTCAAAATGCAGCATAAGCCCTAAAATCTTCAGGAACCAAATGACGATAATTCTGAAGGTCAACAAAAAGCAAACTGATGGGATATTTGGGAATCACTTAAAAATGTTATTTAAAATGAGGAAAAAGGAAAGGATTTCTATTTTGAAAGCAAGGCAGAAGTTTGTATTCTTACTATTCTTTACAGTTAATAGCAAAGAGTACCTTACTGCAGGCAGTGCATAGGTATTTTATCACTTTCACTCTCTCATTTGGGGCTCTTGTGAGTGAACCACAGGCAAAGTGCCAAATAAGTGCTATAATTATTCTTTTCCTTTCTATCTCCTTTTTCCAAAGGAGGAAACTACAACTCAGAGAAGCAACAAAGTTTTTCCATCTTCGTGCGGTTACTGAAAGGAGAGGTTAAATCTGGTGCTCCTTCTACATGACTACTCTAAAGATGTATGCTCCTGCACACATGTATACACACACACACATGCACAAACACAGTCACTTGGAGAAAGCAACTATCTTGCAAGCTTGTGACTGAAGTCACAATTGAGGACAGTTTTTCATTTTTAGGAGGTGGAAAAGAAAAAAATATCTTTTAGAACACATTTATAAAAAGTCAACACAGCTCTACAAAAAGGTCAATATTTTAAACATGACGGAACAAAACTTCGTTCCTACCTTTTCCCCTCGTTCTTTGGAAACTTGTCTTCTTTCATTCACATCACATTTGTTTCCAAGTATCATCTTTTCCACATCTGCAGAGGCATGCTAAAGGAGAAAAGAGCCAACAGAAGCAGGTGAACATCAGTTTAGTCTTCAGACAACTTTTTTCAAGAACTTTAACATTTCATAAAGGGAGATACCATAAGCAAACTGGAAAGTATGGAATAGTTTACCTGTCAGATTATGGATAAGGGAAGAATTTATTACCAAACAAGAGATAGAGAGCATTATGGGATATAAAATGAATAATTTTAATTATACTAAATTAAAAAGTTTTTTTGCACAAACAATGCAGCCAAAAGTAGAAGAAAAGCAGAAAACTGGGAAGAAATATTTACCACGTTTCTCTCGTAAAGGTTTCATCTTTCAAGTATAGAGAGAATTGAGTCTAATTTATAATAAAATGAGTCATTTCCCAATTGATAACTAGTTAAAGGATATGAACAGCTTTCAGATGAAGAAATCAAAGTTATCTAGTCACATGAAAAAATGTTCTAAATTATTATGAATTAGAGAAAGGCAAATTAAAACAACTCTGAGGTACCACCTCACACCTATCAGATTGATTAATATGACAGAAAAAGAAAATGAGAAATGCTGGAGGGAATATGGAAAATTTGGAGTACTAATGCACTATTAGTAGAGTTGTGAACGAGTCTAATCATTCCTGAGAGCAATTGGAACTATGCCCGAAGGGCCATGAAACTGTACATACCCTTTGACCCAGAAATATTACTATTAGCTCTATATCTCAAAGAGATTAAAAAAAAACAGGAAAAGGACTTATATGTTAAAAAATATTTATAGCAGCTCTTTTTCTGGAGGCAAAGAACTGGAAATTGAGGGGATGTCCGTCAACTGGGGAATGGCTAAACAACTTATGGTACATAATAACTGTTATAGAATACTATTGTGCCATAAGAAATGATGAGTAGGATGCTTTCAGAAAAACTCAGAAAGACTTACACGAACTGCAAAGTGAAGTAAGCAGAACCAGAACATTGTATATAACAACAACAATATTATACAATGATCAGCTGTGAATGACTTAGCTATTCGCAATACCACACAACACAAAGATCCAAGATAATTCTGCAGGATCGATGATGAAAAATCCTATCTACTTCCAGAAAGAGAACTGATGGAATCTGAATGCAGATCAAAGTATACTGCTATTTTATTTTTTCTTGTTTTCTTTCACAACATGACTAATATGGAGCTATGTTTTGCATGACTGTACAAGCATGACTTTTATTAAATTGCCTGACTTCTCAATGATGGGGGAGGGGAAGAAGGGTGGGAATGTATTTGGGAACTCAAAGTTGTTAAAAATGAAGGTTAAAAACTGTTTTTACATGTAACTGGGAAAAAAATAAAATATCAAAATTCCCTCCCTCCCCAAAAAGGAATTTTAACTTTTAATAGTGCTCCACAAGCATAACTGGCTGGGAAGGAACAAAGCTCTCTTCATGTGCTCTTGATTGTAAAAAATGTATCTGTAGACGCTAATCATGAACATGTGTCAGATGCATATCACTAAGTCTAATAAATGGTATGTAATGGTAACAGAATTTGATTAAAACTAATTTTACTCTTGATTTGAATAAAAGGGATGAAAAAAGAGAAAGCCATTGGCTAATATGAAGGCACCAGATCCATAGGAATGAAAGGTTGTTAAATTCAACATTCTATCACCTGGAAATTTCAGCCAACATTGCTTCATCAGTACAGTGACGGTGAGAATAAAGACCTTGAGGCATGTAATATAAGATGCCAAATGTATCTCAGCAAAGATGAATTTGGTTTAGTTTGTGTTGCTCACATTCTCATTGTTCTGTGGACTGGTAATACATGGAAGACATAAATGACTATAAAATGGATCAGGAAACTTTCAGAAAGGTGGTGAAAGGAGATATAGCACTTCTGTTTGCTGCAACCCCACAGTAGCCTCCAACTATGGCACCAAGAAAGAGGAAGAGAGGGGAGCAGGAAGCAGACACTTCAACACTTAAATGGGTCTGTAGAGAAACTTACAACTTAAAAATGTTTTCACATATATTATTTAATTATACCTTGGCAACCAGGCGAGATTAAAGTAGAGATATTATCTAAATGAGGATACTGAGGTGCATTAAGAAGTTATTTGTCCAAAGTCAAACTATCATCTTAGCAGAGGTAAGATTTGAATCCAAGAGTTCTGATGCTGGATTCAAACTTAATGATAAAAGCAGAGAAGTAATGTTAGCAACTTGTAAAGGAATCACAGAATCACAGGTCCAGTCATGGCAAGGCACTCAGAAATCTCCTTAGTACAGCCTCATTTTACAGATGATGAAACCGAAGCTCAGGGAGGTCACATTTAATTCTACTCAACAAATATTTATTAAGCATATGTCAGGCAGAGTGCTAGGCACTAGGGATACAAGATGAAAAGCAATAGCTTCTATTCTCAAACACAACATATACACAACATAAAACATAAAACAACATATACACAAAAAACAATACAAAGAATGTTATATGAGCAATGGAGAGATCCAAATAAAAAGAAAATTTCGGGGAAATTCTTTTTATTGAGGTAGCAGAACTCAAAGAAAGATTCAAGTTTCAAGAAGTAGCATCCAAGTTGGACCTTGAAGGAAGAGATCAGGAAGAGCAAGATGTCCACTGTGGCTGGAATGTAGAGTATATAAAGGGGAGGAGAGTGAAAGAAGGATGGAGAGCTTAAGTGGAACTTAAGAAGTAAAAGCTACAATAAAAAGGCTATGAGCTGGCATAGTATGAAGAATATGAGGAAGAGAACTGAGGCAGCAAAGCCTCAGCAGTAATGCTGAAAGCTACATTAGGTGGCTATAAAACTGGGTTAGAGCCAGAACATAAGAACAGATGACAATTTCATAAGAGAAACTCAAGAACCTAGGAAACAGATCAAGGAGCTTTCCAGTAATTCAGTAAGAGCACCACAGGAGATAGGACACAAATAAATAGGGGAAGATAAGAGCAGAGAAAGCAAGACCAAAAGAAATGTATACACTGGCTATAATTCTATAAATAAAAGCAGTAAGTATATGAAATCTGGAAAAAAATAAACAAAACTTCAAAGAGGGTCAAAGTAACAAAGATGAGTTTTGTTATTCCTTCGTTAAAATTAATTTACTTAATTTTTTTTTTAAAAAAGCAAACTACAAATACTGGAAGTTTATGGTTTTAATTTTTTGTTTGGTTCTTATTTGTATATCTGTTTGTTGATGGTGGTTAAATTTAATTTTTAAAAAGGAAAGAAAAAGAGATGAAAAAGGCCAGCACTACAGAAACCACACTGTGGCAAATGATTAAAGAACATTTTCCAAAACTGAACATGAGGGTCACAGAGTCTCTTCCATGAATTATCCTGAAACAGCTCTTCAGACACTTACCTGGCAAATTTGCAGACAAAGATGGCATTTTGCAAATTGCCAAGAAGAAAGGAGAGAACATTTAGAGATCTGAGGATAAGAAATGACTTGGGACATGCCCCAAAGACCTTTGAGAAGAACAGGATAGGGGCCAGGGTAGGGGAGAGGGAGGAACCCAGAAAGAACAAAGGAGAAATAAGAGTTATCCCACTAATATAGTACCAAGCCAGAAGACACAAACAGATGACCTTATTTCAAGATCATTTTTAGAATCAGAGAATTGCAAGCTGACTTTAGGAAGTATTTCAGGACTTTGAAGAAATGAAGGAAATATTTTGTTAAAGTCTCATATCTACAAAGATCAATAAAAGAAATTATGGAGACCTGAAAAAAAAATGAGACACACTCAATAGATAAAGAAAGGAAGCTAATGCAAAAAAAAAAAAAAATCACACAACAGTGTGAAAATGTCAAAGATAGAAATGTAACAAAGACATAGGGGTTGGTGAGGGTTAGCCCCCAAAGCTAAATGCCATATAATCCCTACATAAATCTAAAGGTTTTTCAAGTTAGCAATAAAAAGCAATGGTCAGAAATAAAATATGTGCAAAATCACTGACACTAAAAACATTAGAAGGTGAGCGATGATTGTTTTGATCTGATTTACAGGAAATAAAGAGTTTAAAAATAAACACCACAGAAACTATGTAAAGGGAAGAAAAAGTCTAGAATAATAAAGATAAACTTATAGGGTGAGTACAAACCTAACTTGACAGTAAATGGGCTAAATTCCCCTATTAAAATAATGGGCAGGAGGAATTACTGCTAGTTGGATTTTGCCTTTAACCTCCACTTGTTGCATATGAGAGCAGTGACTTAGATTCTGTAGAGTTGGATTTTAGTTCTGCCTCAGCACTCATTTTCTGGGTTACTATGGTCAAATTGCTATCCTTCTCAAGGCATCAATTTCCTTATCCGAAAATAAGAGATTTATATTGAATCTTTAAGAGTCCTTAGAATTACAGTAAAGGCAGGGATGACTAACAGATAAAGTAGACTACAGAACAAAAAGCACTAAAACACATACAAGGACACTATGTAACATCCAACACTGAAAACCTAGTAATATTGAACCTCTCTGGCCCAGATAACAGCAACCACAGAAAAAATAAGACCATGCACTTTGGACAAAGAAACAAAGAGGAATATAACTGTAACTAGAGACTGTAACATCAGAAAATAACTTACCAAGTAGACAAAGGGTGAATAAATGATTAAAGAGCCAAATAACACAATAAATAAGGTGGAGTTAACTGAATGATGAAGAGGGGCTAGGTGAGGGAGTGGAAGAAATACTGGTCTGGCAGTCGGGAGATCTGAGTTCAGACTGTGCCTCTAATTTGCTGTGTGACCGTGGGCAGTTACTTCCTTTCCCTGGGCCTTAGTTAGGGAGTTGGACTGGAATGATCTCTAAGGCCTCAGCCAGCTCTAAATTCTAAGATACTACGCTAGGATATAAAAACATGCTTTGTAAGTACAAAAAAAGCCAGAAATTCTATACACTATATTTGCAGACTACTCTATGTTAAAAATGGAAACAACAAAACACACAATTGAAAGGTACCCAAACACGAAAATTTAAAATTTAAAAAGTCTTAATTCCTAGTCAAAAGGAGAGCCAGTAAAGGGTGACTTGATGGTATAGTGGATAAAGTGCTAGCCCTGAAGCCCTGAAGTCAGGAGGACGTGAGTTCAAATTTGACCTCAGACACTTACTATCCCTGTGACCCTGGGCAAGTCACTTAACCCTGACTGCCTCAAAAAGAAAAAAAGGATAGCCAGAGAACAACAAAATGCTTAAGAAAACAATAAATATAAATAACACACGAAAGTTTACAGAATGTTGTCAAAGCAGAATTAACAGGAAAATTCCTTGTTCTAAAAAAAAAGAGCTAATGAATTTCCTGTTTAAAGAACTTTTAAATAGCACTACTTGACAAGTCAAAATAAAACAGAAAATTAAAATTAAAAACAAAAAACAACTAGAAACAGCAATCTTCAGCCTTCTCCAGGGCTTTATTTTCTCACAAGGTAAAATGAAGGGGCCGGACTAGACAGACTCTAAAAGATCAGCAAGGTATGTGGAAAAGGAAGAATACTTGGGTTTAGTTCTCAACTCTAACACTTCTTAGTAGTCTGCCCATGGCCAAGTCACTTTACCTTTATGAACATTAATTTCCAATCCATAAAATGGACTACCTACCTCCTCTGTAAATGGTAAAGCACTACAGATCCAGGCAGATCTACCAATCTGGAAATGCTATGAATAGTGGCACAGTGTTTTTGCCTGTCTTTGTTTCTCTAGGCAGAGCTTAGCATAGTGCCTGGCAAATAGTTATTGCTTAAAAATATGCTTGTTGACTGACAAAGCAGCTCATTACCAGCTCGCCTGCGGGGTGATAAATTTTTTGGCTACAGTATCTGTGCAAGACCATATACTAAATCCAATGTGGAGACTGTGAGTAATGCCTATCCCATCAAAACCATACATTTTTTGAAATAATGAAATACAAAAATACCAATGGAATTTTGAGGGCTCATATTTATGATTTCCTCAGTATTGCTCTACAACTTACAATCTGACAGTTGCCTGGGGCATTAAAAGATTAAGTGACTTGCACAGAGTCACAGAGCCAGGAAGTGTTTGAGGTGGTACTTGAACCCTGGATAGCCTGACTGAAAAGTCAGCTCTCTAGCCACTCTCTCATGCTGTTTCTCATTAATTACTCTCTAGAATCAGACAGTGATTACAAAAATGTATATAGAAGAATAAGTGGATGATAATATTAAGGGGACATTTGGGAGGAAAAATGAGGATAGGGGCTCTAGCTCTGCCAGACATTAAACTGTCCTACAGAATGGTAATTATTTTTTTTAAATGTTATTAGATAAAAAGAATAAACAATCTGGAATTAGAACCAAAAACATATAGAATATTACAGTATCTGCAAAATCCAAGGGCACAGAATACTGGGGAATGATTCTTACTTAAAAAACAAATTACTGGGAAAACTGGATAATATTATGTAAAAAATGGAATTAAAAATTATCTCACACCATACACCAAAAGAAATTTGGAATGGATCAACAATCTAAATGTTAAAAAAATAAGAAAGCTAAATGGTGTGATGGAATTATAATAGTAATTATAAAGAGGAGGAAAATCCTTAGTCATCCAACAAATAGGAAAAATTATAGGAAACAAATTAGATGGATTTGATCAGATTGATATTCAAACATTTATTAAGCAGTTACTACATTTTTACAGAACAAAGAGTAAGGTGTTAAGAACATGAAGAAACAGGATAGGAAAAAAATAATGTTGCCATAAATATATCTGATAAAAATCTGACATTCAAATTTATGAGAATGATTTTTTCCTCAGCACATCAAAAGGCAGAAAAAGGTGGCTCTTCAAGGAAAACGACCTCCCCACCCCAAAATTACCAATAATCATCTGAAAATTTGTTCAAACACTCTAATAACCCAAGAAAATTGAAACAACTTGAACATCACTCTGAACTTATTAAATTGTTAAGGATTGATAAAAAATAGTAAAATTCAGTGCTTAGTGGGACTGTATGGAGAAGAAGGGTAAAGGCTGGAGAGCTGGACTGGGGAATCTGAAGGCTTTGGATCAAATCCCACTTAGATAATTATTAGTTGTATAATGATCCTGAGCAGTCACTTAAATTCTTAAGTCTCAGTTTCCTCATCAGTAAAATGGACATAACTACAATACCACTTACATTATAGAGATGTACAGAGAATAAATGGAACAAAAATAAAGCATTTTGCAAACCTGAAAGTACAATATAGATGACAGCTGTCACTAACAGGCACATGATTACACTGCTGCTGGAGGCTAAGAATTGCCACAGTCTTTTCTGCAAAGCTACAGAGCATTCCACAGAACTATTTTGTTTATACTCTTAGATGTAGTAATATTACTACTAAGACCAAATATTATGGAGCATTTTTTTTTTACTGGAAGATATCTTGCAAAACTGTGGAATATGAATGCATAAGAAACATTATGCTGTAAGAAATTATATCAATGAAGAATCCAAAGTATCATGGGGAGGCTCATATGAAATTATGCAGAGCAGAGACAGCAGAATCAGAACAAAGGGACAAAACCTATACACACAACATGCACAACTTTAAAAGACTGAACTAAACAAGTTTGTAGCTTCACAGCCTTTTTATTATTTATATGTCATGAATATTTGCTTTTCTTACTGAGCTTATATTTTCCTAAGTTTATACTAAAATAAAAAAAGAAATGAAAGTTCTCTAAAGTCCTTTCCAGCTTTAGCATTTTATGTTTCTAGGAAATAAACAAATGGACAGGAAAAAAAACCCCAGCAAAACTGAAAAACAACCATATATCAAAAGATGATTCTCTGAGAAAAAAATTTAAACACAATCCAATGAACTGATGAAGAAAAAAAAGAAAGTGTGAATTAATAAAACCAGTAGATTACAGTAAATACAAAAAAAGTCACAAAAATTAGCAACTGGGATTATTATTCTCAGTCCTAGATGGATACAACTAACAACAGAGTAGAAAGGGATGACTAGGTACTTCCCTCTCACTGTGTCTTCCCTGCTCCCATCCCAAGAAAAGAATCTGGCACTGAAAAAGTAATAGGAAGTAATTTTGGAGACTGAAGGTGCTTAGAGATGACCTAAGTCCAACTCTCCCTATTTCACAGATAAGAAAATGACGCTCTAATAAAGATAGTAACTTGGTCAAGTTCACAGAGTTTGTAAAGTGACAGATCCATAACCAGAACTCAGATCTCCTGTTTCCCAGGCTGAGGCTGAGCCTCCTTGATCAGCTGAAGCTTCCTCCACCCCCACTCCCTATGGATATAAAAGAAATATTCCCCATTCAAAATTAACGCTTCAAAGATATCAAAAATGTTACACAATATGTTAGGTGCTAAATCTTATTTTAATTCTCGAACATGACAAGAATAATGGAAAATGGAAGTTCAAGTATACTTAACGAGCATACATGCAAAAATCCAAAGTAACATGCAGGCAAACAAAATACATATTTTCTCCAAAATATCACACCCTCTAGTCAAATTGTGACTTTCTCCCAAATGAGGTCAACGATGTCAACTCTTGTCCTTACTTCAATCATCCCCAGCTGGATACGTAGCCTCTGACATTTAATCTTTGCTTTTCAACAAATGTAAGGCTAGTGTAGGTTATCATAGTATTACAAAATATAGTAAAAATCCTACCATTACCTCAATGGATAGTTGAGAAAGTAGTCAAGAAAATTCAGTGTCTAATCATGATAAGAACTTTTTAAAAAAATAGGGATATAGGATCTGGTCTCTTTAGAAGGCAATGAACTTTCTGTTCTCTGATCTGTAAAATGAAGGGGCTGAACCAGATGATGTCTAAAAGGATCCTTTCGTTTTTTGACATTTTGTGTTCTTGTATAAGTACCCTTCTGGCCCTGGCATGCTAGAAGAACCAACACTAAATAGAAAAATTCTAGGTTAATTCTTCTGAAAAACCAACAAGTCAAGGACGTCTCAATTACCATTTGTATTTAATATAGTGGGGGCAGCTATAAGAAATAAATAATGGGTACAAACTGAGTTAAATTTAAAAATTACTCTTTGCCACTCTTTGCAGATGACATCACTGTACATCAAAAAAACCTGGGAAATAAAATTTAAAAAATGACTAGAAGTCAAAAGTGAGTTCAGTAAAGTGGCAGGGATAAAATAAACATACAAATCTCAATTCCAACGCTGTACTTTGTGACACAAAGCTAGAAAAATGAAATGAAAATAAGAAATTCTACCCAGAAGCAACAAAAAACCATTAGGGATGAATACAATCCCAGACACAAATACTTTTTAAAAAGAGAAATTATTTATAATGATAAATCATTAGAACTTTATGATTATAAGGCACTTTAAATACATAATTTGATTTTCATATCAATCTTGTGAGATATATTAAATATTACCCCCTTTTTACAGATGAGAAAAACTAAAGCCTAGAAAGGTTAAAAGACTTGCCCACAGTGACAGCTGATGACAAAGCTGGGATTCTAAGTTAGGTTTCATGAGTCAAAGTCCTAAGTTCTTTCTACTTGTCCAGTCTGCTTCTCTTAAAAAACAAAGACAAAAAAACCTATGGAAGACTAACTGAAGAACCACAGGAAGCTGTGAATAAAAGGGAGCAGCAGGCATTAGCAGCTTTGCACAAGGGGGCTGATGACAAACTATGTGTCTGTTGTCTGAGGACTAGACTGGCTCTGTCTGGAAAAGTTCATCACCAGAAGTCCAGGTGATGAATTTCTGTTGGCCCACAACAATGCATGAAGCTGTCTGCTAAGGAGCAGAGGAACTGTCCTTGGCCTAAAGGAAGCACCAAGCCTGGGAAGTGTGAATAAAAACAGCAGCACTCGTTTGAACACCCCATTCCTTTACTGTGAATGCCAGGATACGTGTCTTAGATCAGGAGAGATAGCTCTTCTAGGCGGTTTCTCACAGACTTACATCAAAACCCATTTCCTGTAGCCACAGTCATTCACCTGTCTAGTTTATGGTCTGACTGAGACAGACACAGCGTTATGGCTCATCTACCTTGAATGAATAGACTTTTGAAATTCAGCTATAAGTTAGCAAACATATTAACCCCTGTCTAGCTGCAATGCCTTTCTGCAAACTCTACAGTTTGAAGGAACAAGAGTATGGGGGGAGGGGAGAAAGGAGTAAGAATTTTCGGTTTTAAGGCTCCTATCAATAGAGATGTGACAATACTTTCCTGTGGCTTTATGACCGACTGAAGTCCTCTTATTGAACCTGAGGCCTGAAACACCTCCCAGTTAGTCATCAATGCTAGGTGATATGCTGTTCCAAGGTCATTTGTGTCCAAGCGGTTTATTGTTCTGGGATACCAAAAGAAAACCCTCCAAATTCTAGTTCTAATTTTTTTTGACTAATAATGGTTTATTGGGGAAAGAAAAAAGGTATCCTGTGGCCTTGTTCTTCCCAGCCTTGCATACATCAGGTAAGAATAAGAGTTTACATTTTTATAATTCATTAGAATTTCAAAAGCACAAATATTAGACTTATTGAGTAAATTAGAGGGCTGAGCCTCTGGGAGGTAAAGTGACATGCTAGCTGGTAGCAGAGCTAGGATTTGAACTCAGATCTTCTTACTTCAAGGCTCATGCTCTTTCCACTACTCGACACAGCTAATTTCCTCATGACCACCAAATAAAAGTACTAAGGTGAGGATCCTAGCTTACATGAAACCAGATAAAACTGAATCACTCATTGACTCACAAACATTTAAAAATCTCCCAATAATTTAAATATTCCAAGAATTAACTAACTACCTCTTCGATGTTCCGAATCCAGTTCCGGATATTATCAAAAGATTTCTCATTGGTGATGTCATAGACCAGCATGATGCCCTATAAAAAGATAAATTAATAAATGCCTCTGTTAAAAAAGCTAAGAAACCTTAAAAGTTGGGCCCACATCCCAAGGGCATTCTATGACCCCAACCTAGTACTCACAACCCTCACAGGCCTTCTGTAGGTGGAGATGGGGATCAGAGAGAAAAGAATGGTTTCTGTGGGAGATTTGCACATTAAACTCAGCTCAAGCTAAAGCAGAAAGGACCAGAAAAACTGGCTGTAATGAAGCTTGAAAACAAGCCAAATGGCTGGAATAAATAGGATATGGGCAAGTTCAGCTTGGATTATCTGACACTGTACTTTTATTAAAGAACAAAAGGGGATCTCATCAGCTGGGAAAAATCACTGTTTTGAATTGTTTTATTATGAATAAATTAATAATAGACAGGAACAGTAGAGTGTAGAGAAGAGAACAATGGAGCCAGGAGCACCAGGTTCTGGTCCCTGCTGTTGTTTGTTAACCAGGACTCCAAGAGCTCTGAGCTCCTCCCAGCCTCAAAGCTTGGAGCCTACAATGTCAACTGGCATGAGGTTTCTTTACCTACGAAATGGAAATAATAATTACTAAGTTCCTGAAAATAGTTCTGCCTATCTTACTAATAGTTTGAATCTTAAATAACTGCTTTGCAGTTTACAAAGCATTTTAATCTTAAAAGCCCCATAAGGTAGACTGTATAAATTTTATCAACCTCATGTTACAGATGAAGAAACAGATTCTGAGACAGGAAGTGACTTGTCCATGGTCGCACAGTGTCAAAGGCAGGACCAGAACTCACCTCACAAAATCAGAGGCTTAGAACTGGATGAGACTTTAGCAGCCATTGAGTCAATCCCCTTATTTCATAAATGAAGAAACTGAGTGAGGCTTAACGAGCTCAAATGGCTTACCTGTGGAAAGTGACTAAGCTGGGATCTGAACCAAGGTCCCTCATATTCTAAATCTAGCCCTTCTTGTCTTGTACCACTCTGGCCTTCTGACTCCATGTCCAATGTTCTTTCCTCATTCTCCTAAAAGTTTCTTTACAGATTTAAAATGACTACATCCTTTTTCATTTTCTTCAAGGTTCTCTGTCAATCACCACCATACTCTTGAGAACACATGGAGAAAACACTCATACTTTCCATGGCTACATTATTCAAACAGTCAGTTACTGTGTAGCCAATTCTTTAGAAAGAGACTTTTTCCTTGTAAGTACAAAATATTCTGTAGTTTTAAGGCCTCTTCACTCAAAGATAAAAGACAATTACAATTTTTAAAAAATCCATACCATTGCACCTCTGTAGTATGCAGTTGTAATTGTTCGAAACCGTTCCTGACCAGCTGTGTCCCTAAAACAAAAAGATTTGAGTTTTTAAAAATGTTCGATTATATTCACTCACATTCATGAAGAAGGATTCAACAAACATTTATTAATGATCTATAGTGTATAGAGAACTGTGCTAGCACTGAGAACAAGAGAAATTTTAGCTAATGGTCTCTGCCTTCTCATAGAAGAATATAACACACAGCTAACTATAAAACAAAATAATACATAAGACATTTATGTCTTATAAATAAAATATAACACATAATAAAGGCTATCCAAGAGGAAAGTCAATATTATAATCTAGGGAAGGCTGGAAAATATTTTCATTAACAATGCATTTGAGCTAAAGCTAAAGGACAGGTTGGATCTTAACAGGAAAGGTGGGGAAATGGTGTATTTAAGGTGTAATAAACGATGTATAAAAAAAGGCACAAAGTAGAAAAGTGAAGGGCTGTAAAGGGGTAACAAATTGTCCAGTTTGGCTGTGGTAAAGAGTCTGTAGACGAAAACAGTACAAGACAGTGCTACAAAAGGTAAAGCCTCGAATGTCAGGATAAAGAATTGATCTTTATTTGGTAAAAGGGGAGCTACCAAAGGATTCTGGGTAGAGGAGCAACATGACCAAGTCTATGCATAAGGAAGAGTAATCAAGGGGTGTGAAGGGCCCATCAGAGGACACAGGGAAAGACTGGTGAAGGGACTGGGCTTGGGGATGAGAACTCTGTTGTCTCACAAGAACAACATGTGATATTATTGAGTAATGCAAACTTGGGATCAAATATGTTAAAATTCAGCTGTGCTTATCTAGCACAATGCAGGTATGTAAAAAAAATTCATTAAATTGAGTTAAACCAACCTGGGTAACCTAAAACTAAACTTGATCTGTTTGCAGCATCTGTTGAGATGTGAAAACTGAAGTACTATTCCATCATAAATGTCCATTCTTGGCAGCAAAACAAAATGTATAAGTCATAGGTATGCCTAAGTATGCCAAGAATTCATCTACAATATTCTTAGGTCCAAGGTTTAGAGTCCTGGCCAATTTGGCACATTTTATTGCATTATGGGAATTCACTGCAAAATGAAAACATGTATTTTAAGCAAGATATATCTGTTTTTTAAACTTTGCTCTGGGATTTCAGGAAAACATTCAAGGTAATGTCTGCATTAGTGTTATCCCTTTCCTTGGAATTTCAACAAGAAAATAAAGTAGAATATGAAAAAACCAGTCTACTATGCACTGACATGATGCAAACATAATGTGAACTAGCATTATTTCTCTACTCTGGTGAGAGGTGGATACAGGCTTTCCCCTAAATTACATACAAGTATACAGGGATGACAGACCAAACCCACATGGGAAGAAGGATGTATCTGGCTAGCTCTTGACAATCTTAGAATGTCACATGATTGAACCAGTTCAGCTTAAAGAAAACCCAAATGGAGTGTTCAGAAAGTCCCAGCAACTCAAAGTCTATGCCTGACAGTCAAAAGGAAAATAGCTTCTTTGAGCTAGATGTGAAACACAAAACTCTTTTGAAGAAAACCTGTTTGTTCAAGTGACCAGCCAGAGTTGTGTAAACAATTAGACTTGGTCAAGATATTTAAAGGAGGGGAAGAGGAGAAGCCCTATAAGGGGTGCTGCCCTGTTTTACTGACACTGAATTTCACTGATACTTTAAATCAATATACTGTAGAAATTAAAGGGCCTAGCAAAATGCATCAGTAAAGACAAGAACATTTAAAAAAAATAAAATACTAGTAGTATAAAGATTCTTACCATATCTGTAGTTTAATTCTTTTGCCATCTAGCTCTATGGTTCTAATTTTGAAGTCAATGCCTGAAAGAAAAAAGTAACATTACTAATACATTTCAGAAGTTCACTACTGCTTTTGGCATGTGTTTTCATTACAGCCTCCAAGCCTCCTTTTCACCTCAGTGAAACCAACTGCACATCCCTAACTCAGCTTTCCAAACTGTACATTTACAAAAGTCCCTGTGGGGCTATATGAAATAGAGCCTGAATGAAGAGAATTGATTCTAAGAGGACAAAGAGCCAAGCTTTAAATGATAAAGAGTCTTAAGGGTAACTAAAAGAAAGTATAAGTAATAAAATAATGGCAAAAAACCACAGCAGACAATTAGTCCAACGCAATAGAAAAGACGACAACATTATACTGCTAAAAGCAAACTGCCCTCATACATCCAGCTTTTCATTATATTCTAGGGTATGACTGCTAGATGCTGATTCTAATTAAACTCCTTTTCACTGTTTGTGACAAGAATTTAAAGGGACATGTGATCAGAGGTGATGAATTTGTACTGCCCTTAGGGCAACACTTTGTTTCATACTTTTCTTTGGTTGTGTTAATACCATAAGCTTAATTAAGAAGTGTAATTTATGGGGCTTAAGAATCTGGCCTAATTACAAGGTAAAGAGACAAGATGGTGCAGTGGATAGAGCTGGCCTTGGAGTTAGTAAGACTTGGGTATGAATCCCACCTCAGTGGGCCTGTCACCAAGCAGCTGTGTGCCCCTGGACAAATCACATAACTTCTCAGTGGCCCTGGCAACTCTCTAAGACTATAGAATGCAGAGTGTCAATCTATATGGGTGGAAGGAGTTTACTTTCAGGGAATTTTCCAAAACTACAGAAATCATAGTTTCAGTCTCCACTCTCCCCTCTTCCCCCAGATTACAAAGTAACAAACCTTCCTGCCAATACAGAGATTAAAGACAATGGAGAAACTAAACTTGGTTGAGGTGGGAGTATCAGTACATGGAGTCTAGGCTAGGCTTTTCCACTACTCTCTGGGTAACCTGAAACAAGTCATTCTCTGAACTGATTTTCCATCGGTGAAATGAAGGGCTAGAACGAAATGATCTCAAAACCCACTGCTGCTTGAAAACACTAGGATTCCTAAATGAAAACCCCAGAGTGGATCTCAGTAGCACTGGTAAGGAGCTGGAAAACTTCTAAGGTGAAATCTTCAGGGAGTAAATACAATAAAGGTTTAGGTTAAGAACTAGCTATGCTACTACCACATATGTACTACTTTTTGATTTGCAGGGAAGTAAAGAGGCTTTAACTTCCACTTCTCATAGGGTTTTAAAGAAACCAGAATGAATCAGTAAGAAAGAAACCTATGCTCAGAACGGGACAAAGTCACTAAACCAGAGATTTGGACTCCCTTCCGTTAAGACCTCAAGCCTCTAAGAATAGGAAGTTTCAGAAACTCCAAAAGGGCAGGGACCATTCTGTCAGGTAATATGATTTGCAGCTGGAAGGGACCTCAAAGGTCATCTAGTTCAATTCCTTTAACACTTTTGGTTTCCTTATCCCTTGGCACAGTGCCAGCTAGTAGTAGGTGTGTGATGTTTATTGAATTTAGTTGTATACAGATGAACAAACCCAGGCAATTAAAGTGACTTCCCCAAGGTCACACAGGTAGTTAAACAGCAGAACCAACCAAGATGTAAAGTCCAGTCCATCTGATTCAAAAAGTCAATCTTTCCAAGGCACTACACTGCCTCTCCACTCAGCTAATTTTTGAATGGAACCAGCTCTGTCCAAGTTACTCTAAAAGCTGGAAGAGCACTGCCAGCAGCTCTATAAGTACCCACTATTCAACACCTTTGATATTCACATCTTTATTCAACAAGTCTCATTTACTGTCAGTGCAGGTGCTTTCTAAACTCAAAGTTCCTCTATGGAGTAACAGCTGAACTTTCTGAGCATACAGATACGGAAGTCTGGCTGGAGCTGATTAAGGTGCAGTGGGGTGCTTTTTTATCTGACAGTCATCTACTTTTGATGACACAAAGGAAGGTACTATCACTTCATCTTGGCTTCAGGACTATTTTAACCTTATAATAATGAGAGGGCTGGAAACAGGAACTAAGGTTCAACAAATGTCAGAAACCAAAAAGCGACTATACAAATGTGAGCTATTCTTAGAGACCTGAGAGAACATCTAGTCCAATGCCTTCATTTTACAAATGGGAAAACTGAGCCCAAAGAGGGGAAATAACTTGTTCAAGGTCACAGAGTTAATGATAAGGGCCAGAATTAGAACTCAGGTCTTCTGGTATTCTTTCCATTATATCCTACTGCTTCTTCTAGTGATCTCTCTTTGGAAACAGGGAAGTCAGAAGGGAAAAGTTGGGAAGTGAAAGGGAAACACAACTACAGTGGTACTTGGTGACCATCTTCTGGGTTTCCAGGCTCTATTTCCACTTTGATAGCCAAAACACTCAATAGAAACAGAACTGTGGTGCGCATATTTGGAGTTCAATTTGAAACGAGCTACTGGCAGAAAGAGCTCTAGACTGAGAATTCCTGCCTTGTAAGGTTCTTAAGAAACCTTCGGGGACGTGGAAAGAATCAGCAGTCTTAGATCACTAGGCAATGTGAGACTACCTATCTCTCTGTGACCTTGGGTAAATGAGTCCTCTTCTCTAGGCTTCAGCTTCCCAAGCCGTAGGAATAGGGCCGGGTGGTACGGAATTGGACTAATGGATCTCGGATGCCGGCTTTCTCATCGTGTCAGAGGCTGGGGAACCCAGGGGTGGAGAGGTCGCAGCATCCCTGGGCGGGGGATGGAAATGGTAAGTGTGCCCCTAGCTTCGTGGGACATGGGAGGGAGAGCCCTAAGGAAAGCAACGTAAAAGCCACACTGTAAGACCCTCCTGGCCCTGGGTTGGTTGGCCACACGGTCAGCCTTTGAGCCTGGGAGACAGGCAAACTGGTGCCAGGCAGTCCACTTCCCATAGCTCCCAGGAGCCCCGATCCTGTCCCGACCATCCTCCCACAGCCAGGATCCCCCCAATCATGACGGATGGGGTGGGGGCTGTTCCTCCACCATCGCCCTGATTCCGTTGTGCCCCCCTTCCCCTGCCAGTAGCTTCTGTTCTCTCAGTGCCCGCTGTGGTTCCCTTCCCAGCCCCAGGCCCCTCTCCGTCACCCCAGACCCCGTTTTCCTGTTGCTCCCTCCCGGTCGGCTCTGCTGCCTCTCAGTCCCCGCTCCCCGGCCCTTGCTGTCCCCTCACCCCCACAGCGGCTCCCCCTCGGTCCCCTCCGGGCCCCGCCGGCCGTCCCGGCCCCATTCCCTCCCGGCCACCCGGGGCCCCGCCTCTCTGCCCCTTATCCCGGCCCCGCTACCTATAGTGGAGATGAAGGTGGAGTTGAAGGCGTCCTCGGAGAAGCGGAACAGGACACAGGTCTTCCCCACCCCCGAGTCCCCGATCAGCAGTAGCTTGAACAGGTAATCGTAGGTCTTCGCCATATTACACACTGTACCTCCTCGACGGGAAGTGCCGGCGGCGCCTCGACACTGGACGCCGCCCTTGTCAATCTGCGGCGCGCCCGCCCACGATTGGCCGAGATCCCACCGCGCGTCACGGCGGCCGCCGCCCACCCCTCGCCGGCCCCCAGGCGCCCTCGGCGGGCTCCGGGAAGAAGATGGGGAGACGAAGCAGGAAGCGGCCCGGAGCGTGCCTCCCATTGGCTGAGGTCGCGTTCACTTCGACAGCGTAGTCTCGGGATTGGCCAGCGATAGAGACTCGAGGTTCAAATGGGGACTGGAGTGAGATGGGGTGGAGGCGGGGACAGGGGAGGGAGGGTGCCGCTAATTCCCCGAGCGGAGCCCAGAGACCCCGCCCTTGCCCTCAGCTGGGCGGGGGAGACCTAGCCCGACTCCCGCGCCCCGCGGCGAGGCTCCGCCCCTTCTGTGGGGCGCGGGAGGAGAGTCACGTGAGAGGAAGGGGCAGGGTCCGGGCGAGGGGCGGGGCGCTGAGAGGGGAGCTCTGGAGTCCCGAGCAGCCGTTAATTGCTGTCCGCAGCCGTTAACTGAAGCTGCCGGCAGGAGGCGGTCGGCTTCTCCTCGGCCGCCGCCGGGTCTGGAGGAGGGAGGAAGCGGATCCCGGCGCTGGCTTGAGGCAGCCGGCAGCACCTCCAGCCCGCGGACCCCGGGTGTGCCTGCGGACCCCGGAGACCAGGGCTCCTCCGCGAGGCCCCCGCCCTTCCCAGGGCGTCATTCATTCGTCCGTCCGTCCGTCCGTCCATCCATCCATCCATCTATCCGCCTATCCACCCATCTATCCGTCCATCCATCCGTCCATCCATCCATCCATCCATCCATCCGTCCGTCCGTCCGTCCGTCCATCCATCCATCCGTCCATTCGTCCGTCCGTCTATCCATCCATCCATCCATCCATCCATCCATCCATCCATCCATCCATCCATCCATCCATTCGTCCGTCCGTCTATCCATCCATCCAAGCATCCATCCATCCATCCATCCATCCATCCATCCATCCGCCCATCCATCCATCCATCCATCCACCCATCCATCCATTCGTCCGTCCGTCCCTTCACTCATCCATTGTTCTTTTTTTCTTCCACTTTTGGTTTTCTTCGAATTCCTTCCACGACGCCATAGCAACTTCTCTGTAACTTAGTCTCATAAAAGCCCACTGGGGCGCCGAGAAGTTCTGTAACCTGCCCAGGGTCACACAGCGAATAGAGGGCGTGTGGGAGGCGGCCTGAACCCTGCCTGGGCCTCAGTGCCAGGCCTGACTGCCTCTAGGGATTGTAAATTCATCCCAGGGGAATTTTGAAGTCAGATATTCCCTCCCTTCCTTCCTTCCTTCCTTCCTTCCTTCCTTCCTTCCTTCTTTCCTTCCTTCCTTTCTACTAATGTTCATACCTCCATCCTCAGAGCTTCAGCTTCCAGGGTGGCTTTAAAAAATTGGGGGGGAGTGTCCTTCTCCTCTTCAAGCAGCTTCAATGGATGCCCATTCCCTACCAGATGACATGTACAGCTCTCTGCAGTCTGACTTCCCTTTTTCATATCAAAGGAGTTTCAGACATGGACACATAACTGAAAAATGTATAGCATCCCATAGTAAGTGCATTAGAGAGGTGCAAAACAAATTACTACGTGAGAGAGATTGTTGCCTGCCCCCTCCCTCCCACTAGGGAAAGTTAGCTAGAAGTGGAATTTGATTTGAAGGTGAAAGGGTGAATTGTGTTGTGTCCTTGTTGCCATCCCAATTTGTTTTTAATGGAACCTGTGATTTCATTGGTATCATGAGCTGGGAGGGAAGAAACTCCTATTTATAAAGAGAGACATCTGCTCTACCCTGAAGTCTTAGGGAGAGGGCTCAGAGTTAAGCGCTTTGCCTGTGGTGAAGCAGCCAGTTTGAACTAGAGGCTGTAACTGAACAAAGGTTGTGCTAGCTGTCTACAGATTACACCAGTCTCCTTCTTTTCTTCCATACCCTCTTCCACCATTACCCTGCTTTTGTGTCAGACTCTTGCACCCTATGGTTTCACTGATATAAGGAACTCCCATATGAGTTCTGCCACTCTCTACCAAGCATGTCGGCTCCTTCTCCGTAACTTAAAGTCTTAAGAGAGTTGCCTAAAGTACGAAGAAATTGAGTCACACAATCAGGCAGCACTAGAACCTGGTCTTCCTAGCTCAAAAGGCAGCACTAGCTCATGCTGCCCCACCCTGTCTTTTATATCTTGTAAAGTCAGTAAGCATTTACTAGTGTCTATGGAGGCACCGGGCTAAGATAGTAATACAAAGAAAGGACAAAACAGTCCCAGCCTTCAAGGAATTTACAATCTAACAGTACAAATGACTATATATAAATAAGATACATACTGGAGAACTTGGAGATAATCTTTGAGGGAAGGCACTAGCATTAACAAGACACCAGGAAAGATTTTTTGCAGAAGGTAGGATTTTAGATGAGACTTTAAGGAAGTTGGGAAAGCCAGGAGGCAAAGGATTCTGGATCTGGGGGATGGTCAGTAAAAATGGACACAGACTGATCTTTGAGGATATGGGGCTTTTTGTTTGAAGATTTTTGTTTGGAACATCCAGAGGAGCCTGCCCTGGTAAGGAGACCAGAGTCACTCTTTGGGAGAGTAAAATGAAATAAGACTGGAAAGCTAGGAAGAGATCAGGTGATAAGGGCTTTGAAACCCAAACAGATTTTATGTTTAGTCTGGAGATTGAATGAAGGGGAAGATCACTTTAGGAAGATCACTTTGATGAATGAGTGTAGACTAGGGTGGGGAGGGGTCAGAGGCAGGGTAACTAACCATGAGGCTATTGCAATACTTCAGGTATGAGGTGATAGGGACTTAGACCAGGGTGGTGACAATATCAAAGGAGAGAAGGGGTGTATATGAGAGATGTAAAGGTAGACGCTACAGTACTTATTAACAGAATAGATGTGGGGAGTTGAGAATGACATCCGTATTTCAAGTCTGGGTGACTGAAAAGATGGTGGTGTCCTTGACCAAGGAAGTTTGCAGTTTGGGGGAAAGATAATGAATTAAATTTTGGACGTACTGAGTTTAAGATGTCTCTGGGTCATCCAGTTCTAGATGTCCAGTAGGCAGTTGGAAATATATGAAAATCAGGAGACAGGTTAGGACTCAATGAACCTGAGAATCATCTGCACTGAGATGATGACTAAACCCGTGGGAGCTGCCCACCATGCAAAATAGTATAGAGTTAGAAGAACTTTGGGGTATGATTGTGTTTAGTAGGCATGATATGATCGTTAGTTTTGGAGAGAACTGTTGCAATAAAATGATGTAGGAAGCCAGATTATAGAATTATGAGAATGAGAGAAAAGGAAATGGAGACTTCAGTTGTAGATGGTCTTCTCAAGGACTTGAAGCTACAAAAGGGAAGAGAAATGGGATGATAGTTAGGGAGGCTGGACAGATCAAGTGATTTTTTTTTTTTTTTTGTTGAGACTGAGATATTTGTAGGCATTGGGGAAGCAGCCAATACATAGGGAGAGATTGAATATTAGTGAGATGGAGGATGATAGAGGCAATCCACTGGAGAAAGTAAGATGGAATGAATCACTTGTGCATGTAGAGGCATTTACTTTGGCAAGAAGGGTCAGCTCTTCATATGATGCAAGAGCAGATAGTGACAGAAGGCATCTGAGTGGTGTGAGATGAGGGGAGAAAGGGACATTCTTTTTTTTTTCCAACCAGTCCTTTAATGGCATGAATCCAGGTTTCTCATAATTTTACCCTTTTTTAGAAGCTTTCCAGCTTTCTTCCTAAAATGTGACACCAGAACTGAACACAGTAGTCTAGATCTGATCTGCTTAGAGCAGAATGCAGTAAATGCTTAATAATTGTGGATTGCTATTATCACTTTCCACAGTCCTGGACAAAAATACCTGTCTCTTTTAAACATTTTTATTGATATATTTTTTTTACATCACGCAGCTTTTCCAATATGTTCCTCCTTTTTCCTCCTTCCCAGAGATCTATCCCTTAAAATGAAAACTAAAAGAGAAAAAAAGCTAGTCAGCAAAACTAACACATCAGTCAAGTCTGACATATGGAATGTTCCACACCTATAGTCTCCTATATCCACAAAGAGCAGTATTCTTTTTTTTTTTAAAGTACTGGTATCTTTAGTTTTTATATCACTTACATTTCTTAATATTTCTTTTCTTACCTCTTTTTCCAGAAAGCCATTCCCTGTAACAACAAAAAATCTGCATCTATTGTGCCCCCACCTCTGCAAAGAAGGAAGGCGCATTTTCCTATCTCTGATCTTTGGTGGTGTTTGTTGGTCACTGAGCCTTTTAATGCAGTCCAAGATAGCATTACTTTACTGCCATATCACAGTGTTGACTCACAGGGAGCTTGCAGTCCATGAAAAAATATCTAGAGATCTTTTTCAGATGAATTGCTGCCTAGCATGCCTTCCTTATGTTGTAGTGGTTTGTGAGGTTGATTTATTTTTTTAATCTTTAGTGGAATATTTTCCATGTAAGTCCTATTAAATTACATCTTATCAGAACTGGTCAATTTTCTAACTCTTGTCACTTGTGTTAGGTTTACCTTTCACAGACCAGGGGACACATTTGCAGAATTAAAATGGAAAGCATTCCCCAGACCACTCCAGTAAACATTTAGTGGTTCTGCCTGTTTTCAATTCAAAACCAGTTACACGAAAGATAACAACTCTTTGTAAGAACTGGAATTTGATACATCTAATTGAACTCTTATTTTCCCTTCCCTTACCACACATTACTTTTTATTACTATTTGTATCCAGGTATTTTTCCCCTACCAGAACATAATAAACTCCATTAGAGACCATGTCTTCTTAGTACCCTATGGTTGGTAAGCATTCCAAAAAAAGTTTGGAGAAAGGATGAAATAATGCATATTGGGCCTATCATTTTGGTAGTGCATAGAGTAAGAAGTATCCAAATGATGAAGACAGAGAAGTAATTTGTTAGCTTAGAAGATCTACATATAAAAAAAGCATTCTTGGCATACTTTATTATTACAATTTTCAGTGGTTACCCAGTTGAAATGGCTCTTACATGAGGAAAAGTGGATATAGATATGTTTTCAT
The DNA here is from genome assembly GCA_023548195.1 of Bettongia penicillata ogilbyi. NCBI lineage: Eukaryota > Metazoa > Chordata > Mammalia > Diprotodontia > Potoroidae > Bettongia > Bettongia penicillata. Next base: position 1,608,628 of record JAJHZJ010000315.1, on the reverse strand, counting down.
TTATGAGTATAATTGATATTTCCATTTATGAATATCCCTTGATAATTTAAGAATTCAGCATTTCCATGTCTTCCCCACCACACACCCACATACATACATGCCACACCACATTCAAAAACTCGAAATAGTTTATGTAAAAATTTATTTGACCAAAAGCTAGAAAAAGGTGACACTATTACATATGATACATTTGGTAAAGATCTAAATGAAAAGCTCTGGTTTCATTCAGCTTCACATTTCCTAGTGTGTTTCTGGGTAGTGTGATGCTTAATAAATAGGAATGAGGACTGGGATTATATGCTAGAAGCAGGGTAATTTTGAATCACAACTGTAAACTTGAGTCTTCATATCTATTCCACACTACTGTGGAATAAGGAATGTTTTAGCACTGAGCTGTACACAAGGAAACCGTTTAGCAACAACAAATAGGCACTGTCTGATTCTTTGAATCCAGTTAAATCAGGAGGTTTTTGGTCTTTCTTAAATTGGTCCCCCAAATAGGGATTAAAATCCCTCTGAAATAAAACAATCTTCCATTTGCCATACTATGGCAGTCTAAAACAAAATTAAGACAATTAGAATTTGATTTCTCCTTTAGTGACATCTTTAGCCTTGAATTTCTAGCCAACAGATTCATGGACACAGAAAGTGGCTGGAATCAATCATGGGAAGCACTACCATGCTACCACCACCAGAGAGACAGGCTGCTATATGAATTTCCACTGAATTGCTGGCTGACTTTGTGGCTGATGCTCAGCCATACAGAAATCAGGGGACAGAATAAGAACAACGTTCCTTATTTGGAATGAGATTTTCAGTTGTTTTGTAGAATAAACTCCTAAATGAGAGAAGTTGGTAAAATACTATACTGGTCCAAATATAGGCTGATCTCACCTCAAATCCTAAAATGAGATCTCTTTTAAAGAAAAAAGTCTAGGCACACAGTGAAAGTAACATCAGTTGTAGGCCGTATTTGGGTTTTTATACAAGCAATCTATATTTGGACCAATACAAAAACAGAATCTCAAGTATTCATCCAGAAAAAAATCTAGATGTTGTCGATTATCTTTAAAGAGTATTTTCTCAGTGAATGCTCAGAGGATGTTTGCCCTGCAGTATGGAGTGGGAGGAAGGGCCACAATAATTAGGCCATTCTTTGTGGTTTATGACTTCCCTAAAACAACCTTTTCACTATGGATGGAAAGTCCCCACCCATTTTATGAGATGGTCCCTGCCCTTCTGTAAAAAGGCTCAGGGTGACTTGGAATGCTTGTGTTCTTAAATCAACCCAGGCATGATCCAGTAGCTCAGTTGGGGTCCCTGCTATTGCCTAAAGTGTAACAGAATGCCCTCAGTCTTGGAGATTCTGGTCTAAGTTAAATACCCTGCCCTCCTAAGGAAAAAAAATGCAATTTAAGGATAAAAAAATGCAATTTAAAGATAAATTCAACTAGAAGCTTTAGTGTGCTGTTTGAAAGGAGAACTAGATTTAACTGGTGCCCAAAGCCTCTCTGATAAAAAATATTGGTCAGGTATTCATAATTTGATTGACATTTCCAGTAAAGAAAAGATGCAATAATAGAAGAAACTTCTTACAAGGGAAAGGGATGTGGAGTTCTTGAGTTTCTGGCAAACAAAATTCTTCTTTTTTGATTCATATACAGTTAAGTTCATTTAATGTCTGATCCAGTGTCTGATGTAAGCCCACGTTCTCTTCTTTGGCCTGGGCAAGTTTTTCTAGTAGGAATTAAGAGTGGGGGAAAAAAAGTTAAAACATATTAAAAATAATTTAAACCCATCCAAGATTATCAAAAGACCCACTTGGGAACACAGCTGCTGTTAACCAGCTTAACAGAAAACTCATGTCAACTATATCACCTTCACTGCCAGGCTGAACTTTCATCAGATAACTTTTACTCCCTGAGTGATTTCAAACTTGTGCCTGGTCCTCCCAGGCACCTGTAATATTTGTTACTTCTTGTTCTTTTGCCTGAAAAGCACAATCCTCTAATTCATTTTTTCTCCTTTAAGAATATTGAAAATGATCCTAGAGATTCCAATTCTAATTTTTCTCCACTGAACAGATAAGCAAATCACATTTTATTTTTATGGGGGGGGTTCAACTGCATCTCTATATAACCTTCAATATTGCATGATATCATCATTGGCAGGCATCTTCTCATGATACTACCTTTGTACCTCAGTAGACAGTCTTTGTGAATTGTTATGGCAAAAAAAATCATTTGATGGCTAGCCATCTGGTGATGAATGAGCCTTTCCATGCTTACTGATGCTGGTCATTGGGTGATAGACACAGAGTCTCTCACCAGTCCCTCTCCAAAAGCCTTTCCAGTTAGCTAGGACCAGGTCTATTAACATAGGCTTCCAAGAGTATGGCATTATCTCTGCACCACAAAAGGATTACTTATTAAAAGGGTTAGCTACTAAACAACCTAAATACAATCAACTTCCCTGCCCCCAGTAAGGCAATGCAATGACTTCACTTTTAATTATACCTTAGTCATTTTACTAAACTCCTAATTTGGTGACACAGATATGAAAGATCAAAAATTCACAGGATTTCCATTTAGTGCTGTGTTAGAATGAGCAGGAAGAGATAAAACAGTGGTTTGAAAAGGAGGACAGAGAAAGAACATGGTCAAGGAAAACTTTGTAATGCCAGAAGAATGTAGGCACATTACAGAAAAAGTAGGATCTGACTTAGAAGTTGGGGGAGGAGGATTTTTTACTACAACCATTTAGATTTTCAAAAGGCTTTTGACAAAGCTACAAACCAAAGGCTATTTAAAACGTTGAGTCATCATGGGTTTGGAGAGCATTCCAGAGACAGCATAGACTACTGGATTTGAAGCCAATGGAGCCAGCTTGGTATCTTGGCTCTGCTTCTTATTATTTGTATGATGCTGGGCATGTTGCTTTTCTTCTGTAGGTCTTAGTTTCTCATATGCAAAACAAGGGAGCAGAACTAGATAATCTCAAAGGCCCTTTCTAGCTTGAAATATATGATGCTGCTATGTTGTGTGGGACCATGGGTTGACATTGGTTTGATCATTATTTGATAGTTAAGTTTGGAAACTGTCTGGTGAAGACTGCCTCATGTCTCTGCTTGCGACCTTTCCTCACCTCAGGAACCACCTTCATCAGGAAACCTTTTCTAACCTGCCATCTCTAAGTGACTTCTTTCTTTCCCTTCATGTCTCATGTCACATTTGCTAACTCCTTGCCTCTGCATTTAATTACCAACTCATGTACCTTCTAGGTGCTTAATAATGGTTTGCCCAATTGAATTATGCCTTAAATTATAGTTATTTTTGTATAGGTCATATACATGATTGTAAGCTTCTTAGGGGCAGTTACTGGGCTGTTTTTCATCTCTACATTCCTAATGCCAAGCATAGAACTTCCCAGATGGTATATGTTGGTTGAATTAAATTGAATATCCTATCTCCTTAAAGCAACTAACTCTTACTATCTTGTGAAGGTGTGAGATATGAACACACCTCTTTCATTAGATTAGAAAGATTAAATAAGAAAGTATTATTTCTGTTTGTGGGAACAAGTTCTGAAATCTGCAACAGGGTTCCAATTGTAGCAGCTCCTCTAAAATATAATTCTTGTGATGAAAGTATTGCCAGATGTTGAATTTTGCAAAGTGATTGGCCAGGTGTGGCTGTACAGTTATTTCAAAGGGTAGAGCTCACAGATGTCTGAAAAGATGGAAGACAAATATGTAAGAAGGGCTGGGCTGGTTCTACTTGGCTTTATGTAAGAAAAAAAAACAGCAACCAAACCTATCCCATTCATTAACTTGTCCAAATACACATATGTGATGGGAGTGGGTAGAACGTGTGTTAAAGGTTAGAGTGAAAGAAAATGGTTACCAGGAAGAGGCAACTGAAGCTAAGAAGTGTGTGTGTGTGTGTAGACATATAAAAGAATTTGGGTTCCCTGCAACTTTCATTGCTAACGCACTTTCCTAAAAACCACCCTATGAAGCAAGCATCCCCATTTTTCAGAGGAGAAAGCTGGTATTTAGAGAGGGAAAATGACTTTTTGCTAGATGGGACCATGAAGTCTAACCCCTGACAGATGAGGACATGAGCCCAAGGACTCAAACTCATTTCTTCTGACTTCAAGAGAGGCTTGGCAGACTGTTGAAAGAACTAGGGAAGGCCGATCAGTATTGTGGAAGGAGCTTGTAGCCAAAAGCCTAGGTTTGAGTTGAAGACCTGCTATGTTATTAGTTGTGTGAAATTAAGTCACATCTCTAAGCCTCAAGTTTTCACTTGTGCAAACTGAGGCTAATTCTCCCTGTGGTCCCTACATCTTATATTACTTTGAGGAAAGAATCTTGTAAATTACAATTCACTACAGAAATGGGGGCCATTCCTGTTTTTACCTGAACAGTTCTCTGAATTAATGGGGCTTAGAAAGACAAGTGACAATCTGATTCTTTAAGAGTCAATAGGAGGAGAAAGCCACATTACTTTCCTTCCCCAAGGACCACTGTCATCCTTTCGAAAAATTCCAACTCTTAATTTCCAGCATGCTTTTTATTGACTCTCCTCCTTATTTTCCTCTAGGGACCGGAGAATGAATAGGTGAATCTCACTGGAGTCTTAATTTAGGAAGTTCTGCCATCCTCCAAGACTATGAGCAGGATTTATATCCCATTACCAATTACAATTTGTGAAGTGCCTTTTACTAAAAGCGTGACATGAATAAAAGATGAAGAAAAACAAATGGAATGAAACTGAAATACAGAACTTAGAATACAACCCCTCCCCCAGGGAACAATCTACCTCCAGGCTTAGAATCATGAAATGTTGGCACTAGAAGCAGCCTTAGATGGTCTAGCCCAGACCTTTCATATAACTGGTATGAGAACTGAGACCATCAGAGGAAGTGACATGCTTAGTCATACCAGTGATTAAGAAGCACAATTGGGATTTTACCCAGGCCCTTGGACTCCAAAATGGAAGCCTTACCTTATTTCACAAAGGCAATCTTATGCCTGGGGGGCATAAAACATGAAGCATACCCTCATTCACTTGGAGGTGGAGACCCTAAAATACAGGGAGGCCACAACTGGGGCGGGGGAAGGGTGGGGCTGGGACAGGAAGGAGTACACCAGGGACAGAGGCAGAGGAAGTACAGGCCACCTGCTAGTTTCCTATTTTAACTAATTTGTTTTGCTAGCTAGGCACTATTTGGTTGTTTTTTTTAACCATCTAGGACCACAAATTCTATCCTCTAGAATTCAGCATTTCTTAAACTGTGGGTCACAAAAAATTTGGCAACAGTAAAAGGTTTCTGACTCTGCAACTACCAAAAATAATTAAAAATCAGATGTGTATTGAATCCGAAGTGTTTTTGGCACCTTGGTTCTGAACACAAAGCATGCGCACTTTGCACTGTCTATAACCCTTAGTCACACAATACCAACTAACATTGCCAAAATGTGAAAAGGGGTTGCAAGTGGAAAAAGTTTAAGAGGTCCTTGCTCTAGATTTTAGGAACATGAATCCAAAACCAAGTTGCCCTGCCCTAGTTACAACTGTGCATAGCACCACCAACCTGAGACGACAAATTGTGCTGCTTTTGTGATGTCTGCTTTCTAACCAATCAGTGCATCTGAAGTCATCTGCAGACTTAGGAAAATTATAGCTAAATTTTATTTATTTAAAAATAAGGAAGAGGGAGTATAGAACAGGGGACAGAGAGGGCTGGCCTTGAGGCCCTGAAGACTTGGGTTCAAGCTTCCCTCATCTGGGAGTTCCCTATACCAGTGAAATCACAGACCCAGTCCCTAATTCTATCCCTAAGGAGAAGCTTCCTGTAAATTCTTGGTCCTTAAGCAAGACCCTTCATCACTGTAGCTCGGTTTCCTCATCTGTGTACGCTGGGGATGATACCACCAGAAATACCAATGTCACAGGGATGTTGTGAGGAAAGCACCGTTTCCACTATTAAAGGACTAAAAATGAGTTACTCTTATAATTATCATCTAGCTGCGTTTGGTCATAATGACAGAACCCTAGTAAAAATTCTGTACTTAAGGGCTTATGCAAACACGGTCTTCATTAGTATTTTGGCCAAACATCAGGAACATGCTTTGTAAACTTGAAAGCACTATCTAAATGGAGTTGTTGGCTTTATTAAATCAACTTTCAGATAAATGAATCTGAAAAGAGCCCTTCTTCAGGGATCAATTTAAATTTCCATGTGTGTGAGCCATGGAGAGAGGGACCCTGGGAATGATACAAAAGTACCAAGTGGGAAATGGAAAAGAAAGAAGAAAGCTTAGAGATCCAGACTGCTTGTCTTTATTTCAATAGGCCATTTATAGACATGGTCATTAGAGGATGATGTGATGAGCTAAGTGAAGATGGTAAAGGCCAGAAGCCTCCAAGAGCCCTAGTCACAGTGAAGAGGCCAAATCCTGGCTAAGTAGGACAGGAGGCAGGCTGGTAGAGACAGAGAGGGAATGCCCTTTAGAGAGAGGTCATGTCGTTGAGTGCGTGGTCCAGCTCCTCACTGATCGCTTTGTATTTCAGTTTCTGGGCGTACAGCTCGTCTGCCGAGCACAGGGACCAACGAAAAACAAACAGAGGGAAGGGAATGCAAGGGAGGGAATGCGGGGGATGGAAAGAAGCAACAACAGATGAGCAATGGGAGGAAAAAAAGTGAGGAAACTGTGAAAATGAGAGAAAGTGACAGAAAAACCAAAAGTTCATGAAATGATGTTTAAACATCTACAGTCGGATGGGGGATTTGATCACTGGAACCATACATGCCTCTCAAGGGGACAAACTTTACCTCCTCAATTATTTTTGACTTCTAATGGCACCATTTCATCCAGTTAGTAAATGTTATATTTAAACTATATTTATATAATGTCAAATATACAATATACATTAGTATAGAATTTAACATATTTATATATTAAATAGATCATCCTCCTTGTTCAACTGTGTACATATCACCTATGCTCTTATTAGATTCTATGTTCCTAAAGACAGGGACCATGTCTTATTTCTCCAGGTGACCTTCTCCTTTCTACCTTCAGATATCACAGAGCACTGCTATACAATTCTTTAATGTATTTATCATGTAATATTTTCTAAATCAATATCCGTTTCTATTTGAGTTTGACACTACTGTGCTACTAGATTGTGAGTTCCTTGAGAGCAGGGATGATGTCTTGTTTAAAATCTATTTCCTAGGACCTAGCACAAGACTTTGCACACTGCTGATTGAAAGCAATGTGGTTTCTTTTTCTGTGACCTGAATAAAATAGTCTGTGATAAATGTAAATAGGAGCCATTGCATGCTTCCATGCAATGAATGGAAGGGATGTTGAAGTTCACCTAGTCCAGAATCTTCATTTTTTGGATGGGAAAACTCAGGTCCTTTGACTATATGATCCCATCTGTGAGTTAAATGGCAAAGCTACTCTGACTCTCTTATTTGTCATTCAAGTAAGATCTTAACTCTCTAACCCAGTTCTTCTACCTGTAAAATGCAATGGTGGTAATAAGAACTATGATCTTTAAAAAGATATTTAAATTATATATGTATATACGCATGTGCATGCACATATACATATATGTATAAATACACAAACATATACAATCACACACATAGATACACATATGTATATACATATATTCATATAATATTATAAATACAAAGCACCCCTGAAAAATGTATTTGTATGCTCAGCACAGTGCCTGGCACATAGAACATATAGCATATAGATAACATAAATGTTATCTATAATTATTATTATTGAAAAATCTCAAGTTTTCTAAGAAATCCATTTTCAATTCTGTGATCTCTTTTAGACTTTAGAGATCATTTAATCCAGGGGTTCTTCACCTGAAGTTCATGAATTTATTTTAAAAAAAATATTTTGATGACTATTTCAATTATTGTTTTTCTTTGTAATACTGTATATTTTTAATTTATTAATTTAAGAACATTATAATGAAAAAGCATTGATATGTTTCACCAGACTGATTGCCAAAGGGGTCCATGACACAAACAAGGTTATCCTTGCTCTAGTCTATCTCTTATTTGACAGGTGGGGAAACTGAGGGTCACAGAAAGACAATGCTTTGCATATTGCAAGCATTTAACAAATGCCTCTTGAATTGACGAGACTTGCCTATGGTCACATGGGCAAAGCCAAGAATTCCTTCTGAGAAGTGGTAACATAACCTAGCAGACAAGCCTTAGTTTGTGTACTGTCTATTAAAATTCTTATGAGGAAAATGCAGCCCCTCTGAAGACCTCCTCCCAACTTTTAGTAAGGGGGACAGGGCTTCTGAGAAGGCAAGGGAACATATTTATATGGGCATTCATACCTTCCAGGTCATCAATGGTCTTTTCCAGTTTTGCAACAGTTCTTTCTGCAAACTCAGCCCGGGTCTCAGCCTAAGTTTGGAAAAGAAAGAAAACAATCCCATTGCAACTAAGGCCAGCACAAGGAGAAACAGCAAGTCACTGTCACAAGCAAACTGACCTCTTTAAGTTTGTCAGACAGAAGCTTGATTTCTTCTTCATACTTATCCTCTTTTTCAGAATACTGTAAAAACAAACATGCCAATAACACGTCAATGTGATTTAAAAGGGCGAGAGAAAAGGTTACAGTTTTCTTACTTCAGGCAGAGACTAGCCTCTGGACCAACTTATAGAGAGATATGGAGCTAAGGATCAGGGATATAACCTGCTGGGAGTGTTACATTTTCCTTGTGAGAGTTTATACCTCAGAAATCAGCAGTCACTATGATTTAAAGCTTGAATTTGGTTTTGTTGGTTTTTTAGGCTTAAGGAGTGTTACTAATGCAGATTCAACTTGAAAGTGTACGTACGCATACAGTTTTTCCTCTAGAGAGTCCAACTGCTAAACGTTGACTAGCACACCACTGTATTTTTCTAGTCTATAAACATTGCTTGAACTCAGCAGGAGGGCAGTAGAAGGCTCAAGGAATGAAGTCATCACCAAACCACAGGCCTGGGGACTGAGCACTAACAATAATTAATATTAATAACTATCATTTTGTGTAGTGCTTTAATATTTGTGATGTACTTTACATCCATCATCTCATTTGAGCCCCTGGCTAGAAGGGGACACATGAGAAGTCATCGTTATATCCATCCCTGAACAGGAATCCCTTCTATATGCTATCTGAAAAGGCGCCATCCAAGTCTCCCTATGAGACAAACCTATCATGTCCTAAGGTGACCCATTCCACCCCTGAAGAGCACTCATTTGTCAGGAAGTTTTTCCTCCTATTAAGTCTAAATTTGCCTCCTTGCACTTTCCACCCATCGCTCCTTTTGTCACCTTGGGCAGAGCAGAGCAAATTTAATCTCTCTTCCGCATGACAGCTCAAAGACCTGGACAACCCTGTCTTCTCCAGGCTAAATACCCTCAGTTCCTTCAACTAAGCTTCATGTGGTATGAACCCAAGGCTCTTTCCCATTCTGGTGACTTTCCTCTGAACCCTCTCCAACTTATCAGTGACCTTCCAGAGCAGAACCCAGTGCTCCAGATGTATGTGCTCATAGCACTGTCACCTACTTTGTCCTAGAACTGACACCTCTTTTAATGCAACCCAAGGTCAATTCGGCTCATAATGAATTTGAAGTCTACTAAATCTCCTAGATTTTTCATTTTTTTCAGATGAAAGGCTAACTAGCTATGCCTCCTCAATACTGTACTTGTGAATTTTTGATTTCTAGTGAATATTTTATATGTTTTCCCTCATAAAATTAATAGATGTGGCCCAGTGTCAAGATCTTTTACAGTGTTCCTTCTGTCATCCAGTGTGCTTGCTATCTCTCCCACTGTAATGTCATCTGCAAATTTCATAAGCAAGCCATGTTTGTTTAAATGTCTTCTAACCAAACCCTGCTTTCCATATTTCACTGCTGTCTGTGGTAGCACCATTCACCTCTGACTCCCATGTTTGTAACCTTGGGTTTATCTTAGACTTACCTCTCTCCTTTACTTCCTTTACCCAATCAGTTACCAGGCTCTGCCATTTCACCTTTGGAATAGCTCTCTAATCCGTCTCCTCCTATCTGTTCCCACAGTTACCACCCTGTAACAGGTTCTCATTGTCATTTGTTTGCAACACTGAACCAGCCTTTTAGCTTGTCTTCCTCTCTCCACTCCCTGTTTTTGTTGTTCAGTCATGACCCCATTTGAGATTTGCTTGGCAAAGATACTGGCGTGGTTTAGCATTTCCTTTTGCAGCTCATTTTACAGATGAGGAAACTGAGGCAAACAGGGTTGCGTGACTAGCCCAGAGTCATACAGCTAGTAAGCATCTGAGGCTAGATTTAGAGTCTTGTTGATTTCAGGTCCAGTGCTCTATCTGCCGCACCACCTTGATGCTCTACTTTCCCAACCCCCAGCCCCACCCAATCCATCCTTCACATGCTTCCAGACTAATTTTTACGTATGAATTTGGTAACCTCACTCCTCTGCTCAGAAATCTCTAGTAACTCCATATTTTCTATTGAAAGAGTTTAAACTCCTTTTCATTCAAAGCCCTCCATAATCTGGGGCCAACGAACCTCTTCAAACTTCTCAAAATCACCTCCCCTTTGGTTATACTAGGTTGCAGGCAAGCTGGGTTATATTTCCATCTCCTGAACATACTCTACATTTTCCCAGCTTCACTCCTTTGCTCATATTATTTCTTAGGCCTGGAATGGCTTTCTATCTCTTTCTTTGCCTCCTAAATGGTGACTCGTACTTTTAATGCTACCACTTACCTGAAACTTCACTGATCTCCCCTATTCTCCATTTGCTAAGACCTTCTCTCTTGGAATCATGGAATATAATTTGTGTCTACTGTACTCATCATGTATTTAGTTCTCTGTTTCTTATCCTCTTGCTCGGTTAAAACTTCACAAGACCAAGAACCAGGTTTCATCTAAACTTTGTGCCTACCATAGTGCTCTATATACACAATAAATGTTTAATTAATTAACCAGACAGAGAAGAAATGTTTTTGGAAAGCATAATTTCTCTATGAAATATTTCAGAGCAAGAACATCAAGAAAAACTCCCTCTAACATCTCTATGAAACTACCTGAGAGACCTGATTGAAAAGGCTTCATTTGACAGGTGGGATATTGGTACAGTCCTGGTTTTGTGACTATCTAACTGTATACCCTTGAGAAAATTCCTTAACCTCTCTGGGTTGCAGTTTTCCCCGTTGGTGAATGGGTATATTAACATCTGCCTTGCTTACAGAATTGTTGTGAAGATATGTGAAAGTGTTTTGTAAATTATAATATTAAAAAGTGTTTTAGGCAAATATGTACACATACATACAGAGGGATGTGCTGGTAAATGTTCAACAGCCAGCTCTCTGAAAAAATAAAAGTACATGATATGCTTTTATGCTTAATCTATTTAATTAACATTTTATCCATCACTTGCTTAGGTCTACAGAATCAGTGAAATAATAAATCAAGCCCTGATTTGTAATCGCCAGTTTTTGAGGTGTAAATGCTCACACTGAAAATTTAGCAGTTGGATCTTGTGAGCCAGTATGAGGTTGCTTTAGCTGACCATGTATGTGTATATATTTAAATCACCAACAGTGATATATGTATATATAACAAATATAGGTACACACACACACACACATACACACACGGTACTAACAACAGTGTGACATCTTGGTTTGGGATGATCCTTCAATGACTCTTTTTGGTATTGGGGTCACTAAATCTTCTTCCTCCTTGCCTCCCAAATCCTATTCCTGAGGAACTTAGATTGCTTGAGTCCCAGAGTAGTTATGTCTTTAGCAAAAGGAATTTGAAGGGATCTGTAGGATTCCATGTTCTTCTAAGACCCTTTGGTCTTAGAAAAGGGTGCTCATAGAATGCCTCTGTTAACTTCTCTCTTCATTTCAGCTTGCCTATCTATTTGATGGCAATAGAAGATGATGTTACACACTCTGGCCACGGGAGTTCCAGGCTTTGAATGCCCTCCTTTGTAAGGGATGGAATGGAGGAGAAAATCCCATTAGACCTGGAACCAGAGTCATGCTCAGAGCAAGGTACAATTTCTAAGGCTTTGGCCCATTTTTGGATCCTAAATGTTCTCACAACCATCAATCAAATAAAGTAGAGATAACTCCCCAGAGGAAAACCCCCTGACCTTCTCAGATGCAGCCTCCAAGGACTTCAGGTTGTTGGTGACATTCTTTAGTTCCTCTTCCAGATCGCCACACTTACTGCACAGAGAGAGGAGCAAATCAGGGGCCCAGAAAAGCAGAAACAGAGGAGGTTGTCTCTAGAGAGAGAAACTAACCTCCCTTAGGGAAGGAACTTTCTTTTTTTGTCTTTGTATTCCAGTGCCTAGCTCAATGCCTGGCACATAGTAGGCACTTTATAAATCCTTACTGATTGACTGATGTATTCAGGGGTCTTTCTTACCCAGGGGAGCACTGTTGTTACCAGGGCCCCAACAGGCCAGCCAGTCACAAACTCAGCTACTAGCTAGAGGATTTTCTTTTTCTTTTCTTGCTTTTTTAAAAAAAAATGGATTTCCTGGGACATATTTGCTACATACTTATCAAAATTGTACCATACCATGCAAAGGCGTGGCAGACCCAGGAGTATTTCCAGGGCTTCCTCCACCCCATTTAAGGATTTCTGGGCTCTTGCCAAGGGTGGAGCTGTGAAGCTGCCTAGGCATTGTGAAATCAGGACTGAGGAATCCCATCCAATAGTTGGAACTCAAGTGAGAAGCAAGAATGCAAAAGTCTAAGAATTTGGGGGCTAGTGGTCAAACATCTGAATCAGGTGGTTTGGAGGAGGCAGGGGATATTAGGGTAAATTTATGAAACCAGATCTCCATTCATTTAAGACCTTGTGCTAGGCTGACACTCTTATCTGAGGCAGGGGAGGGTTTTTTTTTTTTTGGTTTTGTTTTTAAACTGGTCAGATCTGGATCAAGCTTCCTGCTTCCCTTCGGTGCACTGAGAACACCAGAAAAGCAAATGCTGCCTGTCATTAGCTGCATCCGGATAAACCGCTCTCCATAGACAGTTTCTTAGGGAGAAGGTACTACCTGGCCAGGGCATCGAAGTGGTCTTCATGAAAGAATTGAGACTGTCTGGGAGGCTAGTCTGTATTTTTTATCTCCTATTTCCCAATCTCTTTCAGCAGAATCAGCACATGGGCTGAGGCTGCCAGGTTAATAAGCACAGACAGCCACGTAGCCTACAATTAACAACACACCTCCTGGATCCCAATCTTGAGATTGCGCCATTTCCTAGGAGCAGCAGTACAGGGTTTAGTAAGGGGGTGGGGTAGGGTGAGAGGGGCTGCCTAGGCTGTGGGTGACCTCAGTGCAACTGGATGGAGGTCAGGAGCCCCTTAGGACCCTGTTCTGGGACATGTCTGCTCATTTTGGAAACAGACAGTTTGGTGGGACACCAAAAAGCACCTAGACTTCAGCCTTGGCCTCATGTTTGCCCACATCCTGGGACTCCCAGGGGCGTGGTACTCACAGCTCTGACACCTCAGCACGCTCTTCTGCTCGCTCTAGCTCGCCCTCAAGGACGACCAACTTACGGGCTACCTGCAAAGACAGAAGCAAGACTTTGAGCTTCTCCTCACCTATGTCACATCCTCAACATTTGCCCATTTTTCTAGGTATATTTTCATGATTTTTTTAAGTGACTAAGAAGACAATGGAGCTTTGTTGTGATTATCCTTAAAGTAAAAACAACAAAGCAAAACAAAACCCATTTGTGGCTATTTTACAATTAGTCTTAGAGGGTTGCCTGGGGGACACTGAGAGTTAAGTGACCTACAGAGGGCTATAAAGCCAGTATGTGTCAGAGGTAGGATTTGAACCCAGGTCCTGACCCTAAGGCTAGCTTTCTATCCACTACACCACACTGCCTCTCCAAGTGCTATGCAAACTATTAACATCACCTGCAGAGTGATCACAGACCTAGAGGTGGAAGGCATTTCAGAGGCCATTTAGTCCAAAACCCTTATTCTGAGCATGGGGAAACTGAGGCTCATGGAGATTAAGTGACTTGCCCAAGGTCACAGAAATCAGCATCAAAGGCAAGATCTGAACCTAGGTCCTCTGACTTTAGAACCAGTGCTCTTTTCACTGCACTACGTAAGGGAACTCAGTAAAGATCCCTCAGATCTTTCACAATGTTATGCCCCCAAGTAGGTTTTATCCACAAGATGATACAATCACCAGCTGCAAACTGGAAAATGGAATCAACTAATTCTCTGAATACCAGATACCAGACGACTGCTTTGGTGGCTTCACTACACACCCCATCACTTCCCTAGTTGCCGGCTGCTTTAGCCTCCTGTGGAAATGGGCTTATATCCAAATAAATCTCTGGACAAACAAACATGAAAACATAAGGGGCCAATCCAACTCACCAAGAGCTTCCTTTAGGAAGGACCCTTCGGGTTTTATTATCAACAGTTCCATTTCCCCCACTTCCTGTGACACTGGCCCCTGGGCCTTACCTCCTCATACTTGCGATCAGCCTCCTCTGCAATATGCTTGGCTTCCTTCAACTGCATCTCCTGAATTTCCATTTTCTCTTCATCCTTCATCGCCCGGTTCTCAATCACCTTCATTCCTCTGCAAAGAGTCAACAGAGACTCTGCTTTGTCCAGGTCTTTTCCTTACATGATCATTTCAAACAATACCAAAGGACCAGAAATGTATACTAACTCAGAACTCAGTTCTAGCAGGGCATAATAGAAATAGCAGGGTCTTTAGAATACAGAGTGTCAGAGGTGGGGGAGCCCTTAGAACACAGAGTATCTGTGCTGGGAGGGCCCTCAGAGCAGAGGATGTCAGGGCTGGGAGGGATCTTAGAGTGTAGAAAGTCAGAACTGGGAGAATCCTTAGATAGGATGTCAGAGCTAGGAGAGTCCTTAAAACAGAATGTTTGAGCTGGGAGGGACACTGGGAAGTAAAGCCTAAAATGTTATAGCCATAAGGAACTTTAGAATGAAGAGTTGGGATAGGAAAACGTAAGAGCTGGAAGGATCTCATGACTCAAAATGTTTGAGCAGAAAGGACCTGACAATATAGGATCATAGGTTAGGCCTCTAGGGTTCATACCAGCTGTATCTAGTCCAACTTCCATGTCTTATAGTTGAGAGATGAGGGGGGCAAGTGAATGCCCAGGGCTACACAGCCAGTTAAGTATCAGAGGCAGGGTCTGAATGCAGACTTTCCTCATTCCCAGTTCACTACCCTATACACGGAAGCCAAAAGGGAACCTTTGAACACAGAATGTTGGAGCCAGAAGTGGCCTTAGAAGCCATCAGTTCCAACATCTATGATTTTAAAACAGGAAGAGACCAGGTGATGGAGTCCATCTAGTCCCTCATTTTGCAAATGAGGAAACTAAGGTTCAGAGAGATTAAGTGACTTGCCCAAAGTGACAGAGAGAGTATCGGAGGCGAGATTTGAATCCAGACCCACTGACTCCAGAATGAGTGTTCTTTCGACTGGATCATGTAGGGAACCCAGAAAAAGCTCTCTGATCCTTCACTGCTCATACTCCTCCAGCCCAGGTCCCTCCAACATAACATATGAGAGAACAGAGGCTCAGAAGGAGACGGAACCAGTTTAAGATCACATAGGAAGCCAACAGTAGCACGAGGGTTATAATTTCCCTCTCTCCTAACCAGCAGCTGGGGGTGGAAGGCAGGGGCACCCTTTCTCTTCTACCATGTTGTTTTAGAGGCATGTCCAAAATGACCTTTCAGTCATGAGCCCACAGACTTGGGGAAAAAAAAACCAGACCATACTCTGGGCTAATAATAATAAGCTACAAAATAGAACAACATGCCTGTATGGCATTATGCTTTTAAAGAACTACTTTGTGTCCACCACCATTAGCTACATCATCATCATTACTATAAATTTCATAGCTGACATTTACACAGCTCTTTGAAAAATTTCAAATTGCTTCACATATGTTTTATTATATGAACTTTACAGCAACCCTATAAGGGATGTCCTAGAAGTACTGATGTGCCATTTTGCTAATGAGGAGACTGAGGATGAGAGTTGTTAAAGAATTTGCCTATGGTCATTTGCTAACAAGCAACAGAGGTATCTAGTGCCCCATACATTATGTCACATTATTTCCCTGGTATTAAGGCATCAAGAGGTTGATGCTCTGGTTAAGGATCCTGGCAGACTAATGGATTCAAAACTCTGTAGAAGATATGCTCTAGAGTCAGAAAAACTTCAGTCATTATGACACAAATTAAACAGAATACCCATTTGTTGGAAGCAAGGAGACACGCATTTATTAAGCACCTACTATATACTGGGCACCATACTAAGTGCTTTACCAATGCTGTCTTATTGTTCCTCATAAACAACTCTGGGAAGTAGGTGCTATTATTATCATTCCCATTTCATAGCTGTGGAAACTAAGGCAATCAGGTTAAATGACTTGTCTGGGATCACACAGTTAATATCTAAGGCCAGATTTGAACTCTGGTCTTCTAGTCTCCGGTCTGGTACTGTATGTACTATGCCCTCTAGCTGCATCCTATATATTGGAAAAAATCATTCTTGGGTCAAGTGTTCCAAATATTATTATCCCCAAATGGAAACTGACATTTGTAGGAGCATGTTCATAGGGACCCAGGTCTTCCAGATCTAAGATCAAGTCCAGGTATCTTTCTGCCACACCTACCTCTTGAGAAGCTTACTCATTTGACTAGATATATTGGGTACCTAAGCATAGGACCCATTTTCCCTATATTCTTCAGATGGGAGGTGCTGTATTGTTGTAGAAAGAGCTTTGGATTAGGAGTCAGGACACTTGGGATGGACTCCTAATACTACTATCCAATGTGTGACCCTGGGCAGGTCACAACCTCTCAGGACCGCATTCGTCTCACCCATAAAATAGGGATGAGTTTGGTTGGCAGAGGTAAGGCTCTTTCAAGCTAAAGAATTTGGTCCTTAAAGAACAATGACAGGAACACACATTCCTGGCGTAGGTCCTCGATTTCTCTGGGGATCCCACCTGGGGGTGGATGCCTGGAGGAGATCCAATTTGTAATGCTGTATTGGGACTCTTTTGGTCATGCCAGAGAAATCGGATGTAAATGCTTTTCAGTTTGTCAGGCAGACAAGAGTCCTGGTGATGAAAGATTTTGTTTCTGAATTTTAGACCTGAGCCACCCTCAACAAGGCTGATGTGGCATGACTGACATTGCTGTTACATAAGGAACTCATTGAACATGACCCTTAAGTGAGTCACACAGCACAATCCAGGCTCAGCCCCTCAACTCCCTGCCAACTGTATAGGAGAGCTGCTGAATGGCTGCCCAGTATCGGAAGGAAACAGTAGCCACTTAGACTTTATCAAAGGAGAAATTATTAATGAGAATTAGCACACATCTTCTCCAGTTGGCTGTCATAAATTGCCAAAGGGCTATTTATAACCATTTATGTACTTTTTTTTCCAAGTAAAGGAGGAACCCAACTCATTTTGCTTGGCCCTGGTAGACAGAAGTAGGACCAAAAGCATGGAACAGTGGAAAGAATGATGGATTTGGAATCAGAAGATCCAAGTTCAAGTGTTCCATTTTCTAGGTAGGTAAACATAATAGAGACACTTTACTTTTCTGTGCCTCAATTTTCTCATCTGTAAAATGAAAAGGGAGGATGATGGCACAGATGATCAACAGAGTAGGCAGAGGTTATAACCCTGAATTTGGAGTCAGAGGAACTGGGAATGGGCTCAAATCCTACTGTTGCCACTTACTACCTGTATGACCTTGGGCAAGTTACTTAACTCCTCTGTAAAATGAAAGGGGAACTAAATGACCTTTTAAAAGTCTCTTCCAACTATATAATTTTGTGATTATATGAATTTTCTGGAAGATCCTTGGCCAAGTATAGGGAAAAATTTCCATCAATGATATCTATCCAACAATCAAGTGGGTTGCCTCAGCATCATGGATCATGTCATTGAGTAGAGAAGAGTCAGTTGCACACCACTGGAGGCTGGGTGACTCCTTTGTCAAGGGGTGGTGCTGAGATGACTCACAGGTCAGGTAAGGGATAAGGTTAGATGTAACTTTGAGATTCAATCATTTTTTAAGGAAGAACTTCTAAACAATCAGACCTACCTCAAAAAGGAATAAGTTGCCCCGGGAAGTCATGTATTCCCCAACAACAGAAATGTTTCCTCTTTGTGGGGGGGAAACGGTAGGGACACTTTGATTTGGGGTAGGAAGTGGCCAAGATGACCTGTAAAATCCCTTCCAACTTCACTTCTATGACTAATTTCATCTGCTCTACCTGCCCCTCCATAAATTACAATCATTGTAAGATTGAGAGCCTTCAGAATTCTAAGAAGAAAGGTGAGCGTCAGAGAAGAGGAGGGAATTTTTTCAGTGAACGTTAAACTCTAAGTGAATTTTTGGCAGATTTTTTTCAAGTATATACAACTATGGAGCCAGCTCAACAGCAACATGCCTTTCATTCACTTTCTCCTCCGCCTTCCCTTTGTGGGAAGCCCCACCCCCACCCTGCGCTTGCTTTCTTGTAACATGCTGAGAATCCTACCTCTCACTCTCATCAGCAGCCTTTTCCGCCTCCTCCAGTTTCTGCAGGGCTGTGGCCAGACGTTCTTGGGCCCGGTCCAACTCTTCCTCAACTAGCTGGATCCGTCGATTCAGAGCTGCCACATCTCCTTCAGCCTACACAATGGATATAGGCATTTTGGTTGGAAAAAATCAAAACAAAAAAGCCACAACTGGACTGGGATCCAGTTTCAGCAACTACCTTCAAGACACCCCTTTCAACAAGTCCATTCCTGCTGTTGCTGCCCAGACTCCTGTGGGCCAGGCAAGAGTCTTGGAGAGAAGGGGTTACCTACTGGGAGACCACAGAAGTGCTCAGGAATGGGGCACCGGGGGAGAGACGGGGGTTAACCCCTGCCGTCCCAATCTATAATTATAACAGCTCACAATGAGGTTGCATTTTAAAGTTTGCCAAGGTTCTTTACATACATTATCTCATGGTCCTAGAGCAAACAAACATTCCCCTCTGATGATGTTACAGTAGGGAGTCACCAGGTATGAGGGAATGGACAAGAAAGTCTTGTGCTCTTCCAAAGACCAGTTGTTATCTCTGGGAACTCACAATGGACCTGCATAGTGTGAGGTTAAGATCTTCTGGAGACTTCCCTGAAAATCCAAAGTCAGCAATTGTCTCACGGCCTGCTACAAAATTCCTCGAGAGCACAGGCATTCCAGGACTAGGCCTGAGCCCAGATCAGATGGATCTTAGCAGAGCCTTGGATGAGGGCGCTTACTTGTTGCTGCTCTTTGGAAGAGCCCAGATTCCTTGTGCATATATACGAAAGAAACAAAGCTTCCCTCTTCTTCCCTTTCCTTCCTCATCCTGATGTGTCTTCTATTCAATTATATTGAATAAGCATTTATTAAGCACCCAAGCATCACATTAGCAACTCATGCAAAGAATGGAACAGACCAGGTCTTTCCTTTATCACACAGATAAGTAAATGCATAGGAATTTTGGTGGGGAAGGGGAGAAAGGAGGACTGACTGATACCCTAGGAGTGGGAATTAGCAAAGGCCAGAAATGACAAAATGAGCACCCTTGGCTTTCCCCTTTCCAAAGGATTTGGGGCAGCATAAGGCACAGGAGCAGAATAGAACAATGGGAAAGACATGGTTTTGGATTCAGAAGATCTGGGGTCAATTCGAACTTCTGATGCCTACCACCTATGTGACAACAGGCAAATCACTTCCATCTACGCTGGCGTCAGTTTCCCCATCAGTAAAATGAGGAGACTGGTTCAGATGACCTTTCCTTTCTAACTTGAAATCTGTGTTTGGAGGCTATAAACTGCAAGAAAGATCGCTGGAGTGGAAGTCAGAAGACCTGGGTTCAAATCTGTTACTTACTATCTCTGTGGTCTTGAACAATTTATTTCTTCTCCCTATGTCTCAGTTTTTCTCATTTGCAAAATTCAGGAGGGCCTTTGGGTCCCTCCCAGCTCTACATCTATGATCTTAGGACCTTGAAAGGATTGTGCTATTGTCTGTTAGTGGGGATGCTTGCTCCACGGAAGCGTTTGCAGCCCATTCCAGACTTCTGGAATTTTCTGGGGTCCAGCCTTCTGATTACGAGCCAGGGGGGCTGGTCCTTGGTCCTAAAAGTACAAATTGTTGCTAGGTCTGTACTTGGAGTTTGACAAGAGCCAGCACAGTTTGCCCTTCATTGGCATTGGCTTTGAGAAGCCAGGGCCACCCCTATGCCAGAATGCCTCAAAACTGAATAGACCTTCAGGTCTTTCAAGAGTGTCCCCCTCTAACATCTCACTTAATGATGATTTAGTGACCACTAAAATGATGCTGGGATATGATATCGTTGTTCAGTTCTTGGCAAAGATACTGGAATGGCTTGCCATTGTCTTCTCCAGGTCATTTTACAGATGAGGAATTGAGGCAAACAGGGTTAAATGATTCACCCAGGGTCACACTACTAGGAAATGCCTGAGGCTGCATTTGAACTCAGGTCTTCCTGACTCCAGGTTGCCCTTTAATACCTTTTGTTTATGGTAAGGTTACAAAGTGATTTCCTCCCAGCAAAGGTGTAAGGAATGTTACAGTGCAAGTATCATAGTCCTCCTCATTTTATAGGAAAGGAAAATGAGGCTTGGAAAGGGAAAGTGACATTCTTCAACTCATATAGCTAGGAAGTGGAAGAGCCAGAATATGAACTCCAGTCTGCTGATTCACAGGTTAATGATGCCCACTACACCCTGTTACCAAAGTCTTTAACAAAGGGATTGCTTGGTCTGGAAGGTACTGTGAAATTCTCAGACCTGGGACATATCTTAGAATAGAGAACATTAGAGTTAGAAACCTGAACTTCTGGCTAGGTAGGGCCAAGTATTAGTCTCCCCATTTTAACAACAGAGAAATTGAGGCACAGAGTCCAGAAAAGGCTCACTCAGAGCCGTGTAGCTTGTTAGTATAAATTTTAACCAGTCAGCTATATATGTTTATCCCATTTCTTTTACAATAGTCCTCCTCATGGCCCTGAGCAATACCACTAGAGCAAAACTTCTCTAAGGACCACTAAGCTGAATGGATTTCCAGTATAATTTCCAGTGAAAAACTAGACCAATCTAGCTAAATATGGCAAGGTTCATCACCAGAAGGCTGGTTCCTTTATGATAATTTCTTTTGGTCTCAGCAAATCATGAAGATCATCATCTAGCAACAGAACCAGGCCTAGAATCCTTTTCAGGGCCCAGAGTCTTAGGGATGGATTGAGGTCAATGTGGATTACCTTAGATGTACATTTGCTGACAGTGAATTAAAGGCTATATATGCATTATCTCATTTGAGTCTTACAAAAACCCTATAGCATAGGTGCTAGCAATAATCCTATTTTGCAGGTTAGGAAACTGAGGCTGAGAAAAGTGAATTACCCAGGGTCAACTAGCTAATAAATGTCTGACGCAAGGTTTAAATCTACGCTTTCCCAACCTGGAGTCTAGCCCTTTAGTCATTCTGTCATTGTGCCTTATTTAGAAGAAAAGGTAGGTATTACAATGTAGCCCCAAGTCAGGACTGGTTGTGGAAATTCAGAGAAAGAAAAAAGAAACTGTTTCGAAAATCGAAACCTGGAAGCATAGGAGACTATTGATGGAAAAAGAGAGACAGGGAGAGAAACAGAGAGAGAGAGAGAGAGAGACAGAGAGAGAGAGAGAGACAGAGAGAGTGTGTGAGTGTGTGAGTGTGTGTGTGCGCGCACATGTGCGCATGCAGGGAGTGTCAAGAAACTTTTCTTAACCATGGGGCTTGGCTGCCCAATAGAGGGAAAACTCAATCCCTGAAAAACAGACAAGAGAGGTAATGACTCTGTTGCCAGACCCAAGTCAGAACTAACAGAGAGAAAGATGATAATTTGACAGGTCCCTTCTGATTTTCTATTTCTACAAATCACTCATCTGAGGAAAGATTTCACTAAAACCACCAAACAGCTATTTTAAGGAACTGCTTCTGTTCTGTCAACTGCTATGTGTTTTTCTGGGGATTGGTCAGGAGCATCAAACTCTTGTCTTCTTACAGATACTTGAGACAGGGTTCCCTTCTCCCCCTTTCTTTCTTAGAAGTAACAAGACTGTTAAAAAGCAAATTCTTGCAAGCAGAGGGATTTCTACAACTGAACTCTTTTCAACAAGCAGCAATGGTCTTTCACTCAGAGATGTGGACAAAAAAAAAAAAAAACCCCAACAAAACTCTCCTCTCCCCCCCACCCCCAATCACTTTTAGTCACTCACTGCTAGTAATTTCTTGGACTCCACCTCTTCCTGCAATCAAAGCCTTCCACATTCTACAGAGGATTTTCCTTATATGGTAAAAGAGGCTCACTAAATCCAAGTGGTAAAGTAACAGGAAGATGTCGGCTAATCACACAAAAATCTAAACGAAACCAGCTGTCTGGATGCAGTGTCTGCAGAATGTTTGACTCTCCACTTTCCTAGTGGATGCCAGAGTGGATTTTTTTTTCTGCCTGGGGTTTAGCTATATTTTCCCAGAAACCTCTAGGCTTTATCTCCTCCCCACTGTGGGCTGCTTTTGCATGAAGTTTTCAAAAGTCATCAACTTTCCAAAAATATCCTTCCTTCCAACTGAATCTTCCTCCCATCCCTGTCTCTTGGCTTTTAGCAGGCCATTTTCGGCAAAAAGTCTTCCTTCTCTGGCTGAAGGAATGACTTGCTATGAGATCACAGAGGAAACAGGACTCAGGAGAGTTAGGATGGTTGAATGTGGGAAAAATCCAACTCTGCTACTGTTTCAGACTGAAAACATGTTTCTAAATGTCCCCAGGGTAGCATAAAGAGGGGTGTCTAACAGTAGAATGCTTTAACCAAGACCAAAACGGAAATACTGAAGGAGTCTAATAATAATTCTCATTTAAAAAATTTTTCATATTATTATCTATTTTACAGGTGAGGGGACCTGGATTGAAGGATTTATGAGACAAAGAATGACAGAAATAAAAGGCATTGGATGGAACATAGCTCTAGAGGTAATCTCATCCAATCCCTCTCTCCCATTTTACAGATGAAGATACGCAGGGCTAGAAAGGTTCAATGACTTGCCCAAGTTCATACAGTTACTAAGTAGCAGATTCAGGATTTTGAACTCAGATCCTAAGACCCAAAGTTCAGCATTCTTTCTACCCTACCATGCTGCCTTTCCTGGGTGTTGGTCTAGGACCCACATCAATGAGGTCACAGACTCATTGAAGAACTTATACCAAGTATTTGTACAAATATTTGTGGAAATGATGAATCTGAAAAGGAATGAAGATTTCTGTGTCTAAATCCTAGGCCTCGATCCTCCCAGTCTTTTGTGTCTGCTACCTTATCAATCCAAGTTCAGAATTTGCCCCTTTAGTTTTCTTCCAGCTTGCTAAGAGTTAATAATGCAATTAACACCTTCTCTGGCAGCTCAGCCACCAGTGGCATCTGTACTCTGGTTCCCACCTGCCTTTCTAGTCTCAGCTCATGTTACTCCCCTCCACTCATTTCAACCACACGTGTGGTCCCTCATACCTGGAATAGATTCTCTGGCTTGTTTTTCCTCTTTGAAAATTTTCTGTACCTTCAAGGCCCAGCATACGTGTTCCTTCCTCCATGCAGCCTTCTTTGGTTATCCCCTGCTAGAAAGGATTTCCTCCCTCCTTAAATCTCCCAGGTTGCACTTCTGGATTCTCTCCTATCAATTAATCTACAAGCGTTTCTTAGAAACCTTTTATGGGCTAGGCACTGTGCTAAATTCTTATGTGCTTAACCATTTCTAATTTGTATGAAAGTTATTTGTGTCAGTATCAAATACCTTGTTAGATAATTAGCTCCTGAGAACACAGACAATTCCCTTTTCATCTTTATAGCCCTATTGTGCTGTCTTGAACACTGTACTGAATAAATGACTATTGAATGGAATTCCCCAAATATCATGGTTTTCAAAGGCCTAAATTGAAAATAAGGTTAGGAACAACTCTACTTCCTAGGATTTCCAAATGTTCTCATTATTCCTTTACACTGAGTTTTCTAGGCTCCAGTGATTGTTGGGTTCCCTTGAAAAAGATGAGTCAGGAAGTAAAGAATCAGAATGTCAAGACTGAAAGGGACCTTATGAATCAAAAAAGGTCAGAGATGAAAGCACACTTAGCATGCTACAATCATAGATTTAAAGTGGGAAGGGAACTCAGAGGCCATCTCTACAAACTTTTTATTTTGTAAAGGAAGATATTCAGGCCTATGGTGGCTAAATGACTTTCCCAAGGCCACAGGATTAGAAAAAAGAACAGAGATAAATTCAGACCCTGATAATCAGCATCCAGATCCTCGTTCCCAATTTGGTGGGAAGATTATTGCATATACATTTGACTAGAAATATTAAAGTTAGAAAGGATTTCAGAAATGGTCTAGTACAAGTTGCCAGGTCCTTTTACAGAAAAGGAAACTGAAGCACTTGTGAAAAGTGAAAGAGACATAAGTCTCTTACTGGCACAGCCAGGGTTAGAATCCAGGTCCTTGGAGTCCTAATCCCATGCTCTGCCCAAACCTGAGGTGCAGCAATCTTCCAGAAAGGGAACTTCTGGCAACTAGAGACAGAGTCATGGGGAATGATTGCAGCAGCAAAGAACAAAAGAACATGGGGGAGGGGGGTCAGGAAGAAAGGGCCGGTGAGTCAGGAATGGAGCCCCCAAGAGAGATCAAGGGGGAACAGTTGGAACAGGGGCCAGGAAGATAAGCATCACCACTACCCAGAGGAGAGTGATAAAATAATCTGGGTGAACATAATGGAAAGAGCCCTGGATTTGGAGTCCAAGGGGCTGGGCTGGAAGCTTGGCTTTGCCATTTACTACCCACATGAGGCCCTGGGCAAGTCACTTAACCTGATCTGTAAAACAAAGGGGTGGGACTATATGGCCAGATCTGTGATTACTTTCGTCCTGTGTGGCTTTGGGAAAGCTTAACTTCCCCAGATTTCAGGGTCCTCACTGGCCCAAGATTTGCTGGTGATCTGGGCCTTCCAGCTCAACTATGCTGCATGTGCACAAGAGCCACAAGCGTTTACCCCTATTAAGTCTGAAATGAGGAGGTGTGTTGGGACTGTTGGGTCTTTCCATCTGTACTGGGTGGGCTGATGCTCCCCTCCCTACAATATGAATCTGAAACCAACCAGGTGAAAAACTAGGTGGGTGTCCCATTTGTGGGGAGGAGATCAGCACTTTGGGGCACACCCAGGCCAGTTCTGAGTCAGAGGAAAGGATGACAGCACCTGAGTCAACTGCCCTGCATCTGTGGTGGCACCTGGATTTTTCCCAGGTGGTGTCTCACCTCCTGTGTGTGTGTGTGTGTGTGTGTGTGTGTGTGTGTGTGTGTGTGTGTGTGTGTGTGTAGGGGGGGGCAGGCAGAGTTGGATAAGAGTTTTTCCAGGCAGGTAGGAAGTCAAAGGGAGATGGAATAGAAAGCACTTAGTTCTCTGTGGCTTCCCCCATTAGATCTTTCTCAAGTTTCCCATAGTCACCCTAAGAGGTACCATCTCCCATTTACAAAAGAGACAGGTGTAAAAAGTTGAAGTGACTTGTTCACAGGCAGCAAGAAAATGTCACAGCTGGGACTTCAACTCAAGTCTAATGGCTTGCAAGTCCAAAATTTTTCCCAGTCCAGTTTGCTCCCTGGTAAGCCCTATTATGTGGGATCTAGTAGTCCTACCAGGTGCCTAGAAGATACCTGGTCAAGCCCTGCTTCTCTTTGTCCAACCCCTCCCCCCCTTGGCCCTATTTCCCCTCATCTGGTCAAACCCTACTTCTCTTTGTCCACCTCCCCCTCCCCCCTCTAGGTTAGTTTCTAGTGAGAGCCTTCCTCACCCCCCCAAATCCTACTGGGATTGTTAGTTCTGCACATTTCCCAGCTCTGGGATGCTCTATATGTAGGTGGGGGGAGATAGTGGGAGGAATGTGCTCAGGGGGTCACTCGGATGAATGACCTCACGGAATCAGTGGTTAAAACTGCTATTGGATGTTGAGATGACCGCCTGTGGGTCCTGGGCAGAGGCAGAAGGAAGGCCAAAGAGAGACGGAAACAGAGCTGGAGAAGGAGCCAGGCAGACGGCAGACGGGGCTCCCGGGATACAGTCCTGGAGGGCAGACGGGCTCCCTCCGGCAGGAACCACCTCCAGCCTTCAGAGGGAGCGGGAGAGGAGAGAGAGACACAGAAGAGAGAGAGAGACACAGGAGAGAGAGAGAGAAAGAGAGAGACAGAGAGAGAGACAGAGAGCGGGAAAGGGAAGGGCGGGGAGAAGTGGGGGGAGGCAGTTGGGATAAGGGGAGTGAAAGGAAAGAGAGGGAGACAGGAAGAGGGAGGGAGAGTCAGAGAGGGGAAGAGAGACAAGGAAGGGGGGGAGGGAGGACGGGAATAGACTGTACAGGACAGGAAAATGGAAAGAGGGAGGGAAAAGAGTTAGAGGAAGGAAAGAGGGGTGGAGAAAGGAAGGGGCGAGAGAAGAGAGACATGGAGGGAGGGGAGAAAAGAGAGATGGAGAATAGAAAAAATGAAAGGGGAGAGCAGACGGATGGAGATGGAAGCGGAGGGGAGAGATGAAGGGAGAGCAGAGAGAGAATGAAGGGGAAGAGAGCAGAGAGATGGAGACGGCAAAGAGAGATGGAAGGAAAGGAGAGCAGAGAAGGATGGAGGGAGAGAAGAGCAGAGAGAGACAGAGCAAAGAGAGACGGAGGGAGAGCGGACGGAGAAGAAAGGCAAAGTGAGGGAGGAGGGTCTGAAACAGGAAGGGAGAGGGAGGAGCAGAGAAAGAATGGGGTTTGAGAGAAGGGAAAAGAAAGGAGGATAGGCAGAGCGGAGAAGCGAGGCGAGAGCTGGGGCTAGGGCAAGGATAGGAGCAGAGGGGCAGGGGCAGGGGCAGGGACAGGGACAGGAGCATAGGGGCAGGGGCAGGGGCTGGGGGGGTCTCACTTTCTCCCGCTGCTCTCGCTCGCCGTCTAGCTCCCGCTGCAGGCTCTGGGCTCGGTCCTCCGCCTCATCCGCCTGCTGCTGCAGCGCCTGGATTTTCCTTTTCACCGCCTCCAGGGAGTTGAGGCCGGCCATGGGGACTAGGGGCTCGGGGCACGGGGCAGGACGGCCTGGGAGTGCTGGGGCTGGCGGGACTGGCGCCGCTGGTCTGCACTGGGGAGAGGAGCCGCCGCCCAGGTCCCGGAGCCCCCGCCTCCTTCCCACCCCTTGAGCTGCCGGGCGGCTTTACGGTGGGGGGGGGATAGATGAGGTCACCAGGGCTGGGGGCGGTGACGTCAGCACAGCTGGGGGAGGGTCGGTGACGTGAGCACCGCTGGCCGCAGCTGCTTGGAAAATGCCCCTTTTCGGGACTTATTAGGAGAAAGATTGCAGCGGAGCTCCTCCCCTAGCCTTGAAGCCCGCCTTTGGGCGGAGGGGATCGGGGTGGCCACGGTGAGATGGGGCGGGGCGAGGTGGGCTGGGGATGGGGGCATGGAGGTGTCCGGCTTGCTCCAGCCTGGCTGCTTCAGCCCGGCTGCCCCAGGACTAGAGGGATGTGGCCACGCGGCCCCTCACCGTGGCACCGAAGTCTGGCCGCAGCGAGGTGGCTTCGATTCCCCGTCCGCCAGGGGGCAACCCTGGACAGCAAGAGCTTTGGGCGAGGGGTGGCAAGGTGGGGGACGCCTGGCGGTACATACATCGGTGGCCTTCCTGTCTGTCAGCTCTAGCTTCTCCTGGGCATCCTTAAGGTCTTCAGAGTACTTGTCCAGCTCATCCTCTGTTCCCTTTAGTTTCTTCTGCAGGATCACCAGCTCCTCCTCCACCTGTGGCCAAGGCAAAACAATAATGAGTATGCCCAAGAGTGGCCTTTTTTTTTTTCCAGGCAATCCGCATCTCCCTCTCCCAGGCCTCACCTGGTTCCCCCACTTACTGCCTACCCATTTCTTTCCACCCCATTCCCATACTCCATGCACATTCCCATCCCTCAACTACCCCTACCCCACACATTCCTCAGTCCTTACCTAGTCTCCTCTCAGCCCTCTGTCTTTATCACCCCTTGGACCCCTACAATCCTTCAGTTGCTCTTTCAGTTACTTCATCATCACCCCTACCTCTCAAACCCCCACACTTCAGCTTTACCATCTGTGCCTCAAACCTATAATTACACTTATCCAGATGTCAGTCACTTTTCTTACCCCTTCTATTATCCAACATCCCTCAATTTTCAGGAGACTATCAATCCCTCAGGCCCCCATCAGGGCCTCATCCCTCAGTTCCCCTCTACTATTTTAATTACCTATCTAGGCTGTCATCACTTATTCACTCTACTCTTACATCCCACTTCTCCTGTATCTTCACTTCTCATCACCCCTTCTAGATTTGAAGGCAGGTCCCTGGCTGGAAGGGCCCTAGACACAGTCTAAAGCTAAGGTCAGACTAGGAGGAACAGGAAGCTTTTACAGAAATGTGATTCTGTTACTATGTGTGTTACTGTTTCTCTCTCTTCATCCCATTTCACCACCATTTATACCCCTAACCACTAGGAGTCAGGGACAGGTCTATATCATGTATCTACGTGATCTGTTCTCATACACCCCTGGAGCGATTGCACTTAGAAGAAATTACACCAGACCGGCCCAGATAAAGAGAAGGGAGCAAAGCAACAGGAAATGCCGTTTGTGCACCTCAGGTGCCCAGCCATGTGCTTGTCCTTGTTGGGGAGATGGAAGGAGGAGATAGAATTGTTGCCCAAAGGTTCACAGTCTCATGGAGGAGTTAAGGCAAACAGAAAAGATGGAGAGAACATTGTAAGTGCCACTCAAGTTAGGAGTCAGACTGAGGGAGGTTGTTAGTGCTGAAGGAGACCAGAGGAGAGGGAGATCGGGATGGGTTGGGGCAGTCAGGAAGGTTTCCTGGAAGATGTGGCCCTTTAAGGGAGCTTTAAGGAGGGTGATAAAGACACAGGAGAGCAAGTAAACCTTGTGGGACTGATTCACTCTTTAAGAGGGGGCTTTGTTTCTAGATGTGGATAATCTGAACCAGATAGATCTATCTTGAGCTTTTTAGGCCACAGATTTTCCATATATCAAATCCACTGCCGTATACTATAATTCGTACATACTCCTGTTAAGATCTTCCCTTTCCCAACCAGCCCAGTGTTTCTTCAGCTAACTATCCATAATGCTCTATATTCAGTATCTTCTTCCCTTCATACTTCACACTTTCCTAATACCCATCATCCAGACTCTACTTCTTAATCTTTTATTGTTCCAGACACCCACAGTGTTCATCCTTCTCCTCTCTCTTAGAAACACACATAACCTATCCCAGTATAGCGTGCTTGTATTGTTTCCCCAAATATACAAATGTACACTGCTCCTGCTCTAACCATTTAAGTCCACTCTTTCTTCCTTCTGCTTTCTTCCCCCTTGCAAACACACAGAACATGGGTCCTTTCTCTGTCCCTAGAAAAAACAGCACAGCATAGATGTCTCTTTTCTGTTCACTCACCTTGTTCTGCCAAACTCAGACTGTCCTGCAAAAAGGAACCAGGAGAAAGCTTTTCTGCCCTCCATACTGTTCTTCCCCAGAGGAGGAACAGAGCTCAGGCCCTCTTTTCTTTGTCCCACACTCATATTGTCAGACTTGGAAGAGCCGTTGAACAAAAAATGTTAGAACTGGCCCCTTAGAATACTGAATGTTAGAGCTGGAAGTCACTTTCCAGATCAGACCTCTGAGGTCTGAGATGAGAATGAACTTCCCTGATCCAGTCAGGAAGAAGCAGAGTTAGCATTCAAACTGGGCTCCTTGGACCCCAAATCCAGTGTTCCTTATGCTAGCTCTGGGCTGCCCTCTCCTCTACCTTCAGTCAATGTTTGTTGAGTGAATGAATGAATGGAAAGAAACATGTAGGTTTCTGCATGGTTACAGGTCCAGTTAATTCTCCCCTCTTAGAGCCAGTTCTCTTGGCACTCATGGAACCTAAAGTTCTGCATCTGGGGGGTCTGTCTGGTTTCATCTTAGGCTGCAGTCTGTCTCAAGTCTCTTTATGAGAGGGCTTTATCCTAAAGAATTTCCAGGATCACATTTGTGTTTGGCTGATAAAGTGGCCTGACCTTGGTCCTGGCATTGGGCCATCAGTTTCAGTGGAGTGCCTTGGTCTTATTCCTATATTCAACACTTCGGGCAGGGAGTGATCTACCTCAGCCCTAGCTAGACAGAGCATCCATGGCCAACAAATTCTGTCCTAATGCAGAATTCGATTTCAGGCAGGGACTGGAGCACTTCACTTTAACTTCCCTGGTCTTCAGTTTCCTTATTTGTCAAATGAGAGAGCTGGACTAGAATGATCTCTAAAATTCCTCCCAGCTCTAAATCTTATAGTGTATTGGGAAGGACACTGGATTGGAAGTCACTGATTTGGAAGTCAGAGGACCTACATTTAGATCCCAGACACACAGGGTGATAGCTGGTAAATGTCAGTGTCAGAACTTGAACCCAGTCCTTCTGATTTCAAGCACTTTCCAATGTAATGTGAGAATGAGCATTTTAAGTGTGTTGTGTATATTCAAGAGCTAGATTTGGTAGTTCTGTTTCTAAGTGTAATTTGGCATGTTATTTTTTGGAGGGGTGCTTGGAAGTAGTCGAAGAAGGCTCCATGGAGGTAGTGACACTTGAGTTGGACTCTGAAAGAGGGACATGATTATGGGCATGAAGACAGAAGAACTTCAGGGCAGGTGTGGGAGGAAAAGATCATGTCATAGAATGAGAGATCTGGACCAGGAAAAAACTGTAATAGAGCTGAGTCTAGTCCAGCTCTCTTGCTTTTCAGGAAACTGAGACCCAGAGATGTTAAATACTTGTCTCTGGTCATGTCATTAGCAAGTCAGAGGTGGGATTTGAATTTAGGTCTTCTGACTCCATAATCAGAGGTCCTTTCTCTATACCACATTGCTCCCAGGGAACTCCCTTAATCCTTTTTTTGCACCTCCCTGATGACATTTAATATATTTTCATTTATTTTATAGTCACTTGTTAGTGTATCCTGTCTCAGTAGATTGTAAGCTTCTGGAGGGTGGAGATCATGTTTGTTTTTTTCCTCCCCATAATCCCTTAAAGGGTTTTTTAAGTGGTATGATTAACCCCCAACCCCTTACCCCCCCCCCCCCAAACCACACCAAATTACACTTGGAGATGGAACTACCAAATCTAGCTCTTGAATACACACAACACACTTAAAGTGCTCATTCTCACATTACATTGGAAAGTGCTTAAAATCAGAAGATCTGGATTCAAGTTCTGATGCTGATACTTTCTGGTCATCACCCTTTGTGTCTGGGATCTAAATGCAGACCCTCTGACTTCCAAACCAGTGACTTCCAATCCAGTAATTCAGGCTTAATAAATGTTGAATGCCCATTCCTCTTTATGGTACTCAGTTTCCTTCTCTATAAAATGGGGATACTAAAAATAAGAAATAATATTAATAAATACTAGCACTTTAAAGTTTGCAAATTATTATAGATATATTTCATTTTATTATAATAATCATATCTGTCACTTACATAACCCTTTATATAACTTTTTATATAAGATATAAATTATGTAAAACCTTTATATAACCCTTTAAGGCTTGTACAACCCTTTAAATACATTATCTCCTTGCATGCCTATATGCCTCTCTCAAAGGGTCATCTTGAAGACCTAATGAATAATAGATTGTAGAGTTTTTATAACTGTTATTAATTAGTAGCTATTAATTTGAAACTGTTGATAGCTCTTAGTGTGAATAGTTTAGCAGAGTTTAGAATAGTTTAGCAATTTATTTAGTGTTTATTTTTCATTATCTTATAAATAATGATACATCACATCTTGTATGCTAGTAATTATGATAGTATAAACTTATTATCATTTCCATGACCATTATTATTAATAAAGGTAAGCTCTCTGAAGACAAGGATCATGTTTTCTCCCTTTCTTGTCTTTCCCATCCTGTAGCTGAGCCCAGAGCTAGAAATATGGGTCCTTAGGAAAGAAACTGATTTGATTATGACTCACAAATATTAACTTGATTCTCCCCTTGCTGGTACAAGTGTCAAGATTACAGTCTGTGAGATGTGGGCAGATTTAAGGATACACTGCAACCTGACATTCGTTTGATGATGCCTTAATTCCACTGGCTTGGATTTCCTTGATCAACCAACAAGGGAAGAATCTGGTATATTAATAAAAATATATTGAAGTCAGCATGGTTCAGTGGAAAGAGCCCTGAGTTTGGAGTCACAGGATTCAGATTATAATCCTGCTCTGTCACTTACTACATGTGCTAGTGTTTATTATTATTTCTCAATGTTGTTATTCCCATTTTACAGAGAAGAAAACTGGGTGCCGTCAAAAGGAAGTGGCATTCATCCATTCATTCAACATTTATTAAGTATCTGCACTGGTGCTCTATCCACAACCACCTAGCTGCCCTGAGTTCAAATCTCACCTCAGACACTTGACACTCACTAACTGTGTGACCTTGGACAAATCACTTAACCCCAATTGCCTCATCCTAGGTCATCTCCAGTCATCCTGATGACTATCTGGTCACTGGATTCAGATGGTTCTGGAGGAGAAGTGAGACTGGTGACTGGCACAGTCTTCCCTCACTCAAAACAAAGTTAAGTGCAAGTCATGTCATCATTTTCTCTGATGGCATGGTCTTCTTCGGGCAATGAAGAACTAATACACCATTAAGTATCTACTACTTAAAAAGTATGACCTTGGGAAAGTAATTTCTCTTGGTGCCTCAGTTTCCTCATCTATAAAATAAGGAAGTTAGACTAGATGACTCTGAGGTCCTTTTCAGATCTAAGGCTAAGATTCTAGAATACACTTTCATCCTCCAGTGACTCAGTGAGGAAGTGAACCATTCTTGGACTCTTGCCAATGAATCTATCGCAGCAAAATTCCAGTAAGTCCTACCATGATGGAAAGGCTTCATAGGATCAGAGACTTAGAACACTGGAAGAGATGTTAGAGGCCATGAGATCCAATTACTTATTTTATTTAAGATTTTTTTTTATTTTTTGGAGGGGGGAGATGATGCAATCAGAGTTAAATGACTTGCCCAAGGTCGCACAACTAGTAAGTGTCAAGTGTCCGAGGCCAGATCTGAACTCAGTTCCTCCTGACTCCAGGACTGGTGCTTTATTAATTACACCACCCCAACTACTCATTTTAAAGATGAGAAAACTGAGGCCCACAGAGGTTAAGTGACTTACCCAAAGTCACAGCAGCAAATGAAGGAGCTTTAAGTATGAGCCCAGTGAGAAATTGGGTACCTGTTGTCCAGTGGCCAACCTAGCTCAGTTCTGAGAGCCTCATCACTAGGTTGGCAGCAGGAGGCTGAGTTCTGGAAGCACAGTAACTTGAACAATTTTCATCTAAATACCATGACTGGATGTGGGCAGATTTTGTATAGCTGTATTTATACTAGATAGTATTGGGAGTTTTTATTGCATGTTAGAAAGTGATAATACATCAATAAAAAAAATCTTTTGATTAACAAATTGTCCATGAAGGCTACATGAAGGGGCCTCAGTTTTCTCATTTGTAAAAAAAGAATAATAACAATGATGATGATAATGATAATAAAAGCTGGCATGTATATAGCCCCTTATTTGGAAAATATTTTGCATGCTTTATCTCATTGGATTTCTCCACTATCAGCTTTAAAGGTTTGTTATATAGATCAGATGAGAGAGAGGATTGTAAAGGGAGCTGGATCTGCCTATGTGAGGCAAGTCCTTTTACTGGAAGAGGCCGTGTTGTATAGTGGAAAGTTCACTGACTTTTGAGTTAGGGACTGGGTTCAAATTCTGCTTCTATGACCTTGGATGAGTCACTTGTGCCTCATTTTCCTTATCTGTTAAATGAGGGGTTTGGATTACATGACTTCTAAAGTCCCTTCCAACTTTAAATTTGTGGTCCTATAGTCACAGGTTGGGGGGGTTATTTGCATATATGTGATAATTGAAGGGAGTCTTCATATTTATATAGTATTTCATAGTTAGAAAACACTTTCATTTGCCTTATCATGTTCAACCTTCACATTTTATGGATCATATAATTGAAGTCCAAAGGGCAATTGATGGGCCCCAGATCACACTGCTAGTGTGATTATCCCAGGTTTGCTGGGTTAAATTCAGTCCAATCCAAATCTAATGCACTTTCCATGACACCAGGTTATAAAATTTCCCTTTGAAATGAATTCCTTTTGAATTCCACCATGATCCCATTCTAGAAAACGAGGAAGTGGGATAAGATGTTCTCAAAGTCTCATCTTGCACCACACATTCAATGCTCTGTTCTTTGAAGACTTTCCTGTGACCTGGTTATTCTCTTAAGCTATCTTTTTTACTCTTACCTCCCCTTTGGTGTTAAAATTCTAGAGAGTGGTGCACCCTGGGTGCCTCTACATTCTTGACTCCCATCTTTTCTCCAGCCTGTGCAGGCTGATTCTGCTGTTCTCTTAAAATGGACCTCTGCAATCTTAAATGACCTCTTCCTTGACAAATTCAAAGGTCTTTTCTTAGCCCTCCTTGTTCTTGACCTTTGTGCATTTTTGCATTCTTCTGCCCACTCTCTTCTCCTGGCTTCAGAGACAGTTTTCCTTCTACCTTTCCAATTGTATTACATATTACTCTGCTTCATTCATTCTTTTCAGGTTTTCTTGGTACTATTGTGCCCTTTATGTAACATACTCCCTCCTCAAATCTGCCTCTCAAAATCCCTAGTTTCTTTCAAAGTTCAGCTCAAACACCACCTTCTCCTGATCCCCCCAATAGCTAGTGACTTTTTGGCCCCCATGGGTCATCTTTCTCTTCCTACCCCTAAAGTGTATTTTCCAAGACCCTGCCCCTGGCCTACTTCTCTCCTCTCCTCTTCTAATTCATTGCAATGGCTTCAATTATCATGTTTATTCAAATGATTCCCAAATACATATATCTCTAGTCCTATAATAATAATAGCTAACATTAATATAGTACCTTGAGATATTTTTTATAGCTTTTTGTAAATATTATCTCATTTGATCCTTACAACAACCCTGGGAGGTAACTGCTATTATAATCCTTATTTTGCAGGAGAGGAAACTAAGGCAGTCTGAGTGATTTTACCCAGGGTCTGAGTTTTTTTTTTTTTTTTTTTTTTGCACAGGTTTGCAAGTGTCTGAGGTGGGATTTGAACTCTGGTCTATCCTAGCTCTAGCTCTAGCACTCTATCCACTGTAGAACCTAGTTGTCCCTATCATTTCCCAAACTCCAGGTCTACTAGTCTAGCTGTTTGCTGGAAATGGGGACTGCCTCAGTCAAACTGAGACCTGGGAAAGATCTTAGCTTAAAAAGACCAAGGTCTCCCACTATATCCTGGGCCATCTGTAGTCGTCCTGATCTATATCTCTCCATTGGACCCAGAAGGCTCTGGAGAAGAAAATGAGGCTGGTGGCTTTGCACAGCCCTGCTGTTCTCCACAGATCAGGGTGATCCATCCCCTTCTCTCCACTCATACAGGCATCACTTCCGTTCAAGTCCTCATCACCCTTTTCCTGGGTCACTCTCCCTATATACAGCTTCACTCTTCCTACAGCTGCCGAATGGATTTTCATAAAGCACAGATCTGACCATACTCTGCTGCTTAAGAAGATTCCATGACTCCCCCTTGTTCACTCTTGTCTCTTGAATGAAATACCAAGTGGTCTGTCATGTAAAGTTCTTCACCATTTTGTTCTGATCTGCTTTCCCAGACTTATTTCCCATTACTTTCCTTCGCAGATGCTCAAGCCAAACTGACTGATTTGCTGTGACCCTTATTCAACATTCTTTCTCCCACCTCTGTGCCTTTGAATGGACAGTCCCATGCTTGGAATGCTCTTCCTCCTCATTTCCACTCATTAGAATTCCTACCTGCTTTCAAGGCTCAGCTGAAGGGATACTTTTTAATCAAGGCCTTTCATAATCTTCCCTCTCCCCAAATTCTTAGCTGGAGCCAGCTAGATGACAAAGTAAGTAGAGTGCTAGACTTAGAGTCAGGAAAATGAATTCAAATATAGTCTCAGAAACCTTGTATAGACCTGGACAAGTCATCCTCTTCCTGCCTCAGTTTTCCTCATCTGTAAAATGAAGATAATAATACCATGTGACTCTCAGGGTTTCTTTTTTTTTTGTGAAAATCATATGAGATTATATCTATGAAGTGCTTAGCACAATTCCTGCTATACAGTAGGTACTTAATAAATGCTTGTTCCCCTCTCTCTGACAACTGGTCAATCAAATAATAAGTCAACGAGTATCTATAAACTGCCTACTATCTGCTTGGCAATATTCTAAGCACCGAGAGATACAAAAATAAAAATGAAATAGTTCTAGATCTCAAAGAACTTAATTTCTATATTATTTTGTATTTACTTTATTTGGTGTATTAGCTTTTATTTACTGATACATACACATATATATATATATATACATATGCATAGAGTATATATACAGGCATAAACATATACATGTATATATATTTATATACACATGCATACACACACATACACATACAGAGTGTCCCCAGAAGTATACTAAATAGTAACTGTTTCTCTTTTACCCAGAAATCCTGAGAGTCTTGCCCTCTTAGTTTTTTTTTTAAATTAAAAAGGGCCATCCCTTGAGTAACTACTTAAAGAGGCCCATTCATTGAATGCATGTATCTCACTCAAAGTGAGAATGTGATAAGAACTTACCCTAAAATGGCCAGGATCACACATTGTATCCTGGGCCATTTCCAGTCATACTCCCCTCCCCTACCTTCCCCTTCTCTTTTTTTCTCTTTCCTTTCCAGTCTTATCTTTTCACACCTGCAAAAATCAGATATTTAAAGCACAGATTTGAGCATACTGTATAAAAATAAAAACAAAAAACTCTTCAGTGACTACTCATTGTCTATGGGGTAACATATAGACTCCTGTGCTCGACACTGAGGGCCCTTCTCCATCTGGCCCCAGCCTACCTTTCCAGGCTTATCTTTCTCTTCTTGCCTTCCTGAACTCTCTGTTCCTGACAAACTGGACAGTGAGCTGTTGGCCTGATCTCATGCAGTCTTCTCACACCCCAGCGCATTCCTTCAGGCTGTCACCCTGCCCTGGAATGCAATACACTAAGCCTTTCCCAGGACCCAGCTCAGGTGCCACTGACCAAAGCCTCCCTGCATGACCTCCTCCAAGTCCCCAGCCAAAAGGGCTCTCTGCCTGCTCACATTTCTTAAAGCACATTGTCTGCACCTCTCCCAGGCTCTTGTCACACTGGACTTTGGGTGGTACTTATTTTGGACATTTAGTATCCTTCCTGTTAGGTAGCGCAGATGGTGTGAGAGCTCGACCTGGTGAGTCAGAAAGAATCCCAGGACAAATCATTTAACCCCTCCCAGATGGTTTCCTCATCTGTAAAAGGGGGAGAATTGTTGTGAGAATCAATGAGATGGTTTAATAACAATATCATGTCATATTGTATTATTATGTCACATGTCATATCATATAATAGCATGCCTTATCATGTCACATCATAGTGCATTGCATCACACCACAACATGGCACAATTTAATATGGCATAATTAAACATAAAATGATACAATATGACATGACAAGATATAGCAACATAATAATAAAATATGACATAATATAATATAATAGTTAGAATTTTTATAGGTATTATTATCTTAATGAGGAAACTGAGGCAGACAGCAATTAAGTGACTTGTCCAGGATCACATAATTCATAAATGTCTGTTTGGAAATTCAAACTAAGGCTGTTCTTATTCCAAATCTAATTCTCTACTTGTAGCGCCACCTAGAGGTCTAGAAGTGATATAGGTTAAAGTGCTATTTATTCATTGCACCACCTAGAGACCTTAACGTAATGTAAGTAAAGTACCTTGTCAATTTTCAAGAGTCGAGAGACTGGATCTGAGATCTGTTTGGTATTCCTGGGTGAGAAAGCCCTCACTGCTAACACATGTTGACACTTTCTGTGCAGCTCAGGAGATGGAGAGGTTTAGTTGACTTGTCCTGGGTCACACAGCTAATATGTATCAGAGGTAGCATTTGAACCCATGTTCCTGGCTTCAAGGCCAGCACTCTAACCACTGCCCCAGGTGGCCTCTTTTAAGTCTTAGATCTCTAAATAAAAGTATTTTTATCATTACTGTCAACTACCTGAAGCAAAGGGGCTCTGTCCTCTTGTATTTTTCCTTCTGAGAGCATATTGACTTCAATGATTCTTTTTTTTTTGTTAGCGAGTATTCCTTCCACCAGTGAGGACCAGAGCCTCTCTAGGACTTAGAAGCTGATGTTGGTCAGTTGCTACAGCTAAAAATTTTGTCATTGCAGTCAATATAGTCAGTGTCTCTCCAGACTCACTTGTGCTACTCAACCCCACTCAATTCAGTTCAATTCAATTAGACAAGAAGCCTGTCCAGCATGATAGAACCTTCCAGAGTTTGTGTTTTGCTGGCGTAGAGTCTTGGTGAACCTCGAGTGACTTCCAAGTCATGATGAGGACCCAGCCCTTTCACACAGTAGGTGCTTAATGGATAATCTTTGGATTGAATTGTATCGAAAGCCCTTTCTAACTCTGACATTTTGTGTTCTAATGGTCCTCTTGGCTCTGACATTCTGTGCTCTCCTACCTTTGTGGGTGCTCATATTCTCATATACACACCCTCCACACTCATCCATTCATGCGTAAATATGTACGCATTTATATACACACACATAAACACACTCATGTACTCCAAATACCCAAAGTCACAGATACAAATGAACACACACAAGTACTCTGTCACTCACATAGTCAGAAAGAATTTAAGTGCTTACCATACATCAGAACGTGTATTAAGCCCTGAAGATACGAAGAAAGGGGAAAAGATTCTTTGTTCTCAAGGAGCTCACAAAGTAATGAGGGATATAACATATACATAACTAGGCACATACAAGATTCACTACTCTTTATATAAGAGTACATAGAAGGCAATCTCTGAAGGAAGGCACCAGCTATGCGTATACATGTGTGGTTGTGGTATTACTGGCAAAGGCCTCCTGCAAAAGATGGGATTTGAACTGACTTTTTTTTTTTTTTGAGGAATTGAGGCTAAGTGACTTGCAAAAGGTCACGTAGCTAGTAAGTGTCAAATGTCGAAGATCAAATTTGAACTCAGGTCCTTCTGACTCCATGGCCAGTGCTCTATGCACTACACCACCTAGCTGCCCCTCAAGGTGACTCTTAATGGACACCAGAGAAGCTATATGCAGAAGTGAACTGGGAAAGCGTATCTAGACATTGGGGCACCAAGGCACCAAGGCAGGAGAGGGAGTCTTGTTATAGGAGGAACAAGTTGGTCAGTGTGACTGGACTATAGAAGGTAGGGATGGGAGAAATAGAAAAGAAAATAAGAAAGGTAGGAAGGGGCTGGGCTGTGAAGAAATTTTATATTTGATCCTGGAGGTAATAGGGAACCACTAGAGTTTATTGAGTAGTGGGTATAACCTGGTCAGACTACGTGTACTCTGGGAAAATCATTTTGGCAGCTGAATGGAGTATGGAGTTTGGAGAGAGTGGAGGCACTAAGTCTAATTAGAAGGCAGTTTAATAGTTCAGGTGAAAGGTGATTAGGGTGCACACACACACACACACACACACATACGTATACACCATTATATAAAGTCGCAGGTAGACAATCCAATTTCAAATATATATATATTCATAGATAAACACTTGTGTTCAACCTTCTTTCTTACAAAAGTCTAGAGTACACACACACACACACACACACACAAACATACTCCCAATACGCAAAGTGACACGCACACACACAGCACACATATACATGTATTCTGTACATAGTATAAACATACACAGGAGCACTATGCGCAAAGTTACCAGCGCATGTAAAGTCACAGCCCCACCATCACCCATGCACAGAGGTAAGTATCCACACATACCCCTATACAGTTATATGTACAGTGAATTCCTTGTTCCTATATAGGTATATATATGTATATATAATATATATACACATACATACATACACATACATACATACATACACACATATGCAAAACACATTCCTAATATACAAGATTACAGATACACTCATACAATTACACACATACATACCACTATACACAAAACCACAGCTATATACACACATATACATATATAGTCACACATACAGCCATGTACAGTAACAAGTATACACTCACCCTCACCCCCACCCCCACCCCATGTACAAAGTCACAGGTACACATGCTCACAACTATGTCTACACAGTCTATATTAAAAGTCCTATTCCTATTACATAGAAATATGAGAAGGCAGGATGAGGTCACACACACACACACACACACACACAAAACCTTACACACAAAATCACATCTAGCAACACAGTCTCATATATACCTATATGTACACTCCTAGATCAAAATCTCATGTATATATTCAACCAGTTCCCACCCCCTGTGCTACATAAGCACAAACACATGAACACATCTCTAATACACAAGGTCACAGGTATATACACATATACAGTAACGTACACAAAGCCACAATTTCACAGTCTCACACATACACACATATGTACCATCATAGGTATATACACTCATATGCACCCTC
This sequence comes from Bettongia penicillata ogilbyi, assembly GCA_023548195.1. Classification (NCBI taxonomy): domain Eukaryota; kingdom Metazoa; phylum Chordata; class Mammalia; order Diprotodontia; family Potoroidae; genus Bettongia; species Bettongia penicillata. Next base: position 1,567,777 of record JAJHZJ010000315.1, on the reverse strand, counting down.
CTATATACCCAATCACACGTTCATACTCAGGTGTGAGCACACACACACAAACTTGGCTACACTTATTCACAATATATATACAACAATTCCCAAGTATACACTCACATACCATCTTACAAAAGTTACAGGTATACAGGTTTACAGTCACATACACATACATCTCATATACCACGTCACAATATTGTTGAGTAGAGAAGTGAGAAAACAGGATGAAATGAGTGTCTCACATACATACACTTCCCTAATATGTCTCTGCCCCACCTGTTCCATGAATAAAGCCATTGGTATATACAACAAAACATATATTCTGTATGCAAAACCACAAATATGCCTGCACACCAACTAAAAAAAAAGCTGGTAAACATTAACAGGTAGATGCAAGTATACATCCCATCCCACATACAAAGTCATTGTAATTCACTCCAAAGTCATAGTTTACAACTTCCACACTTTGACCGGTTTCTGCAAATACTCTTATGTGCCATCTAGCAGACACATTGTACCAAGCAGATGAACTTTTCTTTGCTACAGCAAAAGGCTTAACTTGAAGTAAGTCTCCTAGACAGCCCCAGAAAGGCCCAAGGACTGAGCCTTTATCTGGGGGAGTAGAGGAAGGGAAAGAGGAATGGCTGTGGATTTCCCACCAAGAGAAGAGGATAGAAGAAAACAACAGAATAGAATGTAAGATATTTAGGGAATATTCCGTGGTTCTTAACCCCAGGAGCCGCTACCTGATTTTTTGTTTTTAATTTTGGTAACTATTTTTATATGATTGGATTTCATTGTAATTTTTTGTGCTTGATTTTATGCACTTACGAACATGATTCAGAAGGGGTCCATAGGCTCCGCCAGACTGACTGCCCACGGGGTCCAGGACACAAACAAGGTGAAGAAGCCCTGCACCCCTTTGTTTGACTGACAAGGACGGTGAGGCCCGGGGACAAGTGACTGACCCCAAATTATGCAGCAAGCCCACAGGATGTGACCTCAGCTCTCCTGGGCCTGCATACCGCGTTCCTTGGGCTACCTGGCCACATGGCTCACCTGCTTATGCTTGTCCTCCGCTGCCTTCTTATCAGCTTCGGCTTGTTCAGCTCGGTCAATGGCATTCTCCTTGTCCAGCTTCAGCATCAGCATCCTCTTCTTAATGGCTTCCATGGTGGTAGGATGGGTTGGTTGCCTCTGAGTGCAAAGTAAAGATGGAGAGGAGAAGCCCAAGTGACTAACTGCTAGCGTGTTCCCTGAGACCAAGTGCAAGCTGGCAGCAGCAGGAGGGGAGTTTTTAACCTTCCAGGCTCCTTCCTGGGAAGCCTGGAGGCTGCCCAAGTCCCCAGCGCCGAGCAGTTACTTTCCTCCTAGCCTTTCTAAGGAACAAATTGGCCCCAGTTCCCGGGTTGAAGCTTCAGTCGGCTGCCCTCTCCTTATTTGGGTAGTTAGGTTTTCTTAAATGAAAAAAAAAAGCCAAACATCTTGTTTCCATTTTTAACCATCTGACAGACTCAGGAGTGTTGACACATGAACACAGAGATGGGAACAAAGCTCATTAGTTACCCATCTATCCCAAGGAACCAGAGAAGGGAGGCTGGCCTGGTTCCAGGCAGGAGACAGGCCCAAGACTCTCCTACTGTCTAAATGGTGGAAGGGAGAATCTTTTTCTTAACTAGAGGTTCATAACCTGAGATCTACAAAGGGTCCACCTACAAAGGTGGATGGGAAAAAAATGTATAGCTTCATTTTCACTGACCTGTAAATGAAATTTAGCATTTTTTTCCATTATGAATACAGTCAACAAACATGATTTTTAGAAAAAATCCTTACAATTTACCAGACTGAAAGAGGGGTCCATGACACCAAAAGGTTAAGAACTCGTGTTCTAGATGGTCCAGCGGGTACTAGAAGCCTAGAATCTGAAGGGATTTCAGAGACCACCTAGCCCAGGTCTTTCTCTGCCCAATAAATAAACCCCTTCTACAATAACCTCAACAAATTGTCTAGTCTCTGTTTGAATACCTCTGGTGATGGGGAATTCATTATCTCTAGGCAATCCATTTCACTTTGGGACATCTCAAACTGTTAGGAAGTTCTTCATATTAATCTGCTTGTTGGTGATTCCCACTCAGAATGGGTGTAATGTGTTGTTAAGCATTTGAAATGGGTTTTAGGCCCCTGGTTGGGGTGTCCACATTCCCTCCATGTCTTCCTCCTTACAAGGTTCTACCCTTTCTGGAAAGTGTCTCAGACTGATGAAAGGATCTGGGTTTGGTGTTAGGATGGTGACCCTGGTGGTGATTCCATAGCAAGTGAACCACAAAAAAGCAACCACAAAAAGCTTGATTAAATTAAGATGTCTCTAGATGATATAAAAAAGTTAAATAAGAAGGAAGAAAGAAGTAAGTAGAATTACCCAGAATTGAGTAGAAAACTTAAAATAGTGGTTTCTAATGATTCCGAATGAGAGTGGAGTCAGATGGCATCTCCAACAGCATCTCATGCATCCCCTCCTGTGGGAAGCTTTCACTGGTACCCCTCACTGCCAATGCTCTCTCTCCCAAACTGCTGAATTGAACTATATGGCATATATTGATATTTATTCACCTTATGCTATATGTATTTTTATATATACTTCTCCATTAGAATATAAGCTCCTTGTGGGTAGGGATTCTTTTGCTTTTTGTTCTTCTGACGATACTTGTCACATAGTAGGTGCTTAATAAATACTTATTGATTGATTACTCTAATTCTTATTAGTCTCTTCTCCTCTGAGTGTGTGTGTGTGTGTGTGTGTGTGTGTGTGTGTGTGTGTGTGTAGGACTGTGCTCTTTGCAGTTGATTTGCAGCATCCCAGAACTCTGATCCATGGACCTGGGTTTGGCGGCTTGGTTGCTTAATCGTTTTGACCCATGTCTGACTCTTCATGACTCCTGTTGGGGTTTTCTTGGCAAAGATACTGGAGTGGTTTGCCATTTCCTTCTCGAGATCATTTTATAGATGTGGAAACTGAGAGAGGGAAACAGGATCGCTATCATGCCAGCCCATTGTAACTGCTTAATAAATGCTTATTGATTAATAAGTGCTCAATTCCTGACAATGGATCTGTATTTACTCTGGTGGAATTTAAGGAATTCATGGCAAGAACAACAGTAGTTTTGGAGTCAGGGGACAGGGTTGTGAATCTTTTCTCTGCTATTAAGTCCCTGTATGACTTTGAATAAGTCTCTGGATCTTATTTTGCTTATTTATGAAATTAGGGATTTAACCAGATGATCCCTGAAGACCCTTACAGTCCTGAATCATTGATCCCCTCATCACCTGATTACCCTCAAGCAAACACTTGATCTGACTGATACTTGAGACAGAGCTACTCCCTATAACATTCTTGACAAGTAGTTTTCTGTGTGTTCCTCCTTCGTTGCCAAAGAAGATCATGCCATAAAGACCTCCAATAATGTTTATTTAATTCATTGCCTCTCAAGTTAACCCATTATTTGTTGCTGTTGTTCAGTTGCTTCAGTTGTGCCTGACTCTTTGGACCCCATTTAGGGTTTCCTTGGCAGAGATAGTGGAGTGGTTTGCCATTTTCTTCTCCAGTTCATTTTACAGAAACTGAGGCAAATGGGGTTAAGTGATTTGTTGAGTGTCACGTAGCTAGTTAGTGTCTGAGGCCAGATTTGAATGCAGGAAGGTGAGTCTTCCTGACTCCAGACGAGGCACTCTATTCACTGCACCACCTAGCCTTCCCTATGTTGTTGCTATTAGTCATTTCAGTCTTCTCCAACTTTTCATGACCCTGTGGATCATAGCATGCCATTGCTGTCCATAGGGTTTTCTTGGCAAAGGTATTGAAGTGGTTTGCCATTTCCTTCTCCAGTGGATTAAGGCAAATAGAGGTTAAATGACTTACCTACGGCTACACAGCTAGTAAGTTTGAGGTTAGATTTGAACTCAGTCTTCCTGACTCTAGGCTCAGCACTCTGTCCACTGAACTATCTAGCTGCCTTTAGGCTAAATGCTACTATGTGATAGTATGACCCTATGTAGGCTCCAAACTCCTGGGGTGGAAATGCCTTCCTGTCTCTGGGTCTCAGCGTCTCTTTCCTCTTTCTAATTTTTCTCATTCATAGGAACTGGAGGGAATGATGGAGAATAGGAAGATGTGACTGGATGATCTTTGGTGTCCAATCCAGCCCTAATGTTCTCTCACTCTTTTTCTGTAACAATTTAAGTGATTTGAATTTTAGTTATTAGTTCTGCCTTGAACCTATGATGAAGTAGTTATTATTTCATCCAGGTTACCATGACTTATTAGAGTTGGGACCCATTCTTTTTATATCTTTTGCTTTTCTTCCTCTTCTCTTGTGCCACTGATTTCTTTTTAACTTCCACGGTTTTATACTATGGGTAAGAATGATGGATTTTGAGTCAGAAGATCTGGGTTCAAATCCTGACTCAGCTACTTACTAACCATGTGACCTCAAACAAGTCATTACTTTTCAGGGTCTTGGTAGGTTCATATGAAATATGAGGGAGTTGAATGAGGTGTCTTAGATTCTTTCCTGCTCCAAATCCAAACTGGGACTCCAGTCTTGGATTCTTCAGTGCACTCCAAGCTTTCTGTCAGCCTTGAATCAATGCCACTATCCACATACTGTGCCTTCCCCTCCCTTCCCTGCTTATTTACTTTCTTGAGTTGTCTGAAAATTTCTGCATCTTTCCTAATGCCCCTGGTCCTAGTTCTTCTGCTTGGCACCTATGCCAATCTTCCCCTGCTTCCCCCAGACACCCACCCCACTCTGCTCTTTTGGCTTAAAATCCCTCCTATTCCATCCTGTCCTGGATGATACAATGTCTAGGCAATGTCACGCTAGTTTTGCACACTAGTTTAGATTTCTCTTGGTGGGAGGTCCTTTGGGACAGGCCCAGACTTCCAACCTCACTGAAAATATCTTCTTGGAAAACTGCTTTTCTCTTTTTCTACCATAGCATTTAGACAAACAAACAAACAAATGAGGAGGTCTGTAATACTTACCTTCCTGCAGCAGCAGTGAACAGTCCCATAGTTACCGCAAGGAAGGTGCAAGGTCAGCTAAGACCTTTCTATTCTCTGCTCTGCCACTGATTTATTGGGTGGCCTTGGGCAAGGCCAACTTACCTTTTCTGGGGTTCAGTTATCCATGTGATGTTGGGGAAACACTTATTAATGCCTTGCTCCTCACAAGGAGGATGTGAGATTTTGTTTGGTTATAGTATTTGACTAATTCTTCGGTGGTTTTCCCTTCGGTCTCAAAGGATTTATCACTTGGCTCAATGTCTTTCTCTTTGTCCCAACCCTTGCCATCATACCTTGGGACTTTAATTTACAAGTTGATGTCCTTTTGAACAACCTAGTCTCCAAGATTATCAACTTCTTCAACCCCCATGACCTACACTTTCACTCCATGTCTCTCACTAGAGAGGGGGAGGGTGAACATGAGAGAACACCACCACCATTTAAACGAAGCGTCCAGGTCATTCATCTCATTTTTTCTTCCCGCCTGACTGCTCTCTGAAATTTTTAATCTCCTATAACTGATCATCTTGCAGAATGACATCAGCTTTGAAATGCACATCTCCCCAGTAGCCCCTGCCCCTCTCTGCCTCCGATTAGAGAGGGTGTAGGATTGACATCAGAGAGCTCTTCTCTGATCCTCTACCATTTGAGGAGGGGCACTAGGGGATTTACCTCATTATTTCCCTCTCTGGTTGCAAGACTTCATTATGACTGCACCTTGGCTTCCCTTCCCATCCCCTTTTAGCTTTATAATGTTGTATTTGCCCATTAGATTGTGAGCCCTGAGCTCCTTGAAGGCAGGGACTGTCTTATACCTTTTCTTTCTATATCCCTAGCTCTTAGCACAGTATCTGGCCCATAGTAGGTGCTTAATAAATGTTTATTTACTGAATGACTCCATCTGAGCCACAAGCAAGGATGGTCACTATTTCCTTTAAGTGTTCTTTCTCCCTGATTGAGATTTCGGAAATTAATTTTCCTGACCACAATCTCCTATCCTTCCATTTCTCCCCATGCCTTGATCCTCCTAAAACTATGCTTCATTCTTACCTCAGCCATCAACCTTTCCTTTCTGATTACAGTATTACCCCTGTTCTGCACTCTCCTTTCTTCCTTCATAATCTTGACCCTATAGTTAGCCTATTCAACTGTACACTGTCCTCTACTAGAGAATTCTCTGTCCTCTTTATCTCTCATTGTCATGCCATGCCATGCCATACCATGCTATGTTGAATCCTGGTCCTGAATTTCCTTAATAGTATGCATTAGCATGTTGCTGAATGTTGTGGGAAGAGCAGCTATGTTGACTGGGTCCATTGCATACTGCTATTTTCTCATCTCGACTGGGTTCCCTCTTCTGTCTAGCAATTCTTTTTTTTTTGTCTAAATGTCCCCTTTCTATCTAATTGTCAGTCTTTCCCTATCTATTGGCCCCTCCCCTCCTGCACACAAACATGGCAGCATCTTCTCTATTCTTGAAAAAAAAAATCCTACACCTGATCTTATCATCCCTTCAGGTAATATTGTCATATGTCTCATTTACCTTTTTTTCAGCCAGACTATTAGAGAAACCAATCTCATTCACCTCCTTCCTCTATTGTTGTACCCACTTCCTCTATTATTATTCACTTTTCAGTCTTCTACCTTCTGGATTCTCTGACAACTCAATTGAACTGCTCTCTTTAAGGTTACCAACAATTTCTTAATCGCTAATTGCTTCAGTCCTTATTTTTCTTGACTGTGACAGCATTTTATGCTGTTCACTGTCTTCTCTTCTTGGATTTTTCCTTCTCATTGATTTTTGTGAAATTGCTCTCTCTTAATTGTTCTCTAGTTTATTCTCAGTCTCCTTTGCAATCATTGTCCTTCTAACTGTGACTGTCCCCCAAGGCTCTGTTCTGAGCCCTCTTCTCTCTAAACTCTTTCTCTTGGTGACCTTATCAGATTCTCTGAGTTCAGTCATCATCTCTAGGCCAATGCTTCCTAGATCTTCCTAAATGGCCCTCATCTGTTTTCTGAATGTGCCTCAGCTGAATTACTAACTGTTGGACAACTCCAGCTATATGTTTTGTAGATAGTCAAGGCTCAACTTGTTCACATGTGAACTCTTTATCTTTCCTCTGAAATCCATTCCTCCTTCAGGCTTCTCTATTTTTACTCGGAGCATGATCAGTGGAAGAAAGCACAGCATAAACTTTGAGGTATGGGTCCTGAATTTGAATGCTGCCTCTACTGTGTATTAATTGGGTGAAACTGGATGTCATTTCACTTCCCTAGACTTTAGTTGCCTCACCTGCAAAATGAGGGTATTGGGTTCAATGACTTGAAGGTCCCTTCTCACTCAAATTCTATCGCTATGTGTTCCTTGCAGTCACTTGGAGGATTGGAATTCCCAAACTTGGAGTCATCCTCAACTCTTCTTTTTCCCTAATCTTAACCCTCTCATGTCTAATCATTTATCAAATATTGCTCCTTCTATCTCTACAACACCTCTTGCACCCATTCCCAGCCCTCCCCTCACACATCCAACACTCTAGTTCAATCTCTCTTACCTGTGTTCTACACCCTTGGATTGCTTCTTAACTGAATCCCCAGATTCTGGGTTCTGCACTCTCCAACCCATCTTCCACATGGGTATAAATATAACCTTCCTAAAATGTAGGTCCCTCCTACAAAAATCTTCAGGACCAACTTATTGACTCATAGATAAGACACAAATGCCTCTACTTGGCATTTAAAGTCCTTTGTAGTCTTGCTCCAGTCTACTATCCCAGGCTTTCTTTATATATCTTCCCTTCACGTAGTGTATTTTGCAGTCAATCGATATTGTGGTATTGACAATTCCCTGAATTCAGCATTTTATGTTTCTTCTCTATGTCTCTGCCCAGGCTGTCTCCCATAGCTGAAATTTACTCCTTCTGACCTCCACCTCTTAGAATCTCCTGTTTTGTTCCCAGTTCATGTATCATAGCTTCCTTTGGGAAACTTTTCCTGATCCTCCTGTTTTTTAGGACTCTCATCTTCCACAAATTATGTATCCGCTTATTTGTTTATAAATTGTGTATCCCCAGTAGAGTTTACTTCTTCAGCTAAGATGTGGTTTTATCTTGTACTTTACAGATCTTAAAGTGGTTATTTTATCATTACTATGATGATGATATCCCTCAGTATCCAGCACAGTGCCTTGCACAAAGTATATGACTGATAAATATCTGTTGAATTGATTCTGAAAATGGCAACAGTTTTGCTCAGAAAGATTTTTTAGGAGAATGAAAAGTCATTTATTAAGCATTTACTATGTGCAAAGCATTATGCTGAAAAAAAATGCTGGGCATATAAATAACAAAGCAAGACAATCCCTACTTTCAGGAAGCTTCAATTCCAGTAGAAGATAACACATAAAAGTTTCAGCTACAAGTCATATGGAAAGATCCCATGGTCCTTAGCATGCAGCAGTAAAGCAGATAGAAATCTGCTTTAGTTGTGCACCTTTAGTTAATTCTGCAGATAAAACTAGATTCATCTTGGATGTTGGATCATTTGAAAGTGCTAAATGCTTACATATTGAGAACTTTCTTTTCTGGGGTTTCAGTAGCTATGGCTGCTGAGGAGGCAGGGATGGCAGAAGCTGTTGCCATGTTGTATGTTCACAAGGTAGATTTCCTTCATGATGACTACATGGGGTTTGCCTGGAAGCAAGACCAACGATCTGGGGGAAGGGAGAGAAGGGGTTACTCCTTGGGCTCATCTGCCCATTGGTGGTAGCTAGTCAGAAGCTGGTGCTGGTGATGATGGGGACAATTGATCCTAACTCCATTGGGGTTACTTCCCTTGATGATTCCTAGTAAGTGTGTGAAGTAGGATTTGAACTCAAGTGTTCCTGAACCCAGATCCAGTGAGCTCTCCATTACTATTAGAGCTCTCCATTACATACAATATACATCATATTGCACATGGCTTAATTTTTCTTTGAAAGAATGTTTCTTTGATCTTTTTTTCCCTCCAATATAGTTTACAAATATAAGGCTAAAACGATCCTATTGTGATCAATCCTTCTAGGGCCGTCTTTTTCCCTCACCTCAGTGCATTTAGGAAACAGGGAATTAGGTACACTCAGTGGTGTTGATTAGCATTGAGGTAATGGAAAGCTAGTAGAATTCCCCTTTCAGGAGAGTGGAACAGAGATGGTGTAAATAAATGCCAAAATTTCCTGGCTATATGAGCTACCTAGGATGCCTTTATCTCTATACCCTGAACCTTCTCTCTGCCCTTCTCTGCAAAATCTACCCTAAGGGCACTGAGCTCTACCACTCAGGCTTGATGAGGCCAAATCCATAGCAACCCTTCTCAATCTAGTCACTGCTCCCAGAACACACCTTGGACCTTCCTGCCTCCTTGTCATTGCTTAAATCTTTCTATTCACATTTCCCAAATCCTGTTTCTCTTCTCAGCCTGTCTGAACCCTCCCATCTTTTTGGCAGACTCTGTGTGTGTGTGTGTGTGTGTGTGTGTGTGTGTGTGTGTGCATGTATTTGACCTCACCCTTTCTAATGGCTCCTTCCCCTTTATCAGTCTATTTTAAAGTATACTAAAAGAGCCTTGCTGCAACTTTCTACTACTTCGAGCTTCCCCTTCTTCTACCCCTTTATTTTTCCTCCCTTTCACTACCAAACTGTTTGAAAAAGGGGTGTGTGTATGTGTGTGTGTGTGTGTGTGTGTTTGTGTTTTACAACCAGTGTTTCCATTTCTACATTATAAGCTTGGGCTTTCTTTTTTCTGTCTCTGTGGCCATCAAACTCATGAGACTTCTCTCTTAAAGTCTCCAAAGACTTTCTGACCACCAAATCTAGTGGCTTTACCTCAGTCCTCTACATCCTTGACCTGTCTTAAATATTTATCACAGTACTTTCTGGACCAGAGCTCCAAAAACCATGTCCCCAGTTCCCTGACTTGCTCTAGAATGTGTGTCCTAAGAGCTAAGCAGAGTAGATTTGTAAGGAGTAAGAGCAAATTTACCCAGTCCATTATATCTAGCTGGTCCAAGAGCAGATCAGACTTTATATTCCTACCAGCCATGTATCTGGAGTATTTTGCCAGCTTTTTTTACACCATTTTTCTCCTTCTTTCCTTCTGGTCACAGTAACCAAAACTATCATTGCTTCTGGAAAAGGTCAGTAGCTTATATATGAACTCACCTTCAAAATTCTCTCCCCTAGTTATCATTACTGTGTAGGCATTGTCTCCCCCATTATATCAGCTCCTGAAGGACATGGACCGTCTCTTTTGTATTTATAATTACAGCATTTAGATTAGTGCCTGGTGCATTTTACAGACAACAAGTGGTTGTTCGTTCGTTCATTCATTCATTCATTCATTCTTTCCAGCATTCCCTTCTTTTGCATATTTTCTGTTCCCTTGGCTTCAGAGACACTAACAGAAGCACTTTGTGGGTGTCCTCACCTCTTTAATCACTCCTCAGTCTCCTTCTCTGGCTCCTTTGAATCCATAATGTGAGTGTTACTCCAGAGTCGTGGCTTGCTTCTTTTTCTTACATGATCTCTTTTATGCTATCTAACTAGCTTGTGTTTGTTTTGTGTTTAATGTAGATCCACAAAGGCATTGAGACTTCTAAGACATCCTGCGGTTACTCTGTATTTATTTGTATGCATGCGTGCTGCTTCTACTAAGAGAATGTAAACTTCTTGAGAATAAGGATTACTTCATTCTTTGTGTTTGTATCCTCAGCGCCTATGTAGATACGACCTTAGCCTGAAAGGGTCAGGGTCTCACATTGCATCTTGGGCCATCTCCAGTTGTCTTGATGCATATTGGGCCACTGGACCCAGATGGCTCAGGAGAAGAAGGTGAGGTTGGTGACCTTGCACATCCCTCCCTCACTCAAATCAAAGTCAACTGCAAGTCATGTCATCATCTTGATGTCATGGTCCTCTTGGAGAATGAAGGGTGAACACTACAACAATAAATCCCCAGTGCTGGCTTAGTGTCTATCAGTCAGGTGGTGCAATGAACCTAAGAGTGTTGGACCTAAAAGTCAGGAAAAACTGAGTTCCAATACTGCCTCAGTCATTTCCCAACTGTGAGACCCTGGGCAAGTCACTTATCAGTGACTCTCGGTGCTGTCTGAGACATTATCATTATCAGCTATCTTATCTATAAAATGGGGATGATAATTTAACACTTTTCCCCCAAGATTATTGTGAGAATAAAATAAGATAATGTGCGTAAAGTGCTTTGCAAACCGTGAAGTGTTATATGCTGTCTAATATTATTTCTCCCTTGGCAATCTCATTCACTATCATAGCTTCAGCTTCTATCAGATTTACACCTTTAATCCTGAGCTTTTCCCTGAGCTCCAGATTTCCATCTCCAGCTGTCTACAAGGCATAAAAGAGATTAAGGCACCTTCTGGAGAACAAGTGGACAGTTATATAGTGTATCCGAATGACAAATGTCTCTGCATGGCTGCTTGTTAGGTATGTTATAGTGGGGATATCTTTCAGCCATGTTTTGAACTAAATGGCCCCTAAGGTGGATGTCCCTTCCAACTCTTGAAATTCTGTATAGTTTTTCCATAGAGGTGAGATTTGGAGGGGAGAGAGATGGAAGTCACCGGAAGAGTGGGAACAGGACCTTGGGGCCACCTGTGAAAATATAATCCTTCTTGGGTATTTTTTTTTTTTTTGAGGGAGGAGAATGAGATGGTGTGAGACAGCAGAATATGTAAAGGATAGAGTACTATCTTTGCAGTCAGAGCACCTGATTTCAGATGCTAGATCTTTTACTACCTGTGGGACCATGGGAAAATAATTTCACCTTTTTGGTCTTCAGTTTCATCATTTGCAAAGTGGTTATGAGGTGGTAGTGGGGGAAGGGTTGGAATAGATCCTTTCCACTTCCAAATCATATGAATTCTTAATAATTCTCCATGATGCCCTGGTGAGAGGGGGTATTCATGGGAATAGCTCCCTATGTTCTACTTACCTCACAGGATTGTTGTGAGGAAAATATTTTGTAAACCTTGGGATCATAGGATTAAAGACATAGAGCTGAAAGGAATCACAGTGGTCATCTCATCCAGACCTTTCATTTTTGCAGATAGAGTCAGATACTGAGGGAAGCCAAGTGCCTTGCCTTAAACCATTATATGGTGATACCATGGAGAGTGTTGAATTTTGAGTAAGGAAGATCTGGGTTTGAATTTCATCTCTGATGTTGACTAGATCTGTGACTGTGGGGAAGTCATTTATCATCTCTGAGCCTCAGTCTTCTAATCTGTAAAATGGGGATAATAATAGCATCAACTTCACAGGATTGTTGTTAGAATTAAATAGATCATGTAAATAAAATGCTTCATAAATGTTAAAGTGCTATATCAATAATTATTATTTTCATTATTAATTATTATTATCTGTAGTGATAATACTTAAATTTGTATCCTACTAACTGTGTGACCTTGGGTAAGTTCTTTCTCTCTGGCCCTTAATTTCTCCCTTTTCTAAAATGAGAGAGTTTGATTAGGTGAACTGAAAGTCCCTTCTGCCTCTGCATCCTACTATTCTATATAAATGTGAATTAATATTCTGATGTCCATCATTCCAGCATAGTGATGCTAATGAGGCAAGATTTTCCTCTATGACTCTCTCCCATAGCAGTTAGTGGGTGAACTGCTTCCCAGTGCCCAACTTCCTGGGTAGAGAGTCAGTCTCATGTAGGGATGGTTAAAGAGCTGGCCTCAGTTATTTAGGTAGGTAGATGAGGAGTTTTTTAGCTAAAATGAATGGATGAACCTGTGCCCAGGTATTGACTCATCTCATTAGTAAGAGAAATGCAAACATGTTACTCCCAACAATGAATCACAAGCCTTGGAGGTAAGTAGAGCCCAGGCCTAGAATGCCCAAATGCAAATTGGAAAAGTTCAAAAGTAAACATATTCATTATCTTGGAGGGAAAATAAAGTTGACAGGATCCTGTACTCTCATGCCAAAGTTTGAGCTGCTGGTGCTTTGGGGAAACTTAGTGTAATGAAAAAAGTCTAGGGTATCAAAGTTTGCCTCCAATCTGCTACTGACTGGTTGTTTAATCCCAGGCAAGACACCTCTCCTGAGACCATTTCATCATTATAAAATGGGGTTAGGGTGGCAGATAGGACTAGATATCTCTCCCACTTCTGACATTCAATATTCTAAGGAAGGCTTGGAATTAAATTCTGCCTCGGACATTTATGGTGTGACTATTGGCAACTCACTCAGTTTCTAAGCCTGTTTTTTCCTTATTTTACAATGAGACATAGGGGTGGAGTTGGTGGATTCTAAGATCTCTTCCAGCTCTACATGTGGGATATTATGGTCCCTACCAACTTTATCCACATTTATTTTCTGTTCTAAGATTCCTTTCAAAGCTCTGATATTCTATGTCCTAAGAGTTCTCCTAGCTCTAAGAATTTTTTTCCCTGAGGTCTCTATACCATTCTGTCTCAGAGTTGACTGTGATAGTGATGATGGATTTTAATTATTTAGACATCTACTGGAACTCTCTGTTAAAAGCAAAACAGAACAGGTCATCACTTCCTGTCTTAGCTCAGTGAGAATTTCAGTGGTTAAAAGGTGGAAGAATCAAAAAGGGAGAATTCTGTTTTTATCTGAATCACTGGTTCCTGGGGTACAAAAATGATGAGATTCTTAAGAGAAACTGAGCACTCCTTCTTGGAGTTTGTGATAGAAGAGAAGAAAGCCTCTCCAATGAATTTTCTGACCTGCACCCTACCTTTTGAGAGAGCCGATTTCAAAGTGTTCAGTGGAAGAATAGGTAGGATCCTATGGGCCAAAATTCAGCAGGCAAAGTCAGTTCTGGAGGGGTCAAAGACTCAGAATGAAATTCTGAACATGCAAAAGGAGCCAATTGGAAGACACTGATGTGGATGCACAGAGAAATAACCAAATACGTTAAATTATATATAAAGATTTTGTAATTGTGGGTAATGGAGAAGAAAAGAAAAAGTATAACCTTAAGAATAGTATTGGTAAAGGGGAGTAGATAGGTGACTCAGTGGATAGCGAAATGGTCCTGAAGTCAGGAGGACCAGAGTTCAAAAACTAGCCTAGGACACTTGATACTAGCTATATGATCAGAGGAACCAAAATGCAGAAGGAACTGAGGCTGGTGAGGACAGATAATGACAAGAATGGTCTTTTTTCCCCTCTTTCAGTAGGATTGGAAAATCGGTTGGGGTCAAATAAGGATGATACTGTAGATGGGGGTGAATGGGGTAGCTGTAGGACCCTAGTAACTAATAATGGAAAGAAGGCAGCTTTGCCCAATTCGTATTTTGCTTCTGTTTTCTCTGCCAACAACCTTTGGACTGCCAAGGACAGAATTCAGGTGAACCTTGAGCTGGAGGATATCCTAGGGGAGGTGACTAAAGGTGGGGCTTTTGTTTATAACAGTACTTCAGATTCATATGGTACTTTGCCATCTCATAAGGGTCTTTCATATACCTTATCTCATTTAATATTTGCCACAGCCTTGTGAGGTTGGTAAGGCAGTGATTATCATCTATATTTTATAAATGAGAAGGCTGGAGAAGAGAAGTTGTTTACCTAAGTTTACACAGTGAATTTGTGGTAAAGCTCTGTACCCTGTGCCATACTCTACAGCCTCCTGGGGTGGGCCATGGCAGGGTCCAGGGGAGCTAGGGGCAGGATGAAGTCTAAGAGAGTGGGAGGGTGAAGGTGTCATCAGGGAGAAGAGAGCCCCAAAGCCTAGCTTTGCCAGACTGTCCTAGACGTCTCCAGGGTTGTGTGACTCACTGGCTATCCTGAAACCCAAGTCAGTGAATAGCCTGGGCAGAAATACACAGGGAATGATATTCCTCCCACAGGAAATATCCCGAGTTCACTCCATGGCCTTGTATGGTCAAACCTGGCCCGGGGAAAGATGAACGTCCAGGGAATTCTCTGAGGTAGAATCTGATTCTTGACTGGGCTAATGAGCGTTGCAGGGAGGGCACAGGCACGGAAGCTAGAATGGAAGTCAGGGCCAATCATTGACCTCCCACTTTCCAGACCCCATCTCTGGTTGCCTTCCAACTCCTTAAGCCTGGCTCTCCAACTGAGGAACCCCAGTTTATGATGAGAACCCAGTTGTGCAGCTACATGGTACCCACCCCCCCATTTCCTCTCACTCTTCACTGGGTTATAGGGCTGTGACTGAGATGGCCAATCAGGCTCACAAAGGCATTTTAAGGTTCAGACGGTCAGATTTCTCCTCTCAGGTCTCTGGGGACGAGGCCCAGCTGTCCAGTGAATAAGTGCAAGGTAAGGTAATGGGAGAACTCAGCCCAGAGAAATATGAGGCATCTAACTGGGAATACTGAAGTAGACAAATCATAATCACTCACACTTCTGCCGGACTTGAACGTTGCCCTGTGAGGTAATCAGTACAAGAAATATCCCCATTTTATAGATGAGGGAACTGAGGCTCACCGAGGGTCAAATATCTTCATGGAGATTATATGATTTATAAATAATTTGAATTTGAGTGCAGGTGTCCTAAAACTGCTCCTGTAACCAAATCTGCTTAAACAATACCTTTTTAAATTCATCAATCTCCCTGGGGTCCATCAAGGTATAATAATGTGATTGATACCTTCTTGGTATCTCTGTCACCAAGGGCATACACACTTTAGCTTCCATATGCCTTTCCAGTCTCAACTCACAATGTGTCCTTCCATTCATTCTCTGTTCCAGCTAAACTGGACTCCTTGCCACTCCCTGCCTCTGTCCTGACAACTTCTTAATTTCTGTATTTGCACATATTGATCCCTGCCCCACTCCTTACCTGGGATAGACTCCCTGCCTCATTTCCCACTCTTTGAAATCTTTTCTACTTTCAAGTCCCAGCTTAAATACTTTCTCCTCCAAGATGCCTTCCCAATTACCCTTGCTAGGAATTACACCTCCCTCCTTGAATCTCCCAGGGGTCATGGTGTTTTATCACATCTGTATGTACTATAGCTATTGGTGCACATATCTCACTCCTCCTATTAGATTATACATTCCTTAAAGGAAGAGGTTGTATGTGATTTCATCTTTGTATTCTTAGAGCTATCAAACTCAAGGAGTTGGAAGGCAACCAAAGATGGGATCTGGAAAGTGGGAGGTCAGTGATTGTTTCTGCCTTCCATTCTAGCACGTAATGCTTACTCATTCATTCAAAAACCATTTATTAATGCTTGATATATGTTAAACTGAATCATGATTTTATAGATAAGGAAATCAGATTGGGAGGGGATGTTGTATAACCATTTGTCAGGGAATTCTTATTCAGATGGAGTAGAAATTCTTAATCTGGGATCCATGAACTTGGATAGAAAAAACCTCACATTTTTATTTTCACTATAATTTATAGCTGAAATTTAAACATCTTTTTCAATTATGTACGCAACAAATGTTATTCTGAGAAGGAGCTTCTAGACACTCACCAGACTGCCAATGGCGTCCATGACAAAAAAAAGGTTAAGATTCCCCTCCCTCTCCCCTTTCTCCCTCCCCCATCCACCAGAGACCAGAAGATATCTGAAGTTCCTTGATGATTCTGAACCCAGAAACTGAGAACCAGAGAGTCTGAGTGATTGAGGCTTGTTCTGAAGCTAAATCATAGAATTCTAGACGGGCAGAGCTGAAAGGGATGTTCAAGATGTAGTCTGACTCCATTTTATAAATTAAGGAACTGAGGCCCAGGGAGATTAACTGATTTTCTCAGGGTCACATAGGTTGGAAGTGGTAGAATCGGAACCCAGGGCTCTTGGTAATTAGTTCAGTGTGTTTTTCATAATACCATGCTGTGTCCTCATAGGTAAAGAGGGAAAGATTGACTTCTTCTGACATGACAGACTCACTGCCAACCTTCTCCCATGGCACTAGGGTTGTTGTCTGAGACACAAGTGTCCAAGCCCAGGAGGATGTCTCATAGTCACAGAGCAAGGCCTGGTTTCCTGGTGAGGAGCATCCTCAGGGCTCCTTTCATGTCTTTGTTCCTTAGGCTATAGATGAAAGGGTTCAGCATAGGAGTGACCACAGTGTACATCACAGCTGATACTGTGTCTTCTTGGGCTGTGTGGGTGGATGTGGGGCTGAAATACACTCCGATGAGTGTTCCATAGAACAAAGACACTACAGCAAGATGGGAACCACAGGTAGAGAAAGCTTTCCACTTCCCACCCACAGATGGGATCCGTAGCACAGCCATGAAAATACGAGTGTAGGAGATCAAGATTCCAATGAATGGGGTGATAATTGGCAGTGCCCCCACGGTATAGACCATCAGGTCATTGATGAAAGTGTCTGAGCAGGCCAACTTCAGCAGGGGACTGAGGTCACAGAAGAAATGTGGGATTTCATTGTGGCCACAGAACGAGAGTCGGGTCAGCAAGACGGCATGGGTTAGAGCATTAATGAAGGCTGAGAACCACGACCCCATGAGCAGAAGGGCACAGATCCTTGGAGTCATGACTGTGCTGTAGTGTAGTGGGGTACAGATAGCCACATAACGGTCATAAGCCATGGCAGTGAGGAGGAAACTGTCTATCCCAGCAAACCAGACGAAGAAGAACACTTGTGTCAGGCACCCAGAGTATGGAATAATTTTATTCCCAGATATGTGATTTGCAAGCATTTTGGGTACAGTGGTAGATGTGAAGCATATGTCAACCAGGGACAAGTTGCTGAGAAAGAAGTACATGGGAGTGTGGAGGTGGGAGTTGGTTCTGATGGCCAGTATGATGAGCAGGTTCCCTAGCCCTGTGATCAGGTACATAAGCAGGAATACCAGGAACAGGATCCTCTCTTGTTCTGGCTGGTCTGAAAGGCCCAGGAGGATGAACTCAGAGATTGTAGAATGATTTCCTTCTTCCATAGATCTATTGGGAAGTATATGTAGAAAGGAGATGAAAAAAGAATTTGAAACATTCAATTAAAAAATGTTCTCACGGAGGAAGTATCAGTTTTAATTCATTAAGTTGTAATAAGTAATCAGTAAGCATTTATTAAGCACCAACTACATGCTGGCCACTGGCACCACAAAAAAACCAAATGAAATAGTACTTACTCTCAAGGAATTGACATTGTTTTAGGGGAGACAAATTATTCATAATGTACATATATGTTTATATAGGTAAATAAAAATAAATGTAGGTGCTTCGTTTAATATAGAGTAGTTTGGGAGTCAGGCCTCTCAAAGTTGGAGGTTCAGGAACAGTTTTGTATAGAAGGTGTGCAACAGGGTCTTGAAAGAAAAGTGATTGTATGAGTCAAAGGTGAGGAGAGAGTGCATTTTAGGCCAGTGTAGACACAGATGGGAAATTGAGAGCCTCGATGAAAGTGAAGGCCAGACTGGCTAGACTGTAGAATGTTGGGAGGGGAGGAATGTATGATGATGCTGGAAAGATAGCCTTAGGTCAGGTTCTGAAGGTCTTTCATTGTCAAACAGAAGGTTTATAATTTTACCCTGCTGTAGAAAGTATGAAATATGCTCAGCTTGGGAGACAGTGAGGTGGCTCAGTGGATAGAGCACTGGGCCTGGAGTCTGGAAGACCTGAGTTCAAATCCAGCCTCAGATACTCACTAACTTTGTGACCCTGGGCAAGCCACTTAACTTCAGTTTGTCTTAATGCACTGGAGAAGGAAACAGCAAACTACTCCAGTATCTTTGCCAAGAAAACCCCAAGGACAGTAGAATATACTATGGTCTATGTGATCACGAAGAATTAAACACAATTAAATGACTTAACAAGGATCAGATTTCTCCTTCCAAAGGGGAATGGATATACAAAGCCTGCCTGGCTCCAGGACAATGCATGGAATTTTTTGGGAGCCAGTTTCTGGCCAGGGATGATGGAAGAATTTGACTTGTGTGATAATAAGACATTTTTTAATTGGATGCACATCCAGAAGAACTGATGACTCAGGTGCTGCTGAGCCAAAACTGAGTATACAAAAGGGGCAGCTGTCTCCATGTCAATATTTTTTCTTTGTGTCTGCCAGGGCGGGGGTGGGGTGGGTGGGTGTAGGAGTATTTTGAGTTGCCTTCCTACAAGGCAGAAGCAATTTCCTGACTTTTATCTAACTGAAGTTAGATATGAGCACATGACTCCACATAACTCCCTCTGTCTCTTTTGTGCTTTCTTGCTTGAAAGGACTGGACACTTTAGGGTAGATGTGCACATGCTATGATTTTGTGAGTATTTCAAGGTCTTCCAATACTCTAGGCATTCAAGTATAAAGGTGGATGAAACAAGTCCCAACAGTACCAGCCCAGTAGAGAAGTCCAGCCCAACACAGGAGTGCTTCAGAGGAACACTTAGTCCAGCAGATCAGCATCACCCAGCAAAATATTGCCCGGTTCAACAGAGATGTCATACCCTTTAAGGAGTCCACCTAACTGAGCACTGGAGCAACTCAGCCCTCACTGAAGCCATGGTGAACTTCATGAAAATTCAAGGAAAAAAAGGACTTCTAAGACTATTCCCTAATTTTGTGCCTCTATACCATTGTACTTCTACTTGATATCTATTCTCTCTATGGACCCTGAGTATATTTGTGGGAGAGTGTGCCCCATGTTTCTGGGGGAAATGTTTTAGAGCAGTTATTCTTACTGTGTTATTATTAAGTTGTTTAGTCATGTCTGACTTTTTAGGACCACAGGGTGTTTTTTTTTCAAATATAATGGAGTGGTTTGCTACTTCTTTCTCCAGAGCTGTCATTTTACAGTTGAGGAAGGCAAATAGGGGTTAAGTGACTTGCCTAGGGTCACATAGTCTGAGGTGTCTGAGGAAGAATTTGGACACAGGTCCTGACTCCAGGCTCAGTGCTCTATCCACTGAACTACCTAGCTGCTTCCTGGAAGCATTGTTAGTAATAACAATGGGTAATTGCTAGTAATAACTCCTGGGTAATAAACTGAAGACAATTGGTCTTTTTATGGCTACTGCCTATATATAGTGAGATCTAAAAGCAGAAAGGTGGAATGAAGTATATAGTAGTGGTTAAGATGGTGTCTGCTAATGGGATTTGGATTCCTAAATCAAGATTATATACATATACACATACCCATGTATATGTATAATATACATACACAAACTGATATAATGTGACATAACATAATATAATATAATAAAATAAGTATAACATAGCATAACATGATATAATATAATATAATGTTATATCATGTTTAAACATGATGGTTCTTGGCCGTGGACATGGCATGCATGATAAGAACTAGTATAATGTATATTGCAAGTTTTTCAAATCTGTTCCAGAGGGCTATAAAAGGAAAATGGAAAATAGAATTTGCCTTGGCTAAAGTTATTATACTGACAGGTCATCATGATATAAAAGTAACCTTGGATTCCAAAGTTGTTAACTAGGATGAGATGACCAGGGCTTTTTCCCAGGATGCCAAATTTTAGAGGGCATTTACTTTTTATTTTTCAGTATCATAGAAACAAGTGATGTTAGCACCTAGAGTGCCAGAAAGGATAGTTAAAATAGAACACTATCAGGCAGCTTCAGCTTCCTTTCCTTTGGCTGCCTCATTCTGGTTGAGCTTGCCCCAGCTCTTCCTATTTTAGTTTTTCAAATGAATTTTCTTTCAAAAAGGTTATTTAAAGTTTTTGAATGAATAAAATCAATGAAGCAGTATCTATTCTGAGTAGTTTGCTCAGCTAGGCGTCCTCTTTATACTTCAACTTCTGACTGCCAGGGCTAACTCTCTCTTGATTTCATACCTAGCTCTGAGATTTTCTGCTACAGTGGGTTACTCTTCTAAGAACTACTTCTACTGACTATCTGTCTTTTAGTCTTCCCCTTTATGGAGGTGGTGTCTCCTACTGGGTGAGTAGCTTTGCTAGCTGATGGGGTAGAGGAGAGGAGTGAGAAAGATTGTCCTCCCCAGGTTCTTCCTGCATTAATTGTTTTCTTCTCTGTTGCCTGGATTCACACTCTTTGAAGCTGCTTCATATCCTGACATTATCTCCAGATTTGGTAAGCCATGTTTTAAAAGGTCAACAGTGCAATAAATCTTTAACTTCAACTGGAGGAGGCAATTGGAAAATTGACCTCTTGATTGCATTAACCTTGAATGAAAATTTATTCACACTTCATATAAGGGGAACAAAGAGTATAAACCCATCTTAATACTTCATTAAAAACTCTTAATACTTTTGTATCTGCTTGTGTGTGTGTGTGTGTGTGTGTGTGAAATCAATGAATCACTGGTAACCTGCTCCCCCTCTAGTTTACAAAATGAATACAAGATATTTTGGAAGGCAAGGCACTAGCAGCTTGAATAGAAGGGGAAAGGTTTCATGAATAGGGGGACATTTGAAGGAAACCAGAGATTGCAAGAGGTGGAAATGAGGAAGGAGTCCCTTGCAGACATGGGGGACAGCTAGTGTAAAGGCATAGGCACAGAGATGGCAGATTGAATACTGTGAGTCTGGAACAACAAATAGACCATTGCACCTAGACCACAGAACATATGGAGGTAGTAATGTCTAAGAAATATGAAAAGACAGGGTAAGATTATGAAAAATTTTCAATTTAAATTTTCACTGATAAAAGTCTGGTATAAGACATATAAAGAATGGACATAGATGTGTAATACCAAGAGTGATTTTCTAATAGCTAAATGGTGAAAGGAAGTGAACTGCTTTCAGAAGAATTTTAAATCACAAATGACTATATGAAAACGTACTCAAATTCATAAATAATAAGAGAAATACAGGTGGAGATAACTCCGAACTTTCACTTCACACTGTAAGTTGACAAAAATGACAGTGGTAGAAGGGACATATGGAAATAGGCATGCTGATTGGGGAAACAGAAGGACTCTACCCATTCTATATTTCAAATTGGATTTATGGAAAAAAGTGACTAAACTGTTCCTTTGACCTTTGATCTAGAGATCACACTATTGGTCATGTTTCCAAAAAAAAAAAACCAAACAAGGTCCAATACATACCAAAATTATTTATAATATATAAATAATTTTGCATTTATAATTTTAATAATAGTATATATATATATATATATATATATATATATATATTCTTTTATACATAGTAACAAAGACCTGGGAAAGGCATCTATTGAGTGGGGAACGACTGAAAAGACCTAAGACATACATGAAGTATTATATAATAATAAATGATAAAGATAAAAAGCTCAGAGAAAAGTGGGAAGATTTGTATGAACTGACACAGAATGAAATAAGCAGAACCAAGACAGTAATAAACACAAACTAGAACAATGTGAATGAAGAGATCACTAAAAAGGATGTTAAATGCTGAGTAATGTGAAAACTAATGAAAGTGGTGGAGCATTGTGGGAAGATGGTGCTGCACTAGGATCTAGAGAAGGCCAGATTAAACACGCAACATGTTAAGCATGAACAATGATGACGAAAACTCAACAGAGGAAGAAGTTATAAATTTCTTTGTTTGTCGAAGGCTGAACTAAAAGAATGCCAGAATGCGGTGGCAGATCTGAGCTGAGACAAATTGGAGTAAGCAAAAGGTAGAATGTGTAAGAGGTATGAATCCAGAGCAGAAGACAAGGTCAGAGCAACACTCGCTAAGTCAGGAGGCAGCCTGTACCAGTGATAGAGCAGGAAACGGGGCCAGACCAATATCTAGGTAGCAGAGCACCCAGCAATCGCTGCTTAAGACATAATAAGAAACAGATCCAGGTTACCATCCAGGCCAACCAGTGCTCAGGCAGCCTACATTTGATCCACAGCAAAAAAATGAGGCCAGAAGATATCTGTCTAGCCCAGTGTCCAGGCAGTTCACGTCCTGAGCTGCAGAGAGAGCCACAGGAAGAGAAAACTGGGAAACAAAGCACCTACAGGCCTGCTACCACCATGATCCTCAGTTGGGGCCTGTCAGGCTCATGAAAAGAGATGGAGCCAAATCTGGGTTTGGGACTGCATAAGGATAAGGAGACATAGGCGCCAAGGCCAAAGCTTAAGTTAAGTAAAAACCCAGAAATTCCTCCAGAATATGAGGCTTAGTCTTAGCTACTACATTTAGGGCCAAGCAAGGATTGCTCACAACATTCTAGAATATGGTAAAAAAATAGTCTGACCCAAGCATTGAGTCCTAATCCAGAAACTGAGACTGGAGATATGAGTAAATACAAGACAATACTGAACACAATGAAGAAATACTACGGACTGAGGGAAAAGAATATTCTGGTCAGGATGATAAGTCTACATTACAAAATGTAATGTTAAATGAAATAACAACTAGGGATAAAAGAATGGCAAAGAGAATTAATAGCTTAGGAAAGATAGTAAACCTTAAGGAAAAGGAAAGTAGCAAACCTTATCCGAAAATTTAACTCCCTGAAAATTAGAATGGGTCAAAAATACATCAATGACTTAATAAGACAGTAAATAACATTCAAATAAAATCCAATTATTGAAAAATAGAAAAAAAGTAAGGTATGTGTTATCAAAAAGAGCTGAACTAGAAAATAGGAGAAAGAGAGAGAATCTAAGTATCATTAGACTACCTGAAAATCATGACAAAAAAAGCCTAGATGCCATCTTCCACAAATAAATGTAAATAAATCATAAATAAAAATTACTTAAATGTATTAGGGAAAAGTGAAGATGGAAAGAATCTATTGATCACCTTCTGGAAAAAAACACAGAGAAAAAGTAGTAGGAATGTCATAGTCAAAATCTAGTGTTCTCATACAAAAGAAAAAAAATACTTGTAACCATCCAGTGGTTCAAGTACCGAGGATGAAACATACAGAAACAAATGAACAGAATAGCATAGTGTTTGAAAAAATCATGGTCAGAATTGCTCAAGACCTGATAGGTTTTTCCAAAAATGAGAGATCTTGGAATGCACTATTCCCCAAGCCAAAAGGGATAGAATTTCAACAAAGAAAAGCTTACCCTTTAAAGCTGAATATCATCTTGCAAGGAAAAGAAATGAATCTTTAATGCAGTAAAGGACTTCTAAGCATTTTTGACAACAAGATTGGAGCTGAGTAGGAACTTTGAGATATAAACACAAAGATTCAAGAAAATCCCATTAAATGTAAATTTATTTGGACAATTAGAAGGGGCTGTGTGATGATGGCAGTGCTAACATTCTAAAAGAGGAGAAAGAAGTAAGTGTTGCTTCAGAACTTTAATATTTCCTAAAGGTATTGAGGCAGTTAAATAAGAAAGACAGAGATCTTGGGGGTGGATTGGTTTTGTTGTAGGGGTTTTAGGAGGGTAAAAGGAATGGAGAATAAGGAAGAAGAAAAGAGGAAGAGAGGAGTGAGACTTGCTATTTCTGATAATTGAAGTACATAAAAAAAAAGAGTCTACAAACATGGAGAAAGGATTTGGGAAATTGGCTTCAGACAAACTTTACTTTTATGTGAAAGGGCTGAAAATTAGTAAGCAAATAAATAATTTGCTTCTAAAGAACTGATTTGTCAAAGACCAAATCATAAAAGCAGTAAAAATTATGATTTAAAAAATGACAACGAGATAATGCACCAAAACTTATGGTGGGAAAATGTACACTCTCTAAATTAACAAAAGGTAAAAAGAAAAGATTAATGAATTGGTTGTACAATTAAAAATAAACCTGGAAAAGGCCCAAACCCCAAACTCAACCCCCAACTAAATACCAATATAAAAATTCTGAAAATCAAAGAAGAGATGAGAGATTTGAAACCAACAACAAAGAAATCCTATTGAGCTGATAAATCAAATCAAATCTATATTTTCTCCATATGAAATAAATGATGATCTACCTAGAAAATTCAAAAGTATTAGCTAAAAATAATTGCAATAACTAATAACTTCAATAAAGTTTCCGCATGTAAAAAAATGCATGCAAACTATTAGCATTTCTGCATAGAAACAACACAACCCAGCAGGAAGCGTTAGAAAGAAAAATTTCATTAGAAAAATTATAAAATATGGAAACTATTTGGAAGTCTACTTACCAAAACACAAGCAAGTACTTATGAAATTAAATTACAAAACATTCATTATAGATATAAAAACAGACCTAAATAATTGGAAAAATGTTAGTTATTCATATATAGGCCTTGGCAATATAATAAAAATGACAATGTTATCTAAGTTATCTTACCTTTTGAGCGCCATAGCAATCAAACTACCAAAGGATTACTACTAATAGCTAGAAAAAATGAGCAAAATTCATCTGAGGAACAAAAGGTCCATATGACAACTTGTTGATTCACATCTTCCTTCCATCTTCCTTCTCCTGGAGGAGAAGTGAGGCTGGTATCCTTGCACAGCCTTCCTTCACTCACACCAAAGTCAAGTGCATGTCATGTCATCATTTCTCTGGTGGCATGGTCTTCTTCAGCAACGAAAGACAAACACAAAACTCTAGTACCTGTTTCAGAGGAACAGTTGTCTGGGTACAAACTGATTCTTTTGTATTCAGCTAAAGGATTTTATATTTATTTCACTTAAATTCATTCCATTAAATTCATCCCATTGTTTCTGGCCTGTCAAGAGTTTTTTGGATTCTGTTTTTGCCATCAATTTATATGCGCTTCCTCTGAAATTTCTTGTCATCTATAAATTTGATAAGTATATACTATCTATACCTACACCCAAGCCACTGATAAAAATATAGGCTAGAATCAGACTGAGGACAGAATGCTCGTTAGGATTCCGTAGAGATGCTTCCTGCTAAGGGATAGATTGGACTACATGACCTGTGTGGTATCTTTAGTCATTAAGTTTCTAAAAATAATTATAAATCAAGGGGAAGAAACAATTAGGGTAGCAAGGTGACACAGGGGACAGAGTGTTTGGTCTGTCATCTTCCTGAGTTCAAATCTGGTTTCAGACACTCACTAGCTGTGTAACCCTGGCAAGTCATTTTAAACCATGTTTGCCTCAGTTTCTTCATCTGTGAAAGTGAGTTGGAAGAGGAAATGGCAAACCACTCAAGTATCTCTTTCAAGAAAATCCCAAATAGGGTTACAAAGAGTTGGACACAACTGAAAAATGACTGAACAATAAGAGGTTATTTTAGATCAAGTGACTACTCATGGGATACTGGATGAAGGGTTTTTTTTATTTAGAGATGGGCTGGACTAGTCGACCCACTAGGTCGCTTCCATCTCTAAGAATGTTTTAAAAATGATATAATCAAAATCACAATAGTGTTAAACATTCTTTGAGGTTCTGTGAAACATCTGTGCTTTGTCACATAGGTATTTCAGGTATTATTTTTTCCATTTCACAAATGAAGATACTGAGATTTTCGGAGGTTAAGTGCTTCTACTTCTAAAGTAACTCTTGTATCTGCCCCCTTCTTTCCATTTACTAGCTTCTGCCTCGGTTCGAGTTCATTACTTCTTGGGTAGATTTTTACAATATCTTCCCAAATGGTCTCCTTTTCCAATCCATCCTTTGTACAGCTGCTAAAGTGTTAATCCTAAAATGTACATCTGTCCTTCTCTACTCAAATATCACCTATTGCTTTTAAGGATAAAATACAAAATCCTCCGCTTGGCATTTAAAACTCTCCACTTGACATTTAAAACTCTCCACAATATGGCTCCCATCTACTTTTCTAGTCTTATTTCCTATTACTCTCTTTGTATATTACATCCTCCCTTCTGGTCAAATTGATCTTCTGGTCCCCCATTCCTGGGATACAATCCAATCTTACCTCTGTCACTTAGCACCTCTAGATTTCTTTAATGCACAATCCATGTGTCACCTTGTGTTTCATGGTTTTCTTCATCCTCCTTCCTGAAATTACTTTGTATAACACTATGTATACTGGTACTTAGCTCTGTGAGTGTTTTTTCCCCCAAGAATATAAACTCATTGTAGGCAGGGTCTATATCATTTTTGAAGCCTTTGTACATAGTAGATACTTGCTGGATATTTGTTGAATTGAATTGCCCATGGCCATTCAGTCAGAAATTTTCACTGGATTTGACCCCATGTCTTTCAAGTTTTAACTATGGTGCTCTTTTCATTATGCCATGTCAATTCTAATCTTATACTTTGAGTTGGGGAGGATCCTTTATTGCTCCTTCCAAGGTTAGTCATGTGATTGTTGATTATAATGCTGATTAAAACGTGCTTTGGCGGTAATGGGTCTAAGCCTAGCAGAACATAAGAAAAGGACTATTTTTCTATTCCTTTCCAGAAATTGGCTTCCTCTCCAAAATTTTAAGATTTAGGAAACAGAGGCAGCATTAGTTAGTAGAAAGAGGATTGGTGTGGAATTCAGGAGATTTGAGTTTCAGCCCCAGATTTTCCAACATATATTATATGATCTTTTGCACTTGATATGAGATGGCTTAACAAATTGTTTTTTAAGGTCCTTTCCGTGTCTGATATTCTACTGTGTAAGTTTCCATCTTACTTTGATGTTCTAACTCTAACATTCTATGATTTAATATCTCAAGTCCTTTTAAGTTCAAATATTCAGTGTTTAGTGTTTTAAGGGACCTTCAGGCATGAATTCTGGCCCTTACATTCTACATTCTCAGGATCCTTCTATCTCTTACATAACTATATTCTCAAGTCTCGTTCATTTAAAAAAATTCTTTATTCTAAGGTCTCTCCTGGCTTTAAATTCTTTCAACTGAAATAATCTAATCTTAGGTCCTGTCCCCTGATTTTGCAAATAAGGCAACTAAAGTTTTGAGGGAACAGCTTCTATGTCAGTGGACATGTTGCAGCTAAGCCAGGTCGAAGACCCATTCATCCAAATTCCCTACTGCCTGCTGCTTATTTTCATGACAATGAATCATTGCCCCTTTCCTTCAATGTCACTCTTGTTTGCTCTTCCCTGGACGGGCATCAGAGTTTGACAGTTTAGCGTTTTAGAAATGATCATGTTTCTACATAAAGGAAATAAAGCAAAAAACACCCCCATGCAAATTATTTCTTTCATATTTCAATAATATATTCACAGGCATACTTGCTCTTAATGGCATGTGTGACTCACAATCTCCAGCCTCTGTGCCTTTGTAATGGCAATATCCCTTATCTGGAATGTATTACCTCTTCATTTGTAAATCTTGGAATTCTGGTTTTTACATGGTACCTATCTTGACACTCCCAGTAATCAGCAATTTCATCTTCCTCCACCAAATACATTATAATTATTTTGTATTTATTCTGTACGTATTTGTATATCTGCACATTCTCACCTAAGAAGGAAAACTCATTGAGGGATAGATGTTTTGATGTATTTTTGTTTCTCCAACACTCAGTTTAGTGCTTGGCATATAGTAATTTCTTAATAAATCCTAATGGCTTGATTTTAAGGATTATTATAAGGTCTATCTTCTGACATTTTGTGTTCTATATTCCAAGTTTTCTTCTATCTAATGTGTTCTAAGCTTCCTCTTGGCACTACCATTCTGTATTCTATGTTTTAAGATCCCTTCCAATTCTAACATTCTAGGGTCTATGTGTTAGAATCTTTTCAGGGTCCAATATGCTATAGTCTACCTTCTAAGTTCTCTCCAACTTTGAACATTTTGTATTTTAAGATGCTTTTCAGTCTTAAGAAATTATGACTATGTTGAATTATTTTTGATCTCAAACATTTTATGTTAGATTGTAAAATCTCTTCCAGTGCTATTTAGAATCTATGCCCTTTCAAGCTCTGGCATTCTGTGTTCCAAGTTCCTAGGGTCCTTCTATATCAGATATGCTCAAGTCCCTTTTAGCATTAAATTTCTACGATTCGATGAGACTCAATTACAGCATTACTTTGTGTGAGATGTCTACCTTAAGATGAATAGAAAGTGCCCTCTGCAGATGCACTTACTTGGGTGTTGGTCTGGATCTTTTGTTCTGATCTGAGAAGCCCAGCTCTGTTGCGTTCTCTAGTCCCCTTCCCACAGCACAGAGTTTCAAACAGGGACTTAGTCCAAGCTGCCAGCTCTACTAGGAGAAAGAGGGTTTGAGATGTAGACTGAAGTGGTATGCATGAGAGCAGGAATCTGCTCTTTCCCCTAGGAGGGGTGTGTAGGGATTATTGTAGGTGCTTTTACAGGAATTCCCTGAACCCAGGGGCCCAGCTCCCTGAGGTTCTTGTTAGAAACAAACACCAAGTAATTGTCCATTCTATACTCTAGCCCCTTTGGGCCAAGTTTGCTTTGGCATAGAACTTGCCCTATATTGTTCAATTTACTTTCATAACATTGCTGTATGAGGAATGCTGAGAACTCTCTGGTTTCTTCCTTTCCTCTGGGAAGTGGGCCTTAGATCTTGGAGCATAAAACATCAGAGTCATGAGAGGTCTTAAACACAATTAGAAGTGGGAGGGATTTTTAGACATACAACATACGGAACCCTCATGTGAGAGGTTAGAAGGGACCTTAGCTCCTCATAGATGAGGAAACTGATACACAAGCAAGTTATGACTCTCGAACAGCTAGGAGGCAGGAGAGCTAGATTTGAACCCAGAACTTTTGACATCCAAATTAAACACTCTTAGAACCCATTGTAGATTCTAAAGAAAATAACACTACTGAGTAACTCTTCCCAATTCTCTCTTGGTCACTGGGTAGAAGGTTGCTCCTCCATATTGGTGCTCCTTTCCTTTTATCATCTGTGGAACATCGAATTTCTTGCAATTCATACCTTTAGCAGCTCTCAGCAGCTGTGGCCAGTGTTCTTTGCTATGGATCTTTTTCACTGTCCTCCACTGATGCTACTATGGCTTATGATTCTGGTCTTCTTCCTAATATTCCAGAAGGTGGCAATAATTCTCTTTCCCAGGAGACTAGATCTCCATCTCCAGAATACTTGGCAGTCTGTGTCCCAACATGAAGAGCAGCTTTTACCAAGGAATACCTTTATTTCTTAATGTCTTCTCTTGTGCTGTTTTCCCTGTGGTCTCTGGTCTCAAATGAAAGACTTTTTCTAGGAGTCTAGGGAAAATAATGTCCCCTTGTACCTTCCAAGGTTACCTTTCTCCTAGGGAAAAATAAGGGAAAAAAAGACTGAAATTACTAAAGATGACAGAAGAAACAAAATTCAGTTAAGGAACTTAAAAAGAGCTAAACCAACAGAGAAAACACTAATAATAAAAAGGAATATGGGCTCCTGATTAGGTAAAAGAATTTGCACAGCTATGGATAAGTATTGCAAAACAAAGAAAAATGAATCAACATTTATGAAGCAGAGGATCCCAGAGATTCCCATGAGAGTATGGGACCACAGCAAGGCATTTTCAAATAGTTTAGAGGAGAAATATGAATTATGAAAGCAGAATTTATGACCTGCATAGCAGAAATAATTGAGAGAATAGAAAAATTTGAATCCATGGTGGGAAGTCTAACGAAAGAAATAAAAGAGAGAACAACCTGTTGGGAATGCAAATACATGTAAGTGAAGGACAATCTTGAAGGAGAGAAGCAAAAAGCAATAACACTAAAGTAAGCATGATCTTCATATAAGTAAAAGATTGATCTTGAAGGCAGGATAAGTAGACAGTTTAAAGTATTGTAGATTTCTCAGAAGTAAAAAATAAAGAAAATCTGAACATGATAATTCAAAAAATAATACAATAAAACTGTCCAAAATTTTTGGACACAGAAAACAAAGTGCTGATTGAAAGAATTCACAACCTATTTCCCAAGAAAAACCCATCAAAGCTTATGTTTCAAACTCCAAGACACACAGTGGATAAGTTTATCAGTTCCACTAACAACAATTTCTTCCAGTGACCAGGACAAAGAATTTCAAATATAAAGGAAAGGAAATTCAAATAATGCAAGACTTTTGCATCCACCAAAAACAAGAGGAAAGGATGGAATAATGTGTTCCAAAGAGCAAAGGACGTCAAGAACTCAAAGTGTCTTATCCCACACATTTGAGCTCAATCGTTAGTAAAAAAAAAAACATTCAATAAAAAAGATGTTTAAAATATTCCTAGAAAGAAAATCAGACCTGAAGAAATTACTTGCGTATCAAACACTGCAGACAACAGAAATATAAGAAGAATAAACAAATACAGCAACCAAGCATATCAATAACACAACAATAAAGAGAGACCATCAAGTGATTTATTTCAAAATGCATACAAGAAGACAAAAATGAAAGCAGAAGTTAAATAGAAGCGATGGTGGAGAAATAGTCCTGAAACTTCATGAACTAATTCTCACAGGACCTCCTCTACAGATGAATCAATGATTTTTTTTCAAGACTAATTGCAGAGTGGGAAGGTGTTTAAAAGTGGAGAGAGCAGGAGATAGACCGAGGGGAATGTGATGTACCATAATCAAGTCAAAGGCTTACAATGACGGTAAACTAGTAGTTCACTAAAAGGGGAAAAAAGAGAAGAATTAAATAAGTAACAAGATAAAAACAGTCAAGAAAAAGGATCTAATAAAGAAAAACTCCAAAACAGGGAAAGGAATAACAAATGGGACTTGGGATGATAAGAGAATTGAGGGAAATACAATAGAATATAAAAAAAAAACCAAGCTAAAATAACTACTGAGATATAATACTATACTTCTAGATGTAGAGAGAAAAATCCTAATTTGGATAAAAAAAATTTTCAGGAAGATGGAGGAGAATATAAACCTAGCCCTCACAACTTTAAATATAAGTGGATAAACAGTCCCATAAAATGAGAAAAGAGTGAAATTGGATTAAAAAAATCCTACAATCTGTTGTTCACAAGAAATACATTTAAAAAATAAAATACACACAATACAAAATTAGGAGCTAGACAAAAAATTTAGTATGTATTAGGTGAATCTAAAAAGCAAGAGTTTCAATCAGACAATCTAACCCCCCAAAAGTTTAACATAAATATGAATTATCAAGGAAACTGAATTATCCTGAAAGGAACCTTAGACAGCAAACAACACCTCCAAATATCCTGTATCCTCCAAATCTTATCATCTAATTTTAGTTTTGGCTGCATTGTTTTTTTTTTTTTTGTGCAAAATCTTTTTAATGATATATTTTACTTCCTATGTTCCTCTCTGTATCTTTTTTGGTCATAAACTCTTCTCTTATCTAGAGATCTGATTTTTTCCCATGCTCCCCCTTTTTGCTTATGTTATCAGCCTTTATGTCTAAATCATATATGATGTGAAAAGTTGATCTATGCCTAGTTTTGCCAAACTGCTTTCCAGTTTCTTAGTAATTTTTGTCAAATTATGAGTCCTTTTCCCTAAAGATTGGATCTTTGGGTTTATCAAATACTAGATTACTATGATTATTTCCTATGATGTTTTATGTACCTTATTGATTCCACTGATCCACCATTTTATTCTTAGCTAGTACCAGATTGTTTTGATGATTAACCCTTTGTATAGCTTGAAATTTGGTGCTGCTAGGCTACCTTATTTCACATTTGTCATTGATTAACTTGATATTCTTGACCTTTTGCATTTGTAGATGAATTTTGTTATTATTTTTTCTAGATCTATAGAATAAATCTTTGGTAGTTTGATTAGTATGGAACTGAATAAATTAACCAATTTACATAGAATTGCCATCTTTTATTATATTGCCTTGGATGACCCATGAGAATTTCTTCAAGTGTTTAGAGAAATATCTCTAATATTTCTCCAGTTGTTTAGCTCTACCTTTATTTGTGTGAAAGGTGCTTTGTAATTGTATTTATAAAGTTCCTGAGTTTGTCTTAGCTGGTAGACTCCCAAGTATTTTAGATTGTCTATAGTTATTTTAAATGAAATTTTTCTATCTCCTTCTGCTGGGTTTTCCTGATCATTCATATATATATATATATATATATATATATATATATATATATATATATATATATATATATATATATATACATATATTGATGATTTATGTGGATTTATTTAGCATCCTACAATTTTGTTGAAATTGTCAATTGTTTCAACTAATCGATCAGTTAATTTCTTATTTGATTTTCTAGGAATTTCTAATTACACCCTCATATTGTCTACAAAGAGTGATGGCTTTGTTTCCTTGTTCCCTATTTTTATTCTTTTATTTTATTTTTCTTGTCTTATTGCTGTAACTAGGATTTCTAATACAATATTGAATATAGTAGTGGTAATGGACATCCTTGCTTCACCTCTGATGTTAATGGGAACACTTCTAGTTTATCCCCTTTACAGATAATGCTTGTTCTTGGTTTAGATAGATACTACTTGTCACTTTAAGAAAGAGTCCAATTATTCCCATGTTTTCTAGTGTTTTTAATTGGAATGAGTATTGTGTTTTGTCTAAAGCTTCGTCTGCATCTATTGATATAATCATATAATTTTGGTTGTTTTTGTAATTGATATGACAAATTATACATATAGTTTTCATAATATTAAACTATCCCTGGATTCCTGGTATAAATTCCAACTGGTCACAGTGTATGATCTTTGTGATATATTGCTATGCTCTCCTTGCTAGTATTTCATTTAAAATTTTGCACCCACATTTATTAGGGAAATTGATCTTCAATTTTCTTTATTTCTAATCTTCCTGGTTTAGGTATCAAAAGCTTATTTTTGTCATAGAAAGAATTTGGTATGATTCTTTACCTATTTTTTCAAATAGTTTATATAATGTTGCAATTAATTGTTCTTTAAATGTTTGACAGAATTTCCTCTCTAATCTATTAGGTCCTGGGGATTTTACCTTAAAGATCTCATTTTTGTCTTGTTCAATTTCTTTCTACTAAGATAGGGCTACTAAATATTCTATTTCCTCTTCTGTTATTAGTTTTAAAACAAAATATGCCCCATTAAATATTTAACATTTATTTGAAATATCTATTTTTTTTAATGGGGGCAGCTAGGTGGTACAGTGAATATAGTGGTGGGATTTGGGTTGGGAATACTCATCTTCCTGAGTTCAAATCTGGTCTCAGACCCTTAATAGGTGTGGAACTCTGCATAAGTCAATTAACCTTGTTTGCCTGAGTTTTCTCATCTATAGAAATGAACTGGAGAAGAAAATAGCAAACTTCTCTGATATCTTTGCGAAGAAAACCCCTAATGGGGTAACAAAGAATTGGGACACAACTGAATAACAACATTCAAAAAAACTGCATTCTTTTAACAACTCAATTTGCAATCTAACAGCCTCCAGATTAAAAGGGAAGTTATTTTTTCTAACAGTATTTCTAATGCAAAGTTTTCTCAGATTTCACAATATAAGAAAAAAGTTTGAAACACAATTAGAACATATACATTGCATACATTTAAAACATTAAACAAAACACATCATCAGTTAGATGATGTCAATTTGGTCTAATGCATTTCCAAATTATCTTGCACAAAACTTATTCATTTTATCACCTTTGGCATTTTGTACTAATCACACCTAAAACCTAGTATAGAGTTATAAAGTATGGAACAATTATATCTAATTAGAAAGATAATAATCATTACAATAGTCAACATTTATATAATGCTTACCATATGCCAGTCAGTGTGCTAAGCACTTCACAATCATTATATCATTTGACTCTTCTAACAGCCCTGGGAGGTGGTTATTATTTTCCTCTTCACAGGTCAGGAAACTGAGGTAAACAGAGATAAAATGACTTGCTTAAGATCACGCAGCTAATAAACTCCTGAGGCAGGAGTGTAACTCATATTTCCCTGATCCATGCATTTTTTTCCAGTATTCCTTTTTTTTTGCTTTTCATGCCACAAGTCATAAAATAACACATTTCATCATGTCATAATTTAGTTACAGGACAAATCTTAACCAAATCAAATCTGGATTTGCAACCACAAAATCAATTTTCCAGGGCAGCTAGCCACATGCACTTTAAAATTTAGAACCTAGAGTTAACAAGTAACTAACTTTCAAAGGTTCTTGGTAGTACTTTCACCTTTCCATCAATTTTTATTTATTTTCTTTTAAACATCACAAAGTGCCAAATTAATTTCCCTGAGGCTTTTTAGTTTTATTGTTCAGTGAAAGGGAGAGATTCCAAGTGGAAGCCTCACATTCTCATTCCCTTGGTTTAGAGCTCGTAAGATTCTAAAGACTGGGTAATATGTCCCTGAAATGGATTTTCAGGGCCAAAGGTACTGTATTTCCTAATAGTTTCCCAAACAATCTAAATAATGTTAAATTAAATCTAAATAAATCTAAATGATTGTTATTCCATAGAATTTTTCCTTTACAATTTAGCCCAAAAATTTGCACAACCTCAATTATGCAACATTTCTAAGATCTTGCAAACACATGGTTTCTTTCTCATTTTCTTTGCCTCTAGTTTACCTACTCAAATAACATCCCCTCCCCCATTGTCTCTACTATCCACAACAGGGTCTGGGTCAAAGCGATAGTGGAGATGTGGTAGGGGTTCATTTCTCATGGGACCCTTTTCTGTTTAAATCACCCTTTCTATTCCTTAATTTAAGTTTACTCATCTCAAAAGTTGGTCTCTGATTCAAACAAGCTTTTCTCTTTTCATGGTCAAGAAAGGGTTAACAAGAGGCAAATTGCAAACTGTATGCCTATTTTTTCCATTCACTGAGATTATTTTCAAACTAGCTGTCTTCTTTATTTTGCAAAAAGTTCAAAGTATAGAATGGATAATTTTGATTACATCAAATGAAAAATTTCTTGTATAAATAAAACCTATATAGCCAAGAATAGAAAGAATGCAAAAAATTGGGAAACTATTCATAGACAATCTCTCAGACAGGGCATGATTGGGAAGAATATTGCTGTGGTGTAGAAAATGATAAGCTGGTTGATTTAGAAAAACATGGAAAGACTTGGATTTGTGAAGGAAGATGCTATCCACCTTCAGAGAAACAGATGATAAGTGGAAATAAGCATAGTATGGTATCACATATATGTGTATGAGTGTATATATGTATGTTTATAGATATCTATGTACATGTATATATATATCCTTGCTTAATTGTGGCCTTCTTTAGGGTGAGATAGGAAGAAGGAGGGGAAAAATTAAAGTAAAAAGTGCACAGCAGAGAACAAAAGAAAATCTACAAGGAAGCAAAGAAAAGCTGAACAGCTTTGAAAACAGGGTTTTTACTGAATCCTCTCATGTTCTGCTGTGTACATGGTAATTTTTTTTCTTTTCTTATTTTCTATTTAAGCTTAAAACAAATAATAAAATATGCAAAAAAGAATGGAAAGATGTTAACAACAAAATAAAAAAAAATTAGCTCTATCAATCTTCAGGGGAAAAGAGATCTAACTCCTTCTTACTCATGAAACTTTATAGAATTATAAGAATTATTATTTTTCCTTAAAAATTCAGTAAGACTTATACCCCCAAATTCACTAAGATATGTTAGGCTTCTGCTATGTACCTTATCAGATAGGACAGAGAGAAGGAGG
Organism: Bettongia penicillata ogilbyi; assembly: GCA_023548195.1. NCBI lineage: Eukaryota > Metazoa > Chordata > Mammalia > Diprotodontia > Potoroidae > Bettongia > Bettongia penicillata. The sequence goes on along the minus strand of JAJHZJ010000315.1, from coordinate 1,531,341 downwards.
TGAGGTCCTAAAATTACCCAAAGTCCCAGGAGTTCTCCCCTGCAATCTTAAAATGATTAATCTCCAAACTCCTTAATGATTATTCTCCAATCTACAAACCTTCAAAATCTACCAAGATGTTTTTAGCAGTTCAGTTTTTTTCCTTTTTAACCTAATCTCCCACTGAAAGCCTAAAGTGTGTGGTGGGGGTAGTCTTTCTGGCTGGCTATATTTTCCTCTTAGAAATGTTTCAAGGTAGCAGAGTCTACAAACAACACTAAACATGACACAAGGCAAAGATTTTTATGTGTTTTGCAAAGAATCAAAAACACAGATAAAACAACAAAAAGGAGATATACTTGCTAGCCTCTATCTCTTACTGAAAGTCTAATCTTGAAGCCTTTAATTTGCCATATTTAAAAATCCCATCTTCAGGCCAATTTTAGGATCCATTTGTGTTTTTATACATTTTAGCATAATTTGGGAATTCCATCTTTTATTCACCCTTTCCAGTCCTGTATGGGAATTTCCAGACCAATGAGAATTTTCCTAAAGGGATTTCAATTTAACAGCACACTATTTGCCTAATCTCATGCCAATTTTTCCAAGGTGGAATCCTTCCATATTTTTTTATTACGGGAGCTCATTGCTCCCTTCAAAGGAGTGATCCTTCTCCACCTTCAGAGTGGGGGGTAAACGTTTTTCTGTAGTGTGTGGGTAAAATTTCCCCAGCAGTGTGGGAGTTTACTTTATCTCGGAAGAAGACTGAGATCAAGAAGAGTTTGATCTTTGGTGGGCAGTCTTCAGGAAAGAATTCTTTCAGTGAAAGATTAACCAGAATAGCCCAAGGAGTTTTTCTAAAAGACTTGTCCAGGGAATTAGAGTCTTTTTTAAAATTTTAAACAAGAAGTTTATTTAAACAACAAGATGTTTGACATAAAGGGAAAACTATCTAGGATCAATTTCTTTATAGTAATTTATCCCTACTGAGAGACAGAGATTGCCCTGCATGTAACAGCTACGTACAAAAAAGTTATAAAATCGTCCTTGGTTTTACAATGATAAAAGAAAAACATTGAAATTATCCAATCAAACAAGGTATGCAAGGATTTTTTTGTAGGTTTTTTTTTTTTTTGTTGTTGTTAAACAGTGAGAGCAAAATAACTTACTGGAATACAAAGATAAAAGTTGAATGAGCATGCCACTAATGGAGAAAAGGGATATTTTCACAGAACCTGTTTGTTTTTTCCCTTCCCTATCTCCATTTGATGTTGATCAAGACACACCATCGCCCATTTAGTTAAAAAAAAATACACATTATGCCTGTGCATATTCACCAGTTACTTTATGTACAATAAAGGAATGGGGGAAGGGAATCAAAGAAGAGAAAACTATACTGCAGTAGTCAGGCAGTGGATGAACCAAATCTTGGTTTTCTAATTGTGAATGTATTAGTTTCCTTGGCAGCACAGTTCTGGAGTACAGTTGTAGATTTTCTTTTTAGTAAGCGCCTCCTGTCTGCTTCTGGAATACATCAATTGTATCTTCATCCTCCATTTCCAACTGTTCAGGTGTGTCTGTTTCATTGACTTGTTGCCCATCAAATCGGAATCTGACCTCCCTCATTGACAAACCCTGTGGTCCACAATAGGCTTTCATTAGTTTGCTAAGTGGTGTGTGCCTCTTAATCTTAAATTGCACCACCGAACCATCTTGCCCTGCCACCTTCAAATTAATGTGGTCGTTGTTTTCAGTCTTGACTCCTTCCTTCGGCTTCTCGTCGGCCATGGCGAGTCCGGGGGGCTCCTCAGCCGCCGCTTCACAAAAGAAACACCAGGACCGTCCGGTCCAAGGGAACGGAGGGAGAAACAGCAGCGGCAGGAGCAGGAGCAGGAGGAGGAGGAGGAGGAAGAGGATGGTGGTGATGGTGAGGAAGAGGAGGAGGAGGAGGAGGAAGAGGGAATCAGAGTCTTAACTCGACCTGGCTTGGTTTACAAAAAACTGTGATGGATGGAATCTGAAATGACCGAGGAAACCAAGTTGGAGCTTCTGAGCATATGGATTTGTGAAGCAATGTCTGTTAATTGCATAACAGATTGGGACCAGGCCTTCCTCAGCTTGTCATTGGACCTGAATATAGGGAGAGATAGATCTTTATGCATTAAAAGATAACAATAAGCAGGATACAAAATAGGATGTATAATTTGATAATCTGATTTCTAATTGAAGGAAAGATTAGGACCTTTCTGATTTGGGAGGGGAGAGTAACCAGAGAACAGACAAAGAAGTGTCCTACTTTACACAAGTATCTGTATTCAATCAAAAGAATATAGATATCTATCAATAACTGATTGATCAATATGGGCATAGTTTTCAGATAAGACATATGGGTTGCTTGAGATGTACAACGGTGAAAAAACTCCTTGATCAGTTTTTGGATCTCACTGGGTTTCTGGTCAGCACAACCTATATCCTTAGTTAAGGGTCTCTGATCAATAGGTAGATGTAGTCCAGTTTCTCAAGTCATGCAGTGCTAAGTTTAAACAATACAATCAAGTTTTCTCACAATTTCCCTAACTGAATAAAATTTTCTCATAAGACAGAAATTAGACTGGACCCAGAGTTGAACAGAAAAGTAACTGAGCTATGTCCAGAACTGAGTCATAAGATGGAATCAGTGTGGTTCACTCAATTTCCACAATTCCCTCAGTAGAAAAGCACTAGAATCAGGAATACTGAAAACTGATTCAGTTCTCTACTCATCATACCACACTGAGTCCTACGCAGATCAAGAGGGGAACCGATTGACTTCATGTGACATTAGAGAAGACTTATTGCAAACCTTCTTCCACATCTCTGGGGTTGTTGTCTGAGACACAGTCATCAAAGTTCAGGAAGATATCTCATAGTCATAGAGTGAATCCTGGTTTCCTGCTGATGAGCATCCTCAAGGCACCTTTCATATCCTTGTTTCTTAGGCTATAGATGAAAGGGTTCAGCATAGGAGTAACCACAGTGTACATCACAGTTGCTGTTGTATCTTGTTGGGCTGTGTGGGTAGATGTGGGGCTGAAGTACACTCCAATGATTGTCCCATAGAAGAGACAGACCACAGTGAGGTGGGATCCACAGGTGGAGAAAACTTTCTGTTTCCCACTCACAGATGAAATCTTCAGCACAGCCATGAAAATGTGAATGTAGGAGATCAGTATTCCAGTGAAGGGGAGAACTGTTGTCAGTGCTCCCACTGTGTAGATCATCAAGTTATTGATGAAGGTGTCTGAGCAAGCTAACTTCAGGAGGGGACTGAGGTCACAGAAAAAATGAGCGATTTCATTGTGGCCACAGAATGAGAGCCGAGTCAGTAAGACGGTGTGTGTGAGAGCATTATTATAGGCCCAAAACCAAGACACTCCTACCAGAAGGGCACAAACTTTTGGAGTCATGACTGTGTTGTAGTGTAGTGGGACACAAATAGCCACATAGCGGTCATAAGCCATAGTAGTGAGGAGGACACTATCCAGCCCCGCAAACCAAAGGAAGAAGAATACTTGTGTCAGGCATCCAGCATAAGGGATTGTTCTGTTTTTGGATATGTAATTATTCAGCATTTTGGGAACGGTGGTGGAGGTGAAACAGATGTCCACCAGGGACAAGTTACTGAGGAAAAAGTACATGGGAGTGTGAAGGCGAGAGTCAGAGTAAATAGCCAATATGATGAGCAGGTTCCCCAGCCCTGAGATCAGGTACATAAAGAGGAACAAGAGGAACAGGATCTTCTCCTGTTCTGGCTGATCTGAAAGACCCAGGAGGATGAACTCGGAGACTCTGGACTGATTTCTCCCTTCCATGTGTCTGTTAGGAAGCAAATATGGAATGAAATAAACATTTAGAACAACCCATTCAAGGATGATTTGAAAGGGTTTGATGAATAAAATCAGTAAAAAAAAATTAGAAGAGCAATAGGAGAGTAGGAAAATATGAGAATTCTCTTCTTATAGTCTGAGATCTAAAATAAACAAGAAATTGATGAGCATCATTCTCCAATTGATACATCATAAGATATAAACAAAAAGTTTTCAGACAAATTATGAGCCACCAATGACTACATCAAAACACACTCCAAATCAACAAAAGGAAAAGAAATGTAAATTAAATGAACTATGACACCTTGAAAATTGACAGACATGAGCAAAAACAGGCATAGTCTGTGCTGGAGTGGCTGTGGGAAAATAGGTATGAGGAAGCTTTGTTAGTAGGGCAGTGAAGTGATCCAAACAGGTTTGTTTTCAGTTTGGAATTGTGAACAAAAAAAATAAAAATAGTAAGAAAGAGTGGTTATGAAGAACTTTAAATGCTAAACAAAGGAATTTACATATATTTCTGAATATAATAGGAGGCCATTGAAGTTTACTGAACAAGATGAGGTCATGGTCAGATTTAACTTCCCCCAAATCACCTTGGTGAGAATAGTGTGCATATCAGCAGCCTTGGCTTGTGTATGACATTAACTAGTTATTTTTCTTTATCCAAAGCCAAGATTCCATCTGGAGAGGTGAGTTTAGAAGTGACCGTGGTGGAAAGGCAAAGGATATCAATATATATATATTTTTTCAAAAAATTGTTTTGAAGGCACACTTTATGAAGTTTACCATGGGCACACAAAATGTTGTTACTTAAGGCTCTGCTGGGCTCTGAGAGGCCCAGTAAATAGTGTGCATGCTCTGGTAGTTCCAAGCTGGAAAATCTTCAATCATAAGAACGAAATTCTTAAGGTTCAAATAGTTCTGATAAGATTAATATTTTATACCACTTACCAAGATAGGGTCAAAATGAATATATGACCTAGATATAAAAGGGGATATTGCAAGAAAATTTGAAGAACATGGAACATATTACCTATCAGACTTATGGATGGGTGTACAATTTATGAACAAGCAAAAGATAGAGAGGATTGTAAGAGCTAAAATGGATAATTTTGATTACATTAAATTAAAAATGTTTTGCAGAAATGAAACAAATGGAGCCAAGATCAAAAGAAAAGCAGAAAACTGGAAAATATTTTTTTATAGACAGTTTCTTAGAGAGAGGTTTCATCTCTCAAATATATAATGAACTTTGTCAAATCTATAAGAATGCAAGTCATTCTCCAATTGATAAATAGTCAAAGGATATGAACAGGCAGATTTCTGATGAAGAAATCAAAACAATTTATAGTCATATGAAAAAATACTCTAAATGATTATTGATTAGAGAAATGAAAATTAAAATATTGATATATCATTCTATACCTATCAGATTGGCTAGCATGATTGAAGGAGAAAGTGACAAATGATGGAGGGGATGTGGAAAAATTGGGACCTTAATTCATCGTTGGTGGATTTGTGAGCTGATCCAACCACTTTGGAGAGACATTTGGAATTATGCCTAAAGTGTTATTAAACTGCCTATACTTTTTGACCAAGCTATTAAGTTTGTTTCCCAAGATGATTAGGGAAAATGGAAAAGAACCCATTTGTTCTAAAATATTTATAACAGCTCTCTTTGTGGTTGCAAAGTACTGGAAATTGTAGGGATGCCTATCAATTGTGGAATGGCTAAACAAATTGTGATATATACTCATGATGGAATATTACCTTGTTATAAAAAATGATGAGCTCAATGGCTTTAGGAAAGTATGGAGAGATCTCTATGAAATAATGAAGAGTGACATGAGCAGAACCAAGAGAACATTGTATATAGTCACAGCATTATGGTTGTAAGAACAACTTTGAGCAACTAAACCATTCTTGTATAAATACCCAAACTAACTGCAAAGATCCTACGAAGGAAGATGCTATTTGAATCCAGAAAAAGAAGTGGCATACTTGTATATGTATATATGTGTATATATATATATATATATATATATATATATATATATATATATATATATATATACAAATATAGAAATATATATAACTTATAAAATTCCTTCTAAAGGAATCCAGAAAAGAACTTGTATGTGTATATGCATATATATGTATATATATAAATATGTAAATATATATATAACATATAAAATTCCTTATGAAGATAAGGAATGGAGATTCAATACAAATATATGTCTTGGTTCCAGAAGGATTTTGTTAGGAATGCTGGAGTTTAGAATGCGTTGAGCATAGTGGTATCAACTACTAATGAAAAGGACTTTTTAAGGTCATTTTGGAGAAGAAAACAGAAGAAGGAATGGGGTGGCTGAAATGATAAAAATCAAGTGTAGAGAGAAAGAAGGACTAATGAAATGTTATTCGCCTTTTGCTTTCTCTGACAAATTGCATTATCTTTAGACAAGGAGTTGGTTCTGTAGAACAAGAATTATTAAAATGGAGGTAAAAGTCAAAAAAGTGAGAGGATCATAAGGAACATGCCCTTAGACAATTATCTAGTCAATTATCAGGTCTGGATGCACTATGTTCCAGGGTTCTGAAATTCCAAGAGGATATGATTATTAAACCACTGGCATTGATTTTTGAGAGACTGGGGAGTGGGAGAGATGCCACAGGACCGGATAAAGAAAAATGATGTTCTACTTGTCAAAGAAAGGGAGATTTTGAACACCAATAGATTTTGACCTTGGCTTTGATTCCTCAGGAAATTCTTAGCTAGGTATGTATGTTTATCCTTTGTTGCCGAGGAAGACTATGCCATCAGAGAAATAATGACATGACTTGCACTTGACTTTGCTTTGAGTGAGGGAGGGCTGTGCAGGTCACCAGCCTCACTTCTCCTCCAGAGCCATCTGAATCCAGCGACCAGATATTCATCAGGGTGACTGGAGATGACCCAGGGTGAGGCAGTTGGGGTTAAGTGACTTGCTCAAGGTCACACAGCTAGTGAATGTCAAGTGTCTGAGGTGAAATTTGAACTCAGGTCCTCCTGACTCCTGCACTGGTGCTCTATCCACTGCACCACCTAGCTGCCCCTCTTAGGTATGATTGAAGAGATAGAAGAGTAGTAGCAATCATTTAGAATCAATTTAGAATCAGCATAACTTCATGAACAACTCAGATCAAATACTTTCTTTTCTTTTTTTTTTCTTTTGTCAGTAAATGTTTTCTTTTATGAAGTAGTAAGACCTGTTTTGCTGAGTCAGTTTTATGTCTGGATTTTCGTAATCAGATCAAAGATATCATAAATAAAGCAATCTTTGACCTAGGTAATCCTGGACTGGAGTATTTTTCTGAAGTAGTGGATCAAGTGTGGCCTGGAGTCAAGAAAGCTCCTCCACCAGGAGGCGACCTGCGACCTTGTCGCTCAGGCTTCCTTCCGAGGCAAGGCTCTGAAGTACTCGGTCGAGGAAGCTCAGATTGTTGGCCTGGGAGAGCAGGGTGAAGGCACTAACCCTAAACGCCTAAACGCGCCCAGCCCTCCCGGCTTGGCCCGGTCCAGCGTGGCCCGGCCCGGCAGGTCCTGCCGCATACTGTCAGAAAGGTGGCCACCTGCTTCTCAGAGATCCCTTCTACCCGCCCGAGGTCCTCCACCTCCGCAAAGGGACCGTGCAGCTCCCGCCAGCCCACGATGAGCTGGGCTTTCTTCTCTCCAATGCGCTGCAGCCTCCGGAGCTCCTCCGCCGAGCCTGCGTTCAGCAGGTCCGGGATCCTCCTGCGACTCTCCGCCAGGAGCTGTGAGGGCTCCCGCAGCAGAGCCAATGTGGTGCGGAGCCCCTCAGCCTGCTCCTCCTGCTGCCGCTTCCCCTTCTGCCTTTCTTTCTGCTGGACATTTAGCTGAAGGGGCACAACCCTATTCAAGGGTTGGTCATGGGGACTCTTCGGGAGGGACAGGGGCAAGGAGTCATTCTCCTCTTCCTCCAGTTCTTTGAACCTCTGACTCCGTCTGTTGGCCTCCAGCTCTTTATGCTTTTCCTCCAGTCTCTGAATCTCTGAGTTCATCTCTTTCAAAGTCTTTTTTAGGGCTGGTGTACTTAAGACTGAAGTCCCCTGGCACCCCCAGGAGATAGAATTCGATCCAGGTTTAGCAGGAACTCTTAACAGTCGATTTAGGAGTGTTCAACTGCTTTAGGGGGCTGTGTTTGGGACAGCTATGTGGGGACTATGGGTTACCTGTACCATTCTCCAGTTCCTCCTGGTTTCCAGCTCTTTTTGCTGCTGTAGGATTCATCAGTTCCTTTTGGGTTAACTTCACAAGAGGCTGAAAAGTCTTATGGGTGAATGGACGGTTGATCCACCTCTTTGGACCTGGAGGCAAAGTTGAGTGATGTGACTGTATCTAGGTAGAAGTGCCTCTTTGGAGTTATATTAGCAATGAGCACACTGTGAACTGAACCTCTGAGGGAGTCCTGGGTGTAGTCTGGGATAACTCCCACGTTTTTCAAAAATGCCACAGATGAGTCTTCCCTGTTCTTATTCCAAGAGCCTGCTAGGGGAGATCTCTTTTTATATTTATATTCATAGACAGGTAGACCATGCCACAGCTGCAAACTCAGTGCACCTGGGTAGTAGTAAAGCATTCAAAAAGTCTCTCTAAAAGTCATAGTGTACAACGAAGAGACATTTTGGCTAGATGATTGCACATCACAATCTAGTTTTGGATTTGATGAGCTCCCAGTCGTTGGAGGTGTCTAAATGAAAGTGACTCAATAAAGTTTATCTTTTTAGATTTCATCTTTTCAGAGTTTTCTGAAGGCTAATTCTGTTATCAACCGATATTCTATTCCCAGAAATGTCTTGTCATCCCCAAAATCAATAAGTGTGTCATCTATGGCTTCATACAAACCTTTGATAAAAATGTTGAGCAGATATTAAATAAGGATAGAGAACTTGTTTTCAGATATGCTGTAGAGAGGATTCCTTTCAAGTGATATATTAAAGTACATGAACTCCTTGGGATCCTCTCCTTTTGCACTTCTAAGAGTGACCCCCGCCCCCATGTCAATAGGGAAGGAACAGATTTCTTAGAATGGATGATTACTGGTATGGATATTGGAGGAGAGGTTCCTGCCTTAGAAACGGGCTGGGTTATGACCTTTAATGTTTCTTATATCTCTGAGAACTTTAAATAATATCTTCATGATCATCATCATCATGACTGACTCCAATAAAGTACCTAATTTGAAACATACTTCACATCTTGAGGTTCTGTGAACTATCTATGAGATATCTTGTTTCATTTGGCCTTCACAATAATCACAAAGATAGCATATATTTATCACTATAGTATTGTTATCTCCATTTTACTAAAGAGGAAACTGACACTAAGAGATTAAGTGATTTTATCTCTAAAAAAAAGGATTCTTAACATTTCTTGTATGTTGGCCTTTTTTCAGCAATAAGGTGAAGTCTATGGATCTTTCTCAAAATAAGGTTTTTAAATAGATCAAATTATTGAAGAAAATGCTAAATTTCAGTTAGAAGTTAGTGAAAATAGAGATGTGATTTTGTCCTACTACGATTTATAGCTCCCTTCAAAACTATTCATGGATTCCTATGTTAAAACCCTCTGCTATAAAAACTTCATAAATTTATCCTCCTTTCTCCATTCACACACATGACTTCCGTACTGGCTCAAATTCTCATTACTTCTCCCCTCAACTATTGCAATAGTTTCCTAACTAGTTTCTTGACCTCCAGTCTTTTCCCTCTTTAATCCATTTTCCAAAAAGAAGCCAAATGATTATTCCTAAAAGGTCCATTTATTCATATCACTCTCCTCCTCAAAAATAATTAATGGCTCCCTATTTGCATTAGGATGACACAGTCCCCCATCACTGGGGAAATTACATGGGGGAAGAACCCAAGACCAGATTTAGACTAATGTTGTCCTGATTCCAGGTCTAATGCTCTATCCACTGTACGACCAGCTGCCTATGTAAAAGTGCATTAGCCATCGGTATATGGTCAATAACTCTCTGAGAATTTGAGTTCAGTCTTAGCTGTTCAAAGTCCAGCATTCTATTCCTTATACTACTGCAACAGCCCCAAGGTAATAGACAAGGGACACTTAATTACCAGATTGACTGCAGAGATGTTGGCAAAGGGAGCAGGGCAGGGATAATCCTGATTGAAAATAAGAAAAGGACAATTTCCCTCTTCCTGTCTAGAAATTGTATTCTTCTCTAAAGCTTCAGATTTGGGAAACTGAGGCAACAGTGTGCAGTTGAAAGTACATTGGCATGTCTTTCAGGATATTTTCCAGTAATGGGCAGTGTGACTTGAATCAATTCATTTTCTCACCAGATATTTGAGATGCTTTAACAAAGTGGTCCTTCAGGTCCTTTCCATGTCTGATATTCTATTATATATGCTCTTATGCACCTTTGATATTCCAGTTCTAGAATACTTTTGTTCTAAAGTCCTTTCAATCTCATAAAAGATCAGTATTGTCTGTACTTTGTGCTCGTCTCTCTGCTTTTTCTCTAACTGGTGACCTCTTTTGTGTCTCCCATTCTCTATCCTCAGGTCTCCTTCAGCTCTGACAGTCCATGCTCGAAGATGCCTCCTGTCTCCGTTCTTTGCTCTAAAGCCCCCCACCCCCCACCAATCTAAATCCTTTGCCCTTTGATACCATCCCATCCTAGAATCTTTGCCATCACTTCTCTAACTAATACAAATAAATTCTTGACTTGTTGAATTCCTTGTTGTTAATTCTTCCGAAGGTCAAACCAGGTCCACATCCCCTTTGTGCAGAATCCCTACAGATTCTGAATTGAGATGGCAATAGTTCATTATCACTTTTCTTCTAGGCTAATCTTCCTTCATTTAACCAGGAAAAGAGAGGGGCTATTTGAATTTGGTCCTATATTGAATATAGTCCTTTTAGAAAGAAACAATCACATTCCTTCACAAAGGAAATTAACAGCAACACACGATTCCCCCCTTCCACCCGGTCATATTTCAGTGTCATATCTGCTGACTTCATTGCTCTTTTGGACATATGTGATCCTCCATATGCTTTCTTTGGGGGCAGCAGTGGGTAGAGAACATGGCCTGGAGTCCGAAAGACTCATCTTCCTGAGCTCAGATTTAGTCTTAGATACTTACAGCTCTGTGACCCTGGGCAAGTCCCTTAACGTTATTTGCTTCAGTTTCCCCATCTCTAATATGAACTGCAGAAGGAAATGACAAACTACTCCAGTGTCTCTGCCAAGAAAGCCCAAACTGGGATCATGGAGAATCAGGCATGACTGAAAAATGACACAACAGCAACGACAACAAACATCCTCTCTTTGTGCCTTTGCATTGGCTGCGCTTTCTGCCTGTTAAGCTCTACCTTCTCACTCCTTCCTCTTGGAATCCCTTGTTTCCTTCCAAATTCGGCTCAAGCCACTTTTTACATGACTCCTCTCTTGGTGCTGTCATTGGTAAATATTCTATTCTCTCCCAAGTACTGCGTGTTCTTTTTGTATTTATCTCTATCTACTTATTTATGTATCTCTATCTACTTATTTATGTACATGCTGTCTTCCCAGTTAGAATGTAAACTCCATGCATGCTTGTGTTCTATATCCATCACTTAGCACACAGTGTCTGACACACCTTAACTTCTTACTAACTACTGATTGATTCCAAGACATCTTCTATTTTAAACATTCTGTGTTCTATGTTCCAAGGTCTCTTCCAGTATTTAGGTAGACTGGTAGATAGAGGACTGGAACCTTGTATAGTCAGGAACGTCTGACTATAAATCTGACCTCAGACCCTTACTGACTGGGTGATCCTGGCAAGTCACTTAACCTCTGGCTGTCTCAGTTACTTCAATTTTAAAATGGGGAAAATAACAGCATTTCCCTTCAAGGGTTGTTATGAGGATCAATAGAGATATTGTTTGTAAAGTACTAGCACAATTCCTGGCACACAGTAGGTGTCATATAAATGCTTATTCCCTTCCCTCACCTATCTTACACTAACATTCAAATATTTATATGCTAGCATCTTTCCAAAATCTGACATTCTGTCTCCTATGTCATAAGGTCTTTCTAAGCTTGAATGCATTATGTTCTAAGATTCTCTCTAGCCATATGAATCTCTGATGTTCTGGGTTTTAATTCTCTTTGATCTTGAATATTTGATATTCCTTACAATAAAAATCTTGATGTCTTTTCATTCTAATTTTCTTCTAATTCCTTTCCAGTCTGACATTCTATGTTCCATGGGCTCTTTAGTTCTCCTGTTCCTCTATGTTCTCAAGTCCCTTTTAGGTCTATTTTCCTCTGATTTTATGAGACTTGGTCCCCACACAACTTGTGAGACTTCTCCTTTGAAATACACAGAAAGTGCCTTCTATAGATTTTCCTGCTTGGTTTTTGGTCTGGACCTTTTGTTCTCCTGAGAGAATCAGCTATGTTTCCTCACCTGGTCTTCTCACAGCTGAGAATTTCAGTCAGAAAGCTAGCTCAAGCTGTGGGTTCTTGCAGATGAAAGAGGTCCTGAGTTTTGTGCATGAGAATAGGATTTAGCTCTTTGTCCAAGGAAAGATATACGAGGATAACTGTATGTGCTTTTACAGGGAGTCCCTGTACCCTAGGCTGTAATTCCCTGAGCTCCTTGTTAGAGACAAGTACTAAGTAATTGTCCATTCTCTATGCCAGTCCCTTAGTGCTAGAGCTTGCTTGAGGGAAGAAATTGGCCCAAGTTCAATTTATTTTCACGATACTACTGTTTTAGAAATATTGAGATCTTCACAATGGAAAGTGCTATGCACATCCGGAGTCTGAATGCAGATCAAAGCATACTATTTTTTACTTTTGTCTCTTTTTTGTGGCTTTTCCTTTTTGTTTTGTTTCTCCTTTCACCACATGACTAATGTGGAAATATATTTAGCATGATTGCTTGCCATCTTGGGGAGGGGTGATGGGAAAGAAGGAGAGATAAAAATTTGGAGTTCAAAGTTTTATACAAAATGAATGTTGAAAACTCTCTTTACATGTGATTGGAAAAAATAAAGTAGTATTAAAAAATATTCAGATCTCTTTGTGTTTCTAGCTCTTTTCTAGGCAAGAAGCATTAGATTTCAGAGGATAGAATGTTATCACTGGGTACGTAATGTTTAGTGGCTACTCTTCCATATTGGTACTTCCGTTTGTAACTCCTTTCAGAGTCTGTGTGGTATTGATTTTCTTTTGGCTCATTCTTTTAGCAATGCTAAGCTAGTGTGGACAATTAATCTTCCCTGTCCTCTACTGATGCCACGAATCACGATTCTTGTACTTCGTATAATTCTCCAGAAGGTGGCAATAGTTTGTTTTCCCAGGGGACTTGATTTCCATCTGTAGAATCCATGGCAATTTTTTTGGGCTTAAAAATATATCTCCTGCCAATGCATGCCTCTTTTCTTATATAATAGTTCCTGTTGCTCCTGAGTTCAGATGCACAAGTTCTCCAGGGATGTGGTAGGGTTTTTAAGGGAAACAAAGTTCTCTAGCATCTTTTAAGTGTTCTCTCTCTCTCCAGTTTTGTTTTGTTGTAGGGGGACATCAATATTTACTGTCTGCTATATGATCCGTGAGTTAAAGATTTTACCACTAACTAACTAACTAATGGGCTGAGTTAATAGCCCATTTGCAGAATTTTTCTTCTGTCTTATAAACATATCAATTTCCTGTTGTGCAGTTTTGCTTGCATTAGGTTGTGTACTTGCATTCATCCACATAAAAAGATCTATTTAGAGCAGATCTATCATGTGAATGCTTAGTGAAAAACACAACTAGTGCTGAAATAGTCAACAAATCTCTTTTTTTTCCACTCTCATAGTTTTTCCTGTGACAAATGGACTAACCCTGGCACTGACAGTATAAAAATAATGATGGATAAACCTGCTAAGTCTTAGCATGAATCAAGACAGTGGTACCAGAGCATATGGGTGGTCATGGTATTCTCCACCTCAATTCACTTCTAGGAAAATAAATCAGGCAGCTTTATTTAGTAATGAACTTGGTGAAGCAATACAAATTATTACTTTTATTAAATCCTGTCTTTGAGTACATATTTAAAAAAATCTGTGTGATAACATGGGAAGTATGCATAAAATATTTTTACTACAAGCACAGTTATGAGAACTCTTTTGAGAAAAAGCACTTGTGCCATTGGGTGATGTGTGAACAGAATGAAACTCTTTTCCCATGGATGCCATTGTTACCTGAAAGATCAACTTGACAGACCTATGATTGCTAGACTTGAGTATTTGGTAGACATTTTTTTTCAAAGCAAATGAAATATACTTGTCACTTCAAGGAAGCTTGGGAGAGCAATGGATTGAGAGCTGGTCCTGCTGTTAGGAAGAGCTGATTTTAAATCTGGCCTCAGTCATGTCCTGGCTATGTGACTGTTGGCAAGTGATTTAAGTTACCTACCTCAGTTTCCTCATCTGTAAAATGGGGATAATAATACCATACAACCTCTCAAGGTTGTTGTGAAGATCAAACGAGATAGTATTTGTAAAGAGGGTAGCTATGGGATACAATGTTAGACCTGAAGTCAGGAAGACTTGTCTTTCTGAGTTCAAGTCTAGCCTTAGACACTTACTAATTGTATGACTCTAGCCAAGTCACTTAACCCTGTTTACCTCAGTTTCTCCTCTGTAAAATATGATCTGGAGAAAGAGATGGCAAACTACTCCAGTATCTTTGCTAAAAAAACTCCAAATGGGGTCAGAAGTGTCAGACATGACTGAAACAACTAAGTGACAATGAAATTTGTAATGAACTTAATATGGTGCCTGGGAAACACAAAGTAGACACTATATAAACATTAGCTATGGGAGCCAAGAAGTCTGAGCAAAAGCAGGAACTTGCTTGAGTCTCTCCCAAACCTCTGCACATACATGTAAAAATGGCTCTAAACCTAAACCTATTATAGAGTAGAAGAATTCACCAAATGACAGAGTGAAACAAATTTCCAGTCTAAGACAACCTGGAAGGTGTATAGAAAAGATCTGTTGCACCATCTGAGAGAAAAGCATAGTACAGTGTGGGCTGCATCAGTGGGCCATAGCAAATCTGGTTCAGGCCTCAGAGGACAAACCACTGACAACTGTGGTGATTTCCAGACTTCTCAACCTCAAATGCCAATGACAACTTAGTAGGTTAGTAGGAAAGGTGTGCCAGACCTGGTTGAGAGAGAAATGTGGTCCAGTCTCTACTTCAGCTGGTGGCAGTGGCAGCAGCTTCTTCAGGAGCTCCTGGCCCCAAGATGGTAGCATGACTGAGTAGTTGATGGGAGAGGGGAGGATTTCAGGGACTTCTTTGCTGGTACTGAGGCAGGATTCTCTTGCTTTCTGCCTGCTTGCATCTGGGTTGTGGTCCTGGTTGGGGTCCTGGGGTGAGGAGAAGTACTATCAGGGCAGAGCTTGTGGCAGTGATGGAGAGGGTATCCTCACAGTTCTAAGATTAGGTTGCTTTGATCATTCACAGACCAGAGCACAGACCAGGAGTGGAGCAAACAACTCTCCTTTGATCATACAACCTTGGGAAAAACTGAAAATTTACAAGTCCCTAGAAATATTTCTGAAAATAGGTGCACAAAACCCTGAAGTTTAGGATTGTACACACTCCACAATGAAAGCATAGTCTTATATTAACAAAAAACGAAAAAGTCAAAGAATTGACTGTGAAAATGATCAAAGAGCATAAAAAAATCAGACTTTAGAATCTCAGTTTTATGAGAAGATCAAAACATATAACCAGAAGAAGACAAGAAACTCAAACCTCCTACATCGAAAGCCTCCAAGAAAAAATACGAATTGGTTGCAGGTGATGGAAGAACTCAAAAAAAGATTTTGAAAATCAATTAAGAGATGCAGAGGAAGAACTGGGAAGAGAAATGAGGGTGATGCAAGAAAATCAAGAAAATGGGTCAACAATTTACTAAAGGAGACCCCCCCAAAATGCTGAAGAAAACAACACCTTAAAAAAAGACCTATTCAAATGACAAAATTGGTTCAAAAAGCCAATGAGGAGTGCAATGCCTTAAAAAGCAGAATTGGCCAAATGGAAAAGGAGGTCCAAAATTTCACTGAAGAAAATTATTCCTTAATCCTTGGAATGTGGCATATGGAAGCAAATGATTTTATGAGAAATCCAGAAATTATAAAACAAAACCAAAAGAATGACAAAATAGAAGACAATTGGAAATATCTCGTTGGGAAAACAACTGACCTACAGAAGAGACCTAGGAGAGATAATTAAAAAAATAATTGACTATCAAAAAGTCATGATAAAAAAAGAGCTTAGATATCATCTTTCAAGAAATTATAAAGGAAAATTGTCCCAATATTCAATAACCAGAGGGTAAAATAGAAATGGAAAGAATCCACCAATCACCTCTTCAAAGAGATCCCCAAAAGAAAGCTTGGAGGAATAATGTAACAAATTCCAGAATTCCCAGGTTGAGAAAATATTGCAAGCAGCAAGAAAGAAAAAAAATTTAAGCACTGTGGAATAGCAATCAGGGTAACATAAGACTTAGCAGCTTCTACATTAAGGGATCAGAGGCTTAGAATATGATATTTCAGAGGTCAAAGAAGCTGGGATAAAAACCAAGAATCACCTACACAGCAAAACTCAGTATGATACTTTAGCAGAAAAATGGACATTCAATGAAATGGAGGACTTTTAAGCAATCTTGATGAAAAGACCAGAGCTCAGCAGAAAAATTGACTTTCAAATACAAGAGTCAAGAGTATCATGAAAAGGTAAACAGGAAAGAGAAATAATAATACTTTTTAAAGTTGAGTGGTTTACATTCCTGTATGGACAGATAGGAAAGAGAAATAATAATGGACTTATTAAAGTTGAGTGGTTTACATTTCTATATGGAGAGAGACCTTTCTCAGCATTAGAGTAGTTGGAGGGAATACACAAACACACACACACACACACCAGTGTGTGTGCACTAAGGGATGATATTTAAAGGAGATGATGTCTAAAAAATAAAATAAAAATAAAATTAATTTAAGCAGTGAGAGAGGAATATTCTGGGAGAAGGAGAAATAATGGGGTAAGTTATCTCACATAAAAGAGGTAAGAAAAAAGCTTTTACAATGGAGGGGAAGAGGGGGCAGGTGAGTGGAAATGAGTAATCCTTACTCTCATCATATTTGGCTTAAGGAGGAAATAACATACACACTCAATTGGTTATGACCATCTATCTTATTCTAAGGGGAAAGTAAGAAGGAAGAAGATAAGAGATAGAAGGGAGGGCAAATGGGAAGAAAGGGTAATCAGAAGCAAATGCTTTTGAGGAGGGACAAGGTCAAAGAGAGAATAGAATAAATGGGGGGCAGGACAGGATCGAAGGAAGTATAGTTTGTCTCTCACAGCATAACTGTTATAGAAGTGTTTTGCATGACTACACATGTATAACCTGTATCAAATTGCCTGCCTTCATTGGGTGGGTGGGGAGGTAGAAAAAGAAAGGAGTTGGAACTCCAACTTTTAAAAACCAACATTAATAAAAGTTTTTTACATGCAACGGAAAACAAAATATACAGGCAATAGAGTGTAGATAGCTGACTTGCCCTACAGTAAAGTAGAAGAGAAGGGGAGGGTTGATAGAAAGGCAGTTGGGGGAAAGGGTAATCAGAATTCATGCTATATTGGAGTTCAGGGAGGGGAGAGATAGGTAGAAAATTTGGAACTCAAAATCTTTTGGAAGTGAATGTTGAAAACTGAAAAAAAAACAGTGTAAATATTAATGATTATTATTATGATTATTATTGTATATGTTGCCAATGATAAAAGTGAACCCGAAGTGAATATTAGACTTTTATAAAACTTGTAACTGCTATTGTGATTTTGACAGATTCCTAATATTTAAAAGACATTTCTGATGAAGTTGGTGGTGATATTGTGAATGAGATATTTTGATGATATCTAATTAAATGTATCAACATTTGGAAGATCTACATAACTCTGTGAACCAATCTTTTCTAAGTGGCCAAATGCATGTTATTACAGAATCTTGCATTCAAAGTGCTAGATGGACCAATGGATAATGGGACAGATAATGGCAAGTTCATTGGTATGTTTTCATATTTCACATCAAAACTAACTTTTAAGAAACTATTACTTCTTGAGTTTCATTGTATCAAAGAAGAATACCCACAATCATCTAAGAATTCTATGAAAAACTTGATTTTCCAACTACATACCTCTATGTGGCTGGATTTTCTTCATATGTAGCCAATTCTGCTGTAACACAACATATCCTAAATCATCTATGTTAAAAAAACACAGAAGTCATAGAAGAAATGGGTTTAGTGGAGCCATAGTAAAAAACTTCTTCAGTGACATATAAAAAGAGATAGAAATGTAATAAAAACATTAGTTTTTTATGTATACCAAATAGTTAAGGAATGTAAAGCCACCACAATAGATACTGGAGTCATCCATTAACCACTGTTGCTCATTCTGCACTCTAGTTCGCATGGTCTGGTCTGGGAAAGTTGACACTTATAAACAACAGGGAAGCTTTGGTAGGGTCAACTCCAGGGCCATGGTAGAAGGTAGAGGGAAAGGTTTGGTGGAGTGTACGGGTGCAGAATCAGTCCTCTTTCATCCACTTCTACTGCATCAGAATACACAATTAATATGACATTTACTTTGAAAAAGATCTGAAGTTCGTGGAAGAAGACGTTGGAGGGGTTCTATCTCATGAATGTAAGGCATTTGGTGTGCCATTTTGTTTTTACCCTCATGGTTGTGTTTGGATGTGGCTAACAGAGAGGGCACAGCAGAGAGCTTGAACGTTTTCTCCATCCACTGTTCTTCAAAGGTAACTTTGATTTCTGCCAGGAGGGGAAGCAGGATTTTGAAGGCAGAGGATATCCACTCTCCTCTCCTCAGACAGAGAGACAGAGAGAGAGCGAGAGAGAGAGAGAGAGCAGAATTATATCTATCAGATACCTTGAATATTGTTAATCTGTGGGAAATAGCTTTCAGGTTCAAACTCAACTCTAGATTGCTGTTCCTTAATAGGAAATAATTGCCCCTACATGTCACCTTCACAGGATCTTTCTCCTGTGTCTTCTCTCTCAATGCTGGAAATCAGAACTCAGATCTCTCTTTACTTCTTGTTTTGGAGCCACAATTTGTTGGATATGAGTATTGAACTTTGAGAGGATAAGTCTATGATTGGTCCATCAATCTGTGCCCTACCTCACCTTCATCACTCTCACATCCTGTCTGTCTCTTCTTCTTACAATGATATGATCTATTAAATGGCAAAGTTTGCTGTGAGATTCTATCCATGAAGTTTTTTTGCTTTTAGATAAATATAAAATAGTCTTGGTGATGAGAAGGTCATGAGATGCACAAATCTTTAGTAGTAAACGACCATCATTACTATTTTTCTGACTCCATTCTTTCCAAGATTTCCCTGTCATATCTAATAGTCTGTGCCTACTGTGGTGTTAAAGTCACTGAACATTATAAGCTTATTTCGTTTTGGCATACTAATGATAAACGTCTCTAAGTCTTCATAACATTGCACTTTGATCTAATCAGAGATTGTTATGAGGAGAGCAAATAATGGTGGTATGGTGATTTACTGCAAATGACAATCATATTGTTAAGAGCACATCTTGCACTCCTTTTGGGAGGCATACAAGCTTGTTGACTAGATCAGTTTTGATTTCAAAACCTATGCCAGCTTCACAGACATAGGGGAGCTCCCCAACACTGCAAGTATTCGAGAAAAACATGTATCCTGCTCTGACTTTGTTAGCTGTGCCTTCATTTGCCAGTCTTCTTTCACTCAGGGCTATAGTTTAGATGTGATACCTGCTGAGTTTTCTAATGACCAAAGCTGTTTGACTTTCACATCTACTGGATCTGCTGTTGTCCAAAAGCCTGGACACATTGTATTTTCCAATGGTTGATGGAATCATATTTGCAAAAGATTTTGCACATTATTTGTGTTTTGACTGTAGTGTAGGATCCACTCCAGTTATGGTGAACGGGCCAGGGTTAGATTAGGTGAAGTATACAATTCTGAGGACTTCTTTTCTAGCCCTTTTCTCATGCCAGGATGTGAGCAGTGAATTTCTTAATAAAAGCTTCTCATATATCCAGGGGGCCACTGAATTCCACTGCTCCTTAAGTGTAGTGAGAACATGATTGTATGATCTGGGTCACCTGTGTGTAGCATTGTGACTAGAGCTTCCAGTTCATCTTCACCTGCTGCTTCATCACTTGCCTATCACCATAGAACTTTGAGATAGGCAAAAATGGTTAAAAAAAGATACGAATGATGTCTTGTGACTTGCATATAATTGAATTTAAATGAGGCAAGGTTGCTGGAAGTAGTCTCAGTCTCTTTCAGAATCATTAAAGTCCAGTAGTAAGACAAAAATCTGACAACTGGTTCAGTGCTCTACTCATAGTATCACACTGTGTCCTATGAAGGTCAAGCAGGGAACAGATTGATTTCATGTGACCTTAGAGAAGACTCATTGCAAACCTTCTCCCATAACTCTAGGACTGTTCTTTGAGACACAAGCACCAAACCTCAGGAGGATATCTCATAGTTGTAGAGTGAATCCTGTTTTCCTGGTGATGAGCATCCTCAAGGCACCTTTCATGTCCTTGTTCCTTAGGCTGTAGATAAAAGGGTTCAGCATAGGAGTGACAATAGTGTACATCACAGTTGCTGCTATATCTTGTTGGGCTGTGTGGGTGGATGTGGGGCTGAAGTATACTCCAATGATTGTCCCATAGAAGAGACAGACCACAGTGAGGTGGGATCCACAGGTGGAGAAAACTTTCTGTTTACCACTCACAGATGAGATTTTCAACACAGCTAAGAAAATGTGAATGTAGGACATAAGTATTCCAATGAAGGGGAGAAATGTTGTTAATGCTCCCATTGTGTAGAGCATCAACTCATTGATGAAAGTGTCTGAGCAGGCCATCTTTAGGAGGCGACTGAGGTCACAGAAAAAATGAGCGATTTCATTGTGGCCACAGAATGAGAGTCGGGTCAACAAGATGGTGTGTATCAGAGCATTATTATAGGCCCAATACCAAGATGCTCCTACCAGAAGGGCACAAACTTTTGGAGTCATGATTGTGTTGTAGTGTAATGGGGCACAAATAGCCACATAGCGATCATAAGCCATTATAGTGAGGAGGACACTATCCATTGCCGCAAATGAAAAGAAGAAGAATGCTTGTGTCAGGCACCCAGTGTAAGGGATTGTTCTGTTTTTGGATATGTAATTATTCAGCATCTTGGGAACAGTGGTGGAGGTGAAACAGATGTCCACCAGGGACAAGTTAGTGAGGAAGAAGTACATGGGGGTGTGGATATGGGGGTCAGAGCAAATAGCCAATATGATGAGGAGGTTCCCCAGCCCTGAGATCAGGTACATAAAGAGGAACAAGAAGAACAGGATCCTCTCTTGTTCTGGCTGGTCTGAAAGGCCCAGGAGGATGAACTCGGAGACTCTGGACTGATTTCTCTCTTCCATGCATCTGTTTGGAAGCAAATAAAGAGTGAAATAAGCATTTAGAATAACCCATTCTTGGTTGACTTGAAAGTGTTGGTTGAATAAAATCAGTAAAAACAGAATTAGAAGGAAATAAGAGAGTAGTAGGAGAACATGAGAAGTCACTTCTCATAGTCTGAGATCTAAAATAAACAAAACATTGATAGTAATATTTGTAACACAAAGGCCATTCTCCAATTGATACATCATAAAATGCAAACAAATGTTTTCAGAAGCATTATAAATTTTCAACGACCACATGAAAACACACTTCAAATTAATAAATGGAAAAGAAATGCAAATTAAATGAACTGTGATTCCCTGAATTCCCTGAAAATTCGCAGAAATGAGCAAAAACTGGCATGGCCAGTGCTGGAGAGGCTCTGGGAAAATAGATATGAGGAAGCTTTGTTAGTAGGGCAGTGAAGTGATCCAAACATGTTTGTTTTAAATTACGAATTGTGCAACAAAAAAGAGTAAGAAAGGTTGATGTTATGAAGAGCTTTAAATGTCAAAGAAACGTGTTTACATATTTTGTTGAATATAATAGGAGGCCATTGGAGTTCACTGAGTGAGGGTGGTCATGGTCAGATTTAACTTCACAAAAGTCCCCTTAGTGACAATAGTGCACACACATACCAGCAGCCTTGATTTGTTTATGATATTATCAAATTATTTTTCTTTTTTTTCCCCTTGATAATTTCATGACAGGTGATGTCTAGGCTCTTTTTTTTTGATAATGGCTTTCAAGTAGTCCCATAATTTTTAAGTTATCTCTCCTTGATCTATTTTCCAGGTCAGTTGTTTTTCCAATGAGATATTTCACATTATCTTCTATTTTTTCATTCTTTTGATTTGTTTTGTAATTTCTTGTTTTCTCATAAAGTCATTAACTTCCATCTGCTCCATTCTAATTTTTAAAGAACTATTTTCTTCAGTGAGCTTTTGAATCTTTTCCATTTGGCTAATTCTGCTTTTTAAAGCATTTTTATCCTCCTTGGCTTGGACCTCTCTTGCCATTTTAGTTAGTCTATTTTTAAATGTGTTATTTTCTTCAGCATTTTTTTATGGTGCCAGATTTAAATAGTTTTTTTTTTCTCCAGGACAAGAATTACATTTCCACTTGTTTATAGTACTGAAAAAGGGCAATGTTCTTCAGTTCTCTCCCTCTGTGCACATTCAAGTATTCAGAATGCCCACATTTACACAGTAGCTTAAATATTACTTTTAAACTGCTACTGCCTTGGCTACAAATTTTGAGTCCTTCAGTTTTTGGAAAGCTGTGTGGAATGCTTTTTCTTCTGTTGGTTAGTCCACCTCTTCTGGTGGGTCCAGAAGAAGCACCTCCAGATGGGACTGCTCTACCACCTGGGAACCCACCAGGCATGCCTCCTGGCATGCCCCCTGCACTCTGGTACAGGTTAGTAATAATAGGGTTGCAGACTTTCTCCAATTCTTTCTGCTGATGCTCAGATTCTTCCTTCTCAACCATCTGGTTCTTATCCAGCCAGTTGATTATTTCATTACATTTGACAAAGATCTTCTGTTTGTGTTCATCACCAATTTTGCCTTGTAGTTTTTCATCTTCCACTGTAGCCTTTATGTTGAAAGCATAAGATTCAAGAGAATTTTTGGAAGACACCTTGTCTCTCTGCTTCTCATTCTCAGCCTTGTATTTCTCAGCCTCCTCGACCAATGTCAAAGCTCAATGTCTTCCTTGCTCAGATGTCCTTTATTGGTGATGGTGATTTTTTTCTTCTTGCCTGTGCTCTTATCCACAGCAGAAACATTGAGAATGCAATTTTCATCAATGTCAAATATTACTTCAATCTGAGGAACACCTCTGGGTGCTGGAGGGATTCCTGTGAGCTCAAATTTGCCAAGCAGGTTGTTATCCTTTGTCACTGACCTCTCACCTTCATAAAACTGAATAAGCACACCGGGCCGGTTGTCCAAATAGGTGATAAAGGTCTGTGACTGCTTGGTGGGGATGGTGGTATTACGTTTGATCTGGACTGTCATAACTCCACCAGCAGTTTCAGTTCCAAGGGAAAGAGACGTGACATCCAACAGCAACAAGTCCTGCACATTCTCAGATTTGTCTCCAGACAAATGGCAGCCTGGACAGCTGCACCATAAGCAACAGCCTCATCAGGATTGATACTCTTATTGAGCTACTTGCCTTTGAAGAAGCCTTGCAGAAGCTTCTGGATTTTGGGGATTCGAGTGGAACCACCCATCAGGACAATGTCATGACTCTGTGCCTTTTCCACAGGGTCCAGTGTGCCACAGAAGAGATCAGCATTCAGTTATTCAAAACGGGCTGGGGTGATTGATGTATAGAAGTTGATACCTTCATAGAGGGAGTCAATCTCAGTACTGGCCTGGGTACTAGAAGAGAGGGTGCATTTTTCATTTTCACAAGCAGTGCAAAGATGACAAACAGCCCTCTTGTTCTCACTGATGTCCTTCTGGTGCTTTCGTTTGAATTTGGTACTGAAATGCTTGACCATTTGGTTGTTGAAGTCCTCCCCACCCAAGTGGATTTCCCCAGCTGTGGATTTGACCTCAAAGATGCCATCTTCAATGGTAAGAATGGAGACATCAAAAGTACCACCTCCAAGGTCAAAGATCAGCACATTTCTCTTGGCACCAACCTTTCTGTCCAAGCCATAAGCAACATAAGTAGCAGTTGGCTCATTGATGATTCAGAGCACATTGAGACCAGCGATGGTTCCAGCATATTTAGTAGCCTGATGTTGGGAATCATTAAAATAAGCTGGTACTGTGCTTCAGCAATTTCTTTCATCTTGGTCAAGACCATAGAAGATACATCTTATGGATAGAAACTTTTTGTCTCCCATTTGTATTCTACTTGAACGTTAGACCTGTCTGCATTATTCACCACCATGAAGGGCCAGTGCTTCATGTCTAACTGTACAATTGCATCATCAATTCTGCAGCCAATCAGATGTTTGGTATGAAAAACTGTGTTGGTGGGGTTCATTGCAACTTGATTCTTCACAGCATTACTGATTAAACATTCTGTGTTGGGGAAGGCGATATAGCTGGGGGTAGTCCTGTTTCCTTGGCTGTTAGCAATGATTTCCACTTTCCCATGTTGGAAGACTCCCACACAGGAGTAAGTGGTGCCAAGATCAATGCCAACTGTGGGTCCCTTTGACATGGTTGCCAGGGAATTGAGGGTCGTAACTGACCAATGTGGAAAAAGAAGGGCTGCTGCTGCAGGGAGTAGCTTTCTTCAGCAATTTTTGGGTCTCCTTTTCATGATTTTATTGCACTGCTCTCATTTCTCTTCCTAATTTTTCCCTCACCTCTCTTACCTGATTTCCAAAATCCTTTCTGAGCTCTTCCATTGCCAGAGACCATTGTATATTTATTTTGGAGGATTTGGATGCAGAACCCTTCACTCTTATGTCTTCCTCTAATGGCATGCATTGTTCTTCCTCATCCAAATGGATGGAAGAAAATACCTGTTCACCAAGCAAGTAACCTTCTATAGTATTATTTTTTTCCCTTTTTTGGGCATTTTCCCAGGAAGTTACTTGACATTTGAGTCCTTTGTCAAGAGGGGGGGTATACTCTAGGGACCTGTAAGTTCTCAGTTCCTCCAAGGTGGCACAATCAAGGGAGAGGTGTTTACTCCTCTCCTGGCCTATGCTTTGGTCTGGGAGCAACCATAAGCACCCTTCTGCCCAGGATCTGAGAGTAGGATTCCCTGTCCAGAACCTCCACTGGCCAGCTCTCCTCCTCACCCCAGGACTGCTACTCAGGACAGAGACCTAGATCAGCTGCTCAATTCCCCCGGGATCTTTAGGCCAAGGGCTCGAAAAATGGACACTGCTACCACCTAGGCCCACTCACCCAGGTGAAAGAGCTTTCTCACTGACCTTTGAAGCTGTCTTTGGCATTTATGCTTTGAGTAATCTGGGAAACACAGTTGCTGATGGGGATTCTGCACCCTGAGGCCATCTCCCATCCTGTCCATGCTGTGATGTGCAGCCAAGGCTGTGCTGGGCTCTGTGGGCTGTGCTTTGCTCCAAGACTGGTGCAATAGACCATTCCTGTTGGCCTTCCAGGCTGCCTTGGACAGGAAATCTCTTTCACTGTGTCGTTTTGTGGATTCTGCTGCTCTAGAATTTGTTCAGAGTAATTTTTTACAGGTATTTTATGGGCTGTGGGGGGAGAGCTTTTGCAAATCTATCCTTCTACTCTGTGATCTTGGCTCCACCCCCTAATTATTTTTCTTTATTCAAAGCCAAGATTCAGTCTGAAGAGGTGAGTTTAGAAGTGACTGTGGTGCAAAGACAAAAGGTGTATATATATATGTGCTTTTTCAAAAAGTTGTTTTGAGGACACATTTAATGAAGTTTACCATGGGCACACAAAATGTTAGTCAAGGCTCTGCTGGACTCTAAGAGGCTCAGTAAGCAGACTGCATGCTCTGATGGTTCCCAGATGGAAAATTTCAATTACAGGAATGAAATTCTTAAGGTTCAAATAATTCTGATGAGACTAATATTGTACATCATTTACCAAGATAGGGTCAAAATGGATATATGACCTAGGCATAAAAGGAGATATTACAAGAAAATTTGGAGACCATGGAACACATTGCCTATCATCTTTATGGATGGGTAAACAATTTATGAACAAATAAGGGATAGAGAGCCTTGTAAGATGTAAAATTGATAATTTCTATTACATTTAATAAAGAAGGTTTTTTTTTTGTTTTTTACAAATAAAACAAGTATAGCCAAGATCAGAAAGGAAGCAGAAAACTGGGAAAATATTTTTTTAAATAGACAATTCCTCAGCGAGAGCTCTCATATCTCAAATATATAAAGAATTTTGTCAAATCTATAGGAATGTGAGTCATTCCCCAATTGATAAATACTCAAAGGCTATGACCAGGAAGCTTTCTGATGAAGAAATAAAAACAATTTATAGTCATATGAAGGAATACTTTAAATGATTATTAATTAGAAAAATTAAAACAAGCTTGAGATATCATTTTACACCTATCAGATTCGCTAATGTGATGCAAGGAGAAAGTGACAAATGATGGAGGGGTTGAGAAAAAAATCAGGCCTTAATTCATTGTTGGTGGATTTGTGAGTTGATCCAACCAATTTGGAGAGACATTTGTAATTATGCCTAAAGTGTTATTAAACTGCCTATACCTGTTGCCCAAGCAATACCACTATTAGTTCTGTTTTCCAATATGATTAGGCAAAATGGAAAAGAACCTACATATTCTAAAATATTTATGGAAGTTTTATTTTTGGGGGCAAAGAACTGGAAATTGCAGGGATGCCCATCAATTGTGGAATGGCTAAGCAAATTGTGATATATTTCCATGATGAAATATAACCCTGTTATAAGAAATGATGAGCTCAATGACTTTAGAAAAGTATGGAGAGACCTCCATGAAATAAAGAAGAGTGAAATCAACAGAACCTAGAGAACATTGTATATAGTCACAGCAGTATGCTTTTAAGAACAACTTAGAGCAACTAAGCCATTCTATTTTAAATAACTAAAGTAAGTGCAAAGACTCTAGGAAAGACAGTGCTATTTGAATGCAGAAAAAGAATCAACATATTTGTACATATATATTTGTGCATGTGTGTCTGATGTATGTTTATGTATGTGTATATGTATGTATATGTGTGTGTATATATATATACACACATAGATACAGATTTGAGTCTAATGGTAGTCATCTCAAAGTTTGGGCTGTGGGGGAGGGAAAATAAAGTCAAATGTAACATATATTTGAAAGGAACAGCAAGTTGTTTAAATTGGATCTGCAATTTCTAGTGCCATCCTCTGTTTTTTTGTCTCACTTTGTTGTGGAAATGCTTGTTTTATTTTTTTACTTCAGAATAAAAAAACATAAATAAAAATAGATTATTTAAAAATAGTTCTGATAAGATATAAATAAGATATTTGTCTGAAGAGATAAAAAGTGTTTCATTGGGAACTCATCAACCCCCTCAGATTTTTGAAAGATCTGCCCAGAAGATGGAAAGTAGGGTAAGCAATGGAGATTGACTACAAATGTATGCCGTGGTTCCCTAAGCATTTTGTTAGGAATGCTGGAGCTTGGAATGAATTGAGCATAGTGGTATCAAGTAATAATGAAAAGGACTTTACAAGGCCATTTTAGAGAAGAAAACAAAAGAAGGGATGAGGTGGCTGCTTAGGGTGAATGGAATGATGAAAATGAAGAACAGAGAGAAAGAAGGACCAATGAAATCTTATTTGACTTTTTCTTTCTCTGGTAAATTATATTATCTTTAGACAAGGAGTTGGTTCTATAGACTAGAACAAGCATTATTAAAATGGAGGTAAAAGTCAAGGAAGATGAAAGGATGGTAAAGAAGCCTCTGACTGCCCTTAATTAGTTCCCTAGTGATCAGGTCTGGATGAACTACGTCCCAGGGTTCTGAAATTCCAAGAGGATATGATTATTGAACCACTGGCACTGATCTTTGAGAGACTGTGGAGAGTGGGAGAGATGCCACAGGATTGGATAAAGAAAAATGTTGTTTTGCTTGTCAAAGAAAGGGAGATTTTGAACACTAATGGATTTTGACCTGGGCTTTGATTCCTCAGAAAATTCTTAGGTATAACTGAAGAGATGGAAGAGCAGTAGCAATCATTTAGAGTCAGCATAACTTCATGAACAACCCAGATCAAACTAACTCCTTTATATTTTTTCTTCATATTCATAGATGGAAAGACCATGCCACAGCTGTTAACTCAGGGCAACTCGGCATTAGTAAAGCATTCAAAGCCTCTCTCAAAAAGTCATAATGTACACCAAGGAGTGATGCTGGCTGGATGATTGTACATCACAATCTAGTTTTGGATCTTATGAGCTCCCCATCATTGGAGGTGTCTAAAGGGAAGTGACTCAATAAAGTTCGTGTTTTTAGATTTCATCTTTTCAGTGTTATTTGAATCCTGATTCTTTCATCAACCTCCATTCTATACCCTGAAATGCCTTGTTATCTCCCAAGTTGAATAAGTGTCATCTATGGCTTCATCCAAACCACTGATAAAAATATTGAGCAGATATTAAATAAGGATAGAGCACTTGTCAGATATGCTGTAGAGAGGATTTCTTTTAAGTGATAGATTAAACTACATGTTTTCCTTAGGTTTCTCTCCTTCTGTGCTTATAACAGTGACTCCCCATGTCAATAGGGAAGGACTCGGATGCCTTAGAATGGATGATGACTATGTGGACATTGGAGGAAAAGTTCCTGCCTTAGAAAGTGACTGGGTCATGACCTTTAATGTTCTTCACATCTCTGAGAACTTTCAGTAATATCTTCATGATCATCATAATAGCTGACTCCAATATAATATTTAAATGTTAGCAACATAATTCACATCTTGATATTCTGTGAACTATCTACGATATATCTTGTTTCATTTGGCCTTCACAATTACCAAATGATTAGTATGTGTGTATTACTATAGGTACTATTATCTCCATTTTACTAATGAGGAAATGGATACTAAGAGAGTAAGCCATTTTATCCCTAAAATAAGATTTCTTAATATTTCTTTTATCTTGGGATTCTTTTTTTTATCAGTTAAGTGCATTCTATGTATTCTTCTCAGAATAAGGTTTTTGAGTAGATCCAATTATTGAAAGAAATGCTAAATTTCAGTTAGAGTTTAGTGAAAACATAGATGTGATTTTGTTCTATTACAGTTTACAGCTCATTTCAAAACTATCCATGGATCCCCAGGTTAAAACGCTCTGCTATAAACACCTCATAAATGTGTCCTCCTTTCTCCATTTTCACACATGGCTTCTGTCCTGGTTCAGATTCTCATCACTTCTCCCTTCTGCTCTTGCAATAGCTTCCTAACTAGTCTCATGTCCTCCAGTATTTTCCCTCTTCAATTCATTCTCTCCAAAGGGCTGCCAAATGATTATTCCTACAATGACCATTTGTTCATATCCTTCTCCTCCTCAGTACTTTTTACTAATGGCTCCTTATTTGCATTAGGATGACACAGTCCACCATCACTTGGGAAATTATGTGGGGCAACATCTAAGGCCAGATTTGAACTCTTGCTGTCCTGATTTCAGGTCCACTGCTCTATCCACTCCACCAATAGCTGCATCTGTAAAAATATTTTCATCAAGCCCACATGGGCAGTAACTCTGTTAGAATTTGAATTTAGTCTTAGTAGTTCAAAATCCAAGATTCTATTTATTATATTTTGTCAATAACAACCACATACTTTGAGTTGGAATGGTAGCATTACTTCATTTTTTACTGCAAGGTAATAGACAGGAGATACTTAATTTTTGGATGGACTTGAGATGTGTTGGAAAATGGAGCAAGGTACAAATAATCCTGTTTGAAAATAAAAAGGACAATTTTCCTGTTCCTTTCTAGAAATTGTATTCTTCTCTAAACCTCAGATTTGGGAAATAGAGGTAACATTGTATAGTTGAAAGAATATTGGCATGTCTTTCAGGAGATTTGGGTTCCTGCCCCAGATTTTCCCATCAAGGGCAGTGAGATCTGAATCAATTCATTTTTGCACCAGATATTTGAGATGCTTTAACAAGGTGGTATCTCATGTCCTTTCATGTTTGATATTTTACTATATAAGTTCTTATGAACTTTGATATTCCAGCTCTAGAATATTTTTGCCCTGAAGTCCTTCCCATCTTGTGAGAGATCAGAATTGTCTGTACTTTTTGCCCTTCTCTCTTATTTTTCTCTAATTAGTGATGTCTTTTGGGTCTCCCATTCTCTATTTTCAGGTGTCCTTCAGGTCTGACAGTCCATGCTCACAGATGCCTCCTATCTTCGTTGTTTGCTCTAAAGTCTCTCTCTGATCTAAATCCTTTGACCTTTGATACCATCCCATCCTAGAATCTTTGACCTCACTTCTCTAACTAACACAACTAAGTTCTTGAGTTGTTGAATTCCTTGTGGTTAGTCTTCTTGTGGTCAAGCCAGGTATAGATCCCATTTGTCCAGAATCCATACAGAATCTGAATTGGGATGGCAATAGTTCATTATCACTTTTCTTCTATACTAATTTACCTTTCTTTTACAAGGAAAAGAGGGACAATTTGAATTTGGAATTATAGTCTTTTTAGAAAGAAAATATCACATTCCTTCATAAAGGAAATTAACGGCAAACACACATGATTCCACCCTTATCCTTGACCCCATTTCAATGTCATATTTGCTGACTTCATTCCTCTTCTGAACATATGTGATCCTCCATATCTTTTCTTTGGGAGCAGCAATGGCTAGGGCACCAGGCTTGGAGTCATGAAGACTCATTTTCCTGAGTTCAAACCTGACCATAGGTAAGGAGAAGTCTCTTAACGATATTTGCCTTGGTTTCCCCATCTATAAAATGAACCAGAGAAGGAAATGGCAAGCCACTCCTGTATCTCTGCCAAGGAAACCAAAAATAAGGTCATGGAGAATGAGACAAGACTGTGAAATGATACAACAACCACCACAACCATCCCCTCTTTGTACCTTTGCACTGACTGTGCCTCCTTGCTGTTGTAGTCTACTTTCTCACTGCTTCCTCTTGAATCCCTTGTTTTCTTCTAAACTTAGCTCAAGCCACTTTTTCATGAAGCCTCTCTTGGTGCTCCCATCTGTAAGTATTCTAATCTCTCCCAAACAGTGTGTGTTCACTTTGTATTTATTCTGAATTTGCTTATATATGTACATGCTGTCTCCTCAGTTAGAATGCAAACTCCATGCAGTTTGGGGCTTATTGATGATTGTGTTATAACTCCATCTCTAAGCACACACTGTCTGGCACAGCTTAAATTCTTACTAACTGCTGATTGATTCTAAGTTGTCTTCTGTTTTAAACATTCTGTGTTCTGTGTTCTAAGGTCCCTTCTGGTATCTAGGTAGACTGATGAATAGAGGACTGGACATGGAGTCAGGAAGATCTGACTTGAAATCTTACCTCAGACTCATACTGGCTGGGTGACCCTGGGCAAGTCACTTAACCTCTGTCAGTCTTGGTCATTTCCACTGTAAAATGGGAAAAATAACAGCACTTACCTCCAAGGGTTGTTATGAGGATCAATGGAGATACTGTTTATAAAGTGCTAGCACAATGCCTTAAACACAGTAGGTGTCATATAAATGTGTATTTTCTTCCCTCTCCAATCTTACACTAACATTCAAAAATGTGTATGCTAGAGTCTTTCCAAAATCTGTCTTTCTGTCTTCTATATCATAAGGTCCTTCTAAGTTTTAATATATTATGTTCTAAGATCTTCTCTAGCCCTATGAATCTCTGGTGTTCTAGGTTTTAATTCTCTTTGATCTTGAACATTTTATGTTCCTAGAGTAAAAATCTTGATATTTTTTCAGTCTAATTTTCTTCTCAGTTCTTCCCAGTCTGACATTCTGTGTTCCCTGGGCCCTTTAGTCCTTCTGTTTCTCCCTGTTCTCAAGTCCCCTTTAGTACTAAGTTCCTCTGATTTTTTGAGGTTTGATCACAACACTACTTGGTGTGAGATTTCTCCCTTGAAATAAACCGAAAGTGCCTTCTGTAGATACTCCTATTTGGTTGTTTTGGAGCTTTTGTTTTTCTCCTGAGAGACTCAACTACGTTTCCTCACCTGGTTTCCTCACAGCTCAGAGTTTCAGTCAGGGAGCTGGCTCTAGCTGTGGGTTTTTACAGATGAAAGAGGTCTTGAGATTTGTGTATGAGAACAGGATTCAGCTCTGTGTCCAACGAAGCGTATTTGAGGATCATTGTGGATGTTTTTACAGGAAGTCCCTGTACCTTAGGCTCCAATTCCCTGAGCTCCTTGTTAAAGACAAACACCAAGTAATTGTCCATTCTCTAGGCCAGCCCCTTAGCGCTGGAGCTTGTTTGAGGGAAGAAATTGGCTCAAGTTCAATTTATTTTCACAACACTACTGTGTTAGAAATATTGAGATCTCCATGATGGTAAATGCTATTCACATCCAGAGAAAGAACCCTAGAGTCTGATTGCAGATCAAAGCATACTATTTTCACTTTTGCTTCTTTTTCAGTGACTTTTCCCTTTTGTTGTCTTTCTTCTTTCACTACATGACTAATGTGAAAATATGTTTAATGTGGTTACTTGCCCTCTTGGGGTGAGTGATGGGAGAGAAGAAAGGAGAAAAAACTGGAACTTCAAGTTATATAAAAATTGATTGCTGAAAACTATCTTTACATGTAATTGGAAAAAATAAAGCACTATCTCAAGAAAAAAGTATTGAAACCTCTCTGTTTCTTTTCTTTTAAAAAAATAACTTGTTTTCAGTTTTCTACAATCACTTCCATAAATATTAGATTTTATCCCCCTCCCTTCCACCTCTCACCCTGAGACAGTATGCAGTCTTAAATGGGTTCTACAACTACATTCTTATCAATCACATTTTCACATTAGTCAAATTGCATGGAGGATTTAAAAATGAATGGGCGAAACTATGAGATAAACCAAAGCAAACCAAGCCTAAACACAGGAGAAAATATCCTGGTTCATTCCATATTCAGATTCCATAGCTCTTTCTCAGTATTTGAATGTCATTTTGCCTGAAGAGTCCTTTGGGAATGTTTTAGGTCCTTGCATTGCTGTCAAGGGCTAGGTCTACCAGAAACAGTCCTCACACACTGTGACTGTTACTGTGTACAATGTTCTCCTGGTTCTGCTCCTTTCACCCAGCATCAGTTCAAAGAAGCCCTTCCAGGTCTCTCTGAAGTCCTCCTGTTTATCATTTCTTATAGCACAATAGTATTCCATTACCTTCTTATGCCACAATTTGTTCAGCCATTTCCCAATTGATGGGCATCCCTTCTATTTCCAATTCTTGGCCACCAAAAAGAGAGCTGCTATAAATATTTTTGTACATGTGGGACCTTTTCCCATTTTTATCATCTCTTTGGGATACAGTCCTAGAAGCAATATTGTTGGGTCAAATGGTGTACATATTTTTGTAACCCTTGGGCATAATTCCAAATTGCTCTCCAGAGTAGTTGGATCAGCTCACAGCTCCACCGACAATGAATTAGTGTTCTAACTCTGCCACATCTTCTCCAACATTGATCATCTTCCTGTTTTGTCACTTTAGCCAATCTTATGGATTTGATGTGGTACCTCAGAACTGTTTCGATTTGCATTTTTGTAATCTTCCTCTGAAAAATGCCTGTTCATATCCTGTGACCATTTATCAATTAACAAATGACTTGTATTTTTGTACATTTGACTCAGTTCTCTACCTATTTTAGAAATGAGGACTTTATAACAGACACTAGTTGCAAAAATTATTTACCAGTTTTCTGCTTTCCTCTTAATCTTGGTTGCATTAGGTTTGTTTGTGCAAAAACTTTTTAATTTAATGTCATCAATATTTTCCATTTTGTACTTCATAATGTTCTCTATATCCTGTTTGGTAATAAATTTCTCCATTCTCCATAAATCTGAGAAAGACGCTATTTCTTGCTCCCCTAATTTGTTTTTAGTATCAGTCTTTATACGTAGATCATGTATCCATTTGGACTTTATTCTTATTTACGTTGTCAGGCATTGGTCTATGTCCAGTTTCTGCCACACTGTTATCCAGTTTTCCCAGTAGTTTTTGTGAAACAGTGAGTTCTTATCCAACAAGCTGAGGTCCTTGGGTTTATCAAACAGTAGACTGATTCATTGACTACTGTGTCTTGAGTACCTAACCTATTCCACTGGTCTACCCCTCTATTTCTTAGGCAGTACCAAGTGGTTTTTATGATTGCTGCTTTGTAATACAATTTGAGATCTAGTAGGGCTAGGCCACCTTTTCTAGCATTTCTTTTCATTTTTTTAAATTATGTGCATAATATTTGACCCATTCATTTTCATTTAATTTTCATTAATTTTCTGGATATTGTGGACATTTTATTCTTCCAGATGAATTTTGATATTTTTTCTTGCTCTAGAAAATAATTTTCTTGTAGTTTGATTAGTATGGCACTGAAGAAGTAAATTAGTTTAGGTATAATTATTATTTTTTTGTATCAGCTCAGCCTACCCACGAGCAACTGATGTTTTTCCGCTTACTTAGATCTGACCTTATTTGTGTGAAAAGCGTTCTGTAATTGTGTTCATATAGTCCCATGGATATGTTTTGGCAGGTAGACTGGTGGATATTTTATAGTGTCTACCATCACTTTAAATGGGATTTCTTTTTCTATCTCTTGCTGTTGGGCTTTGTTAGTAATATATAGAAATGCAAATGATTTATTTGGGTTTATTTTGTAATCTCCAACTTTGCCAAAGTTGTTTATTATTTCAAGTACTTTTTAACTTGATTCTCTTGGATTCTCTCAGTATATCATCATATCATCTGCAAAGAATGATTACTTAGTTTCTTCTTTTCCTATTCCAATGTCTTTCATTTTTTTCTTCTCTTATTGCTAAAGCTAACATTTCTACTACCACATTGACTGATAATGGTCATAATGGGCATCCTTGTTTCACCCCAGGTCTTATTGAAATGCATCTAACCTAGTTTATCTCCATTGCTTATAATGATTACTGATGGTTTGAGGTAGATACTGGTTATTATTTGAAGGAAGGCTCCATTTATTCCTATGCTCTCCAGTGTTTCAATAGGAATGGGTGTTGTATTTTGTCAAAAGCTTTTTTCTTCATCTATAGAGATAATCATTTGGTTTCTTTTAGCTTCATTGCTGACATCATCAATCATGCTAATATTGAACCAGTTGTTCATTCCTGCTATGCATTCTACCTGATCATAATGTATTATTCTTGTGATAAGTTGTTGTATTCTTTTTGTTAATATCTTATTTAAAATTTTTGCTTCAATATTCATCAGAGAAATGGATCTATAATTTTTTTCTCTGTTTTGTCTCTTCCTGGTTTAGGTATCAGAACCATATTTATGTCATAAAAAAAAATTGGTAAGCCACTTTTCCCAAGTAGTCTGTATAGTATTGGAATGAACTGTTCCTGAAATGTTTGCTAGAATTCACTAGTAAACCCATCTGGCCCTGGAGACTTTTTCCTAGGGAGTTCATTGATGGCTTGTTCAATTTCTTTTTCTGAGATGGGGTTCCTCTTCTGATAATCTAGGCAATTTATATTTTAAATATTCATCCATTTCATTTAGATAGTCAAATTTTTGTGCACACAGTTGGGCAAAGTAATTTTTAAGTATTGATTTAATTTCCTCCTCTTAGGAGGTGATTTTTTCATTTTTGATATTGGTAATTTGGTTTTCTAATTGACTGAAATTTATCAATTCTATTTTTTCCATAAAATGAACTCTTTGTTTTAATTCTTGGGTCAATAGTTTTCTTAATTTTAATTTTATTAATCTCTACTTTGGTTTTCCTTATTTCTCATTTGGTATTTACTTGGGGATTTTCAATTTGTTCTTTTTCTAGCTTTTTGAGCTGCATGCCTAATTCATTGATCTCCTCTTTCTTTGTTTCATTCATGTAGTCATTCAATGATATAAAACTTCTCCTTTTGCATTATCCCATAAATTTTATTAGGTTGCCTCATTATAGCCATTCTCTTGAACAGTTATTTATTGTTTCTGTGATTTATTATTTAACCCTCTCATTCTTTAAGATTAGATTATTTAGTTTCGAATTAATTTTTAGTCTATCTTTCCATGGCCTTTTATTACACATAGTTTTTACTGCATTATGATCTTAGATGAATGTACTGATTATCTCTGCCTTTCTGCATTGGATTGTGAGGTTTTTATACCCTAATACATCCTTATTTTTTGTATATGTGCCATGTACCACTAAGAACAAGGCATATTCCTTTCTATCCCCATTCTGTGTTCTCCAGAGGTCTATCATATCTACCTTATATGTTTAGTAATGAAATTACTTCATTGTCTATGGTGCCTTTTAGTAGGATATAGTTTCCTTCCTTATCTCTTTTGATTAGATCTATTTCTGCTTTTGCTTTGTCTGAGATTAGGATTGCTACTCCTACTTTTTTACAGCACCTGAAGCATAATTTATTCTACTCCAACCTTTTACCTTTACCTTGTATGTATCTCCGTGTTTCACATGTGTTTCCTTTTAAAAATATATTGTTGGAATATGGTTTTTAATTCATTCTGTTATCTGCCTCCATTTTATTGGAGAGTTCATCCCTTTCACATTCACATTTGTGATTACTATCTGTGTCTTTCTCTCCATCCTATTCCCTCCCATGTATGGTTTTAATTCTGCCTTCTCCCTTCCCCTTCACAATGGAGTTTTAATTTTTGACCACTGCCTCCCTCAGTCTTTCCTGCCTTCTATCAGCCCCCCTCTCATTTATTCCCCTTTTCCATTACTAATTCTTCCCTCCTTTGTAAACTCCCCTCCCTTTTCTTTCCTCTTTCCCCTCCTCCTGCCTATAGGGCAAGTTAGATTTCTATATTTAACTGAGTTTGCTGTTCTCTCCTTGAACCAAATAAGATGGGAATGATCTTAAACAGTGTTCATTTCTCTTCTCTCTTTCCCTCTATTATAATATGTTTTTAATGCTTCTTCCTGTGATGTCATTTACTTCTTTCTGCCTCCTTCTTTTCATATCTCTCGTTACAATCCCTTCACACTCTTAAATCACACTTTTTATCATCATACTAATTAACTTATAACCTATTCCCTCTGTCCATGTGTATCCCTTGTAAATACCATAATAAATATGCAATTTTCAAGATAAACAAGTATCATCTTTCCTTATAGGGATATAAGCAGTCTGCCCTTATTGAATAACAAGTTCCCTGCCACCTCCTTTACCTTTCCATGCCTCTCTTGAGACTTGTATTTGAAGTTCAGATTTTCTATTGGGGTCTGGTATTTTCATCAGAAAGGTCTGCAAATCACTTATTTCATTTAATGACCATCTCTTTGCTTTAAATATTATGCTCAATTTTGCTGGCTAACTGATTCTTGGTTTTAGTCCAAGTTCCTTTGCCTTATAGAATGTCATATTCCAATATCTCTGATCTTTTAACATAGAAGCTACAGGTTTCCGATTGATCCTGATATGTTTCCTCAATATTTCAATTCTTTCTTTTTGGCTGGTTGTAATATTTTCTCCTTAATTCTGGAATTTGGCAACAATATTCCTTGATGTTTTCAATTTGGGATCTCTTTGAGGAGGGTAATTGGTGGATTCTTTAGATGACTATTTTGCCCTCTGGATCTAGGACCTCAAGGCAGTTTTCTTTGATGATTTCTTGAAAGAAATTTACAGCATCTTTTTTCATCATGGCTTTTTGATAGACCAATAATTCTTAGATTTTCTCTCCTGGATCTATTTTTCCATTTGAATTGTTTCTAACAATGAGAAATTTTATATTTTCTTCTATTTTTTCATTCTTTAGATTCTGTTTGACTGAGTCTTGATGTATCATAGAGTTATTTGCTTCTATTTTTCCAATTCTAATTCTTAGTAGATTTTCTTCTTCAGTTAACTTTTGCATCTCTTTTTCCATTTGTCCAATTGTTCCTTTTAAGGAGTTATTTTCTGTAGTTAGGTTTTGTATTTCATTTTCCATTTGTAGAATTTTCCTTTGTAAAGACTTGTTATCTTCAGTGAATTCTTTTTGTTCATATTTTTAATATTGTTGACCAATTTTTCTTCTACTTCTCTAATTTGGCTTTTAAAACACTTCTTGAGCTCTTCCAAGAATGGTCTTTGGACTTCAGACCAGTTTATATTCCCTTTTGAGGTTTCAGATGGGAGTACAGTCTCAGTGCTGACCTCTTCCATATTCGTGTTTTGGTCTTTGTTCCCATAGTAAGATTTGATGGTATTTTCTTTTCTGGTTTGCTTCTTGATCATGATGATTGCCTTTTTACTGACTTTTAAAATGGACCTCTGCTTCTGGGTCCCAGAGGGTTCTGTCCCACAGTTCTTGTGCTGAGAACTTGCGACTTTGTGTGTTGTGTGAATTGTGTGCATCTTTCAGCTAGCAGCTAGAATGCTGTAGCTTACCTGGTGCTGAGCTGGCTAGTGTGTCAAGACAGAAGTCAGGTGAAGTCTTTTGGAGTTTCCCTGGAGTTGCTCTGGAGCTTACTGCCTGAGGTGTGGGGGAGGGGTGGTCTGGTCACAGGACCTCTCCTCTCCTGAGTTAAAACCCAGGAAGGTCCAGCAGTTGGTGAACCCCTGTCAGCTCTAGTGTCTTCTCATTTTCACTGACAGTGATAAAGTTTGCCTGGGGGCCTAGTGTTGGGACTTACAGGCTCCATGCCAGAGGGGATCAGGATCTCCTTCTAGTTTTCTGAGGTAGGTCTGTCTGGGACAGCTCTCGTCCTTCAGTGTTCCCCTTCAGCCACCGCAAGAGTATCTCTTCTTAACGATTTTCCTAACCTGTGGAGATGAGACTGTTTACTGCTTCGGTTGATCCCAGTATTGCAGGATTTTTCCTGGGGAAATAGTCTCTGGGTTTTTCAAGGTCAGCAAGGGGAGGAGGAGAATACTTACAGATTGCCATCTTGGCTCCTGTAAGTTGAAGTACTTGATTTATAACATTTAATCTGTTGGCTTATAGTCTGAGGAGTTTCTGCTGCTGCTGTTACTGGGGACCATGTGGTCATCTCTCACTCAGCTCCACTGGACTCCTGTTCTTAGTGTTTCCTATCCTCTATTGATACCATGAGTCACAATTCCTGTACTTCTTATAATTCTCCAGAAGGTGGCAATAGTTCCTTTTCCTTGGGGGACTTGATATCCATCTCCAGAATCATGGCAGTGTTTCTGGGCTTACAATATAGCTCCTGCCAACGAATTTCTCTTCTCTTGTGTTACAGTTCTTGCTGCTCTGCTTAAAAAGCACAGGTGCCTCAGAGATATGTTAGAGTCTTTAAGGGAAGTAATATCCTCTAGCATCTTTCAAGTGTTCACTCTCACCAGTTTTGTTTTGTTTTAGTGGGACGTCAGTGTTTGGTGTCTGCTATATGATCTGTAAGTTAAAGGTTTCACCACAAGCATGAAGACTGAGTTAATAACCCATCTGCAGAATTCTGCTTCTGTCTTATAAAGACACGAATTTCCTGTTGTGCTGATTTCATTACATTGAGCTGTTTTGCTTGTGTTCATCCACATCAAGTGTTCAACAGAGTAGATCTATCATGTGGATGCTAGGTAAAAAACAGAACTATTGCTGAAATATTCAATGTTAAATGCCTTTTTTCACTGTCATAGTTTTTCCTGTGACAAATGGGTTGAGCCTGGCAGTGACAGTACAAACACAATGATGGACAAAGCTGGTAAGTCTTGGCATGAATCAAGGCAGAGGCACCTACCATACCAGTGAGTAGTCTTGGCATTCTTCATCTTAATGAACTTCTAGAAAAGTAGGCAGTTTTGTTGAACAATATTCTTGGTGACACAATAAAATTTATTTCTTTTATTAAATCTTGATCTTTGAGGACACTTAAAAAAATTTGCTTGATAACATGGGAAGTATGCATAAATTACTTTTGCTACAATCGCAACTATGATGGCTTTCTTGAGAAACAGTACTTGGAGTATTGTTTGAGGTGTGAAAAGAATGAACCATTTTTTCTCATTGATACCATTGTTACCTGAAAGAATGATTTGACAGGTGAACTCTGGTTATGTAGAGTTGAGTATTTGGTAGACATTTTTCTGGAAGTTAATGAGATATACTTGTCACTTCAAGGAAACTAGGGAGAGCTGTGTATTGAGAGCTGGACCTGGAGTCATGAAGAGCTTATTTCAAATCTGACCTAATCATGTCCTGGCTTTTGTGACTTTTGTTGGGAAGTCATTTAAGCTGCCTACCTCAATTTCCTCATTTGTAAAATGGGGATAATAATATCACATACCTCTTAAGATTTTTTGTGAAGATCAAATGAGATAATATTTGTAAAGAGGGTTGCTATGTGACACAAAGGGGAGAGTGCTGGACCTGAACTCAGGAAGACATCTTTCTGAGTTCAAGTCTTACCTTAGGCTCTTACTAGTAATATGACTCTGGAAAAGTCACTTAACCCTGTTTGACTGAGTTTCTCCTCTGTAAAATATGATCTGGAGAAGAAAACAGCAAAGCACTCCAGTATCTTTGTTAAGAACATTTGAAATGGAGTCAGAAAGAGCCAGACATGACTAAAACAATAAACAACGAAAAAATTTGTAAAGAGCTTAGTATAGTTCTTGGGAAGCAGATAGTAGGCACTATATACATAGTAGCTATGGGTGCCAAGATGGCTGGGTAAAAGCAGGGACTTGCTTGAGCTCTTCACCAAACCTTTCCAAATACGTATAAAACTGACTTTAAACAAATTATAGACTAGCAGCTTCCAGAACATGACAGAGTGAAACAATTTTTTTTCTAATCCCAGACAACCTGGATCGTCAATAGGAAAAGTCTGTTGAACAATCTGAGAGAAAAGCATAGTCCAATGTGGGCTGAGTCAGTATTGATGGGATCTTACCAAACCCAGATCAGGCCTCAGAAGACTGAATCACGGGCAATTGCAGTCATTTCTAGACTTTTCAGTCCAGAAATGCCAAAGACAACTTAGAAGATCAATTGGAGAGGGCTGTTGGACTTGGGTGAGAGAGGTTTGTGGTCCACCTCC
Organism: Bettongia penicillata ogilbyi; assembly: GCA_023548195.1. Taxonomy (NCBI): domain Eukaryota; kingdom Metazoa; phylum Chordata; class Mammalia; order Diprotodontia; family Potoroidae; genus Bettongia; species Bettongia penicillata. The sequence continues at coordinate 1,490,233 of JAJHZJ010000315.1, read as the reverse complement.
AACTCCAGCTGGTGGCAGTGACAGCAGCTTCTTTTGGATATTTTGCCCCACATATGGTGGGGGGATTGAGTGTCTTATAAGAGGGGAATTGTAGGGATTTCTTTGCGGGTGCTGAGGCAGGATTCTCTTTCTTTGCCCATTCTTAGATAGAGTGGACTGGGGTAAGGAGGAGTGCTGGCAGAGTGGAGCTTGTGTCAGTGATAGAGAGGGATACCTCCTTCCAGTTCCAAGACAGAAAAGACTGCTTATGATCTTACAGACCAGACTTAAGACCAGGAGAGGAGTATTCACCTCTCCTTTCATCATACAAACTTAGAAGAACTGAAAATTTACAAGTTCCTAGAAATATCTACAAAGAGCTACACAAACCACTTGAAGCTTAAGATGGTACACCTTCCACAATGGAAGCAAAGTCCTACCATAACAAAGATCTTAAAATTCAAGTAATTGGCTGGGATAATGAGCAAATAGGAGAAAAAAATTAGAGTATAGAATCTTACTTTTGTGACAAAGAAGATCAAAACATAGAACCAAAAGAAGATAACAAAGTCAAATCTCCTGCATCCAAAGCCTCCAAAAAAATATAAATGTGTTCCAAGTCATGGAAGCACTCAAAAAAGATTTTGAAAATCAAGTAAGAGAAGTAGAGGAAGAATTTGGAAGAGAAATGGAACTGATGCAAGAAAATCATGAAAAATAAGTCAACAGCTTGCTAAAGGAGACCCCCCTCCCAAATGCTAAAGAAAATGCCACCTTTAAAATAGACTCACTCAAACAACAAATGTGGTCAAACATACCGGTGAAGGGAAAGATGTCTTAAAAAGCAGAATTGGTCAAATGGAAAAGGAGGTAAAAAAACTCACTGAAGAAAATTACTCCTTAAACATTAGAATGGAGGAAATGGAAGAAATGATTTTATAGGAATTCAAGAAATTATCAAAGCATGAAACAATGAAACAAAATAATGAAAAAAATAGAAGACAATGTGAAATATGTCATTGGAAAAACATCTAATCTAAAAATAGATCTAGGAGAGACCATTTAAAAATTATTGACTGTCTTAAAGTCATGATCAAAGAAGAGACAAGACATCATCTTTCCAGAAATTTCCAAGGAAAACTGCCCTGATATTCTAGAACCAGAAGGTAAAGTAGAAATAGAAAGAATCTACCTCTTAAAAAAATCCTGAAAGGAACTATTATAGGAATAATGTAGCCAAATTCCAGAGTTCACAGGTAAAGGAGAAAATATTACAAACAGCAAGAAAGAAACAATTCAAGAACTGAGGAATTATACTCCAGGTAACATAAGATTTAACCACTTCTACATGAAGGGATTGGAGGGCTTGGAATATGATATTCCAGAGGTCAGTGGATCTAGGATTAAATTCAAGAATCACTTATATAGCAAAACTGAGTATATACTTCCTGAGAAAAATTCTATATGCTCAACGAAATAAAGGACTTTTAAGCATTCTTGATGAAAAGACCAGAGCAGAACAGAAAGGGTAAACAGCTAAGACAAATCATAATGAACTTATTAAAGTTGAGTGGTTTACATTCCTATATGGAAACATTATATTTATAACTCATGAGACATTTCTCAGTGTTATGACAGTTGCAGGGAATATATATATATACATATATATATATATATATATACATGTGTGTATGAAGGGATGATATCTAAATGATATGAGACCTAAAAAATAAAATAAAAATAAAATTAATTTAAGTGGTGAGAGAGGAATATGTTGGGGGATGGAGAAATGGAGAGATAGAAGGGTTAAATTATTGCATATTTTATAATGGAGGAGAAGAGGGCCTAGGGGAGAGAGAATGAGTGATCCTTACTCTCATCAGATTTGACTTACGGAGGAAATAACATTACACTCAACTGGTTATGAAAATCTGTCTTACTCTAATGGAAAGAATGAGGAGGATAAGAGGTAGAAGGGAGAGCAAATGTGAGGAAGGTCTAATCAGAAGCAAATACTTTTGAGGAGGGACAGGGTCAAAGAAGAGAACAGAATGGGGGTCAGGGTAGGATGGAGGGAAATATGCTACTCTATCTCAACATAACTATTACGGAAGTGTTTTGCATGACTACACATGTACAACTTACACTGAATTGCCTACCTAGTCAATGAGGGTGGGTGGGGAGGGAGGAAGAGAGAGAAGTTGGAAGTCAAAGTTTTAAAAACAAATGTTAAAAATATTTTTTTACATGCAATTGGGAAATAAAACATACATGCAATGGAGTGCAGACATCTATCTTGCCCTACAGGAGAGTAGAAGGGAAGGGGATGAGAGAGTGGGGTTTGATAGAAGGGCAATTAGGGTAAGGAGTAATTAGAATGCATGGCATCTTGAGGTTGGTGAAGGGGAGAGATAGGGAGAAAATTTGGAACTCATAATCTTGTGGAAGAGAATGTTGAAAACAAAACATCAATATAAATATTAAAGATTATTATTATAAATACTATTATATCTCTTGCCAATTGTAAAATCAAATTGTTCAAGTGAAAATTAGACTTTTGTAAAACTTGTAACTACTATTGTGACCTTGACAGCTCCATAATATTTAAAAAAACATTTCCGATGAAGCTTATGGTGATATTGTTAATGAGATATTTTGATAATGTCTAATGAAATATATCAACATTTGGAAGAGATGCATAATTCCTTGAACCAATATTTCTCATTGACGAATGCATGTCACTACAGAATCTTGCATTCGAAGTACAAGATATACCAGCGGATAATGGGACAGATGATGCCAAGTTAATTAATATGTTTTCAGATTTCACATCCAAACTAACTTTTAATAAACTATTACTTTTTGAGTTTTGTTGTATCAAGGAAGAATATCAAAATTATCTGAGAATTATATGAAACACTAGATTTTCCAACTGCATATCTCTATGAAGTTGGATTTTCATCATATATAGTTAGTTCTGCTGTAACACAACACGTCCTAAGTCATCTGCATTAAAAAATACACAGAGGTCATAGAAGAAATGGACTTAGTGGAGCCATAGTGCAAAACTTTTTCAGTGATACATAAAAAGAGACAGGAATGGAAGAAAAACATTAGTTTTTTTATGTATATCAAATGGTTAAGAAATGTAAAACTACTACTACAAATAGCGGAGTCATCCATTGACCACTGTTGCTTAATCTACACTCTGGTTCCCATGACCTGGGCTAGGAAAGTTGACAGTTATGAACAAGAGGGAAGCCTTGGTAGGGGCAACTCCAGGACCACGGTAGAAAGTAGAGGGAATGATTTGGTGGAGTGAATGGGTACAGAATCAGTCCTCTTTCATCCACTTCTACTGCATCAGAAGATACACAATTAATATGGTATTTACTTTGAAAAAGAACTGAAGTTTGCAGAAATAAACATTGGAGTGATTGTATCTCATGGATGTAAGGGGATATAGTGTGCCATTTTGGTTTTGCTCACACGGTTGCAACTCGATGTGGCTGACAGAGAAGGAAGAACAGATATCTCCAACGTTTTCTCCATCCACTGTTCTTCAAAGGTAACTGATTCCTGCCAGGAGGGGAAGCAGGATTTTGAAGACAGAGAATGTCCACTCTCCTCTCCTCAGAGAGAGAGAGGGTAGAATTGTATCTATCAGATTCCTTGAATATTGTTAGTGTGTGGAAAATAACTTTCGGGTTCATATTCAACTCTTGATTGCTGTTCCTTAATGGGAAATGACTGCCCCTACATGTCAGTTTCCTCACAGAATCTTTCTCCCTTGTCTTCTCTCTCAGTGCTGTAAATCAGAAGAGTTCTGATCTCTCTTTACTTCCTGTTTTGGAACTAGACTTTTGTTGAATATGTATATTTAGTTTGGGCAGAATAAGTCTATGATTGGTCCATCAATCTGCGCCATACATCAACTTCATTATTCTCACATCCTGTATGTCTCTTCTCCTTCCAATGATACGATGTATTAAATACTAATGTTTGCTGTGAGAATCTATCCATGAAGTTTAAGTGCATTTAGGTAAATGTAAAATAGTGTTGTTGTTGATACACACAAATCTGTAGTAGTAAATGACCATTGTAATTGTTATTTCTGACTCCATTCTTTCCATGATCTCCTTGGCATATCTGATAGTATGTGCCTACTCTGGTTAAAGTCACTGAACATTATAAGCTTATCCTCTTTTGGGACATTAATGATGAGGGTGCCTAGATCTTCATAAAATTTTTCTTTGACATAACAAGAGAATGTCATGGTGAGAGCATATGATGGCGCTATAGTGCTTTTCTGTACATGACAACTGTATTTTTTAAAATATATTTATTAAACTTTTTACATTCATTTTCACAAAATTTTGGGTTCCAAATTTTCTTCCCATTTGTCCCCTCCCTCATCCCAATACACGGAGCATTCTAATTTTCCCTATCACCAATTTGCCCTCTCTTCTATCATCCCTCCATTCCCTTGACCCCATCTTCTCTTTTGTCCTATAGGGCCAGATAACTTTCTATTCCCCATTACCCTTATTTCTTATTTCCTAGTAGCAAGAACAATACTCCACAGTTGTTCCTAAAACTTTGAGTTCCAACTTCTCCCCATCCCTCCCTCCTCACCCATTCCCTTTGGGAAGGCAGGCAATTCAATATAGGCCATATCTGTGTAGTTTTGCAAATGACTTCGATAATAGTCATGTTGTGTAAGACTAACTATATTTCCCTCCATCCTATCCTGCCCCCATTGTTTCTATTCTCTCTATTGATCCTGTCCCTCCTGGAGTGTTGACTTCAAATTGCTCCCTCCTCCCATTGCCCTCCCTTCCATCATCCCCCCTCAGCCTGCTTATCCCCTTCTCCCCGACTTTCCTGTATTGTAAGATAGATTTTCATACAAAATGAGTGTGCATTTTATTCCTCCCTTTAGTCGAATGTGATGAGAGTAAACCATGTTTTTCTCTCAGCTCTCGTCTTTTTCCCTCCACTAAAAGGTCTCTTTCTTGCCTCTTCTAAGAGAGATAATTAGCCCCATTCCATTTCATCCTCTCCCCTCCCAATATATTTCTCTCTCACCGTTTACCTTAATTTTTTTAAGGTATGATCCCATCCTATTCAATTCACTCTGTGCTCTCTGTCTCTGTGTGTGAGTGCCTGTGTGTATGTGTGTGAACACGTGCATGTGCGTGTGTGTGTGTAATCCCACCAACTACCCAGATACTGAAAAGTTTCAAGAGTTACAAATATTGCCTTTCTATGTAGGAATGTAAACAGTTCAACTTTAGTAAGTCCCTTATGACTTCTCTTTGCTGTTTACTTTTTCATACTTCTTCTCATTCTTGTGTTTGAAAGTCAAATTTTCTTTTCAGCTCTGGTCTTTTCATCAAGAATGCTTGAAAGTCCTTGATTTCATTGAAAGACCATTTTCCCCCTGAAGTATTATACTCAGTTTTGCTGGGTAGGTGATTCTTGGTTTGAGTCCTAGTTCCTTTGACTTCTGGAATATCCTATTCCATGCCCTTTGATCCCTTAATGTAGAAGCTGCTAGATCTTGTGTTATCCTGATTGTATTTCCACAATACTGGAATTGTTTCTTTCTAGCTGCTTGCAATATTTTCTCCTTGACCTGGGAATTCTGGAATTTGGCCACAATGTTCCTAGGAGTTTCTCTTTTTGGGTCTTTTTCAGGCAGTGATTGGTGGATTCCCTGAATACTTATTTTGCCCTCTGGTTCTAGAATCTCAGGGCAGTTTTCCTTGATAATTTCATGAAAGATGATGTCTAGGCTCTTTTTCTGATCATGGCTTTCAGGTAGTCCCATAATTTTTAAATTATCTCTCCTGGATCTATTTTCCAGGTCAGTTGTTTTTCCCATGAGATATTTCACATTCTCTTCCATTTTTTCGTTCTTTTGGTTTTGTTTGGTGATTTCTTGGTTTCTCAGAAAGTCATTAGCCTCCATCTGTTCCATTCTAAATTTGAGAGAACTATTTTCTTCAGTGAGCTTTTGAACCTCCTTTTCCTTTTAGCTCATTCTGCTTTTGAAAACATTCTTCTCCTCATTGGCTTTTTGAACCTCTTTTGCCAATTGAGTGAGCCTATTTTTCAAGGTGTTATTTTCTTCAGCATTTTTTTGGGTCTCCTTTAGCAAGGTATTGACCCGTTTTTCATGCTTTTCTTGCATCTCTCCCATTTCTCTCCCCATTTTTCCTCCACCTGCCTAACTTTATTTTCAAAATCCTTTTTGAGCTCTTCCATGGCCTGATCCCACTGAATATTTATTTTGGATATTTGGGTTATAAAAGCCTCGACTTTTTCCAAAATCCCTGCAAATTCTGAATTTGGGATGGCAATAGTTCATTGCCATTTTCCTTCTATGCTAATCATCTTTCCTTTTAGCAGGAACAGAAAGGAACAATTTGAATATGGCATTATGGTCCTTTTAGAAAGAAACAGTCACATTCCTTCTCAAAGGAAATTAACAGCAACAGACATGATTCCCCCCTTCCTCCTGGCCATATTTTCACATTATATATCTAATCACTTCATTGCTCTTTTGGACATATGTGTTCCTCCATGTGCTTTCTTTGGGGGAAGCAATATATAGAGAACTAAGCCTGGAGTTAGGATGGCTTATCTTCCTGAGCTCAAATTCGGCATTAGATACTTAGTAGATGTGTCACCCTGGGCAAGTCCCTTAACCTTATTTACCTCAGTTTTCCCATCTCTAAAATGAACTGGAGAAGGAAATGGCAAGCCCCTGCATGATCCTGAAATGGGATCATGGAGAATCAGGCATGACTGACAATGACACAATAACAACAACAGCAGTAACGACAACAACAAACATCCCCTCTTTGTGCCTCTGCACTGGCTGTGCCTCCCGTGTGTTATGTGCTACCTTCTCACTCTTTCCTCTTGGAATCCCTTGTTCCCTTCCAAATTTTGCTTAAGGCACTTTTTACATGCAGTCTCCCTTGGTGCTCTCATCGGCACATATTCTATTCTCTCCCAAACACGGTGTGTTCTTTTTGTATTTATTCTGTATCTACCTGTGTCTGCATGCTCTCTTCTCAGTTAGAATGTAAACTCCATGCATGTTTGTGTTATGTCTCCTTTACTAAGTACACAATGACTGAGATACCTTAACTTCTTACTAAGTGCCACATGCTAGAGTCCTTCCAAAATCTGTCATTCTGTTTCCTATGTCATAAAGTCCTTCTAAGCTTGAACATATTATGTTCTTAGATCCTCTGTAGCCCCCAGAATCTCCAAAGTTCTAGGTTTTAATTCTCTTTGTACATTTGAACATTTTACATTCCATAGAATAAAAATCTTGTTATTTTTTCATTCTAATTCTAAATTCTTTCCAATCTGAAATTCTATGTTCCATGGGCCCTTTAGCTCACCTGTTCCGGTATGTTCTCAAGTCTCTTTTAGGTCTATGTTCCTCTAATTTTATGAGACTTGGTCCAGCGCTCCAGAAAATGCCTTCTATAGATCTTCCTTTATGCTTTTTGGTCTGGAATTTTTATTCTTTTCCTGAGAGACTCAGCTATGTTTCTTCACCTGGTGTTCTCACAACTGAGAATTTCAATTAGGGAACTAGCTCCCTGAACAGAATTCAACTCTGTGTCCAAGGAAGGAATTTTCTGTGGGGCAGTTTTGCTTACATTGGGCTGTTTTGCTTGTGTTCATCTACATAAAATGATCTATTTAGAGCAGATCTATCCTGTGAATGCTTGGTAAAAAACACAACTAGTGCTGAAATATTCAATGTCAATTCCATTTTTTCCCCACTTTTATAACTTTTCACTCTTACAGTTTTTCCTGTGACAAATGGGCTGACCCTGGTATTGATAGCACAAAAATAATGGTGAGTAAACCTACTAAGTCTTAGCATGAATACAGACGGTGGCACGACAGCATATGAATGGTCATGGTATTTTTCACCTCAGTTCACTTCTAGAAAAAAACAAGCAGTTTTGTATAGTAATGTCCTTGGTGAAGCAATGCAAATTATTGCTTTTATTAAATCTTGACATTTGAGTATACATTCTAAGAAATCTTGTGATAACATTGGAAGTATACATAAAGTACTTTTTCTACAAAGACAATTATGAGAACCTTTTTGAGAAAAAGCACTTGTGCCATTGGTTGAGGTGTGAACAGAATGAAGCCCTTTTCCCATGCATGCCATTGTTACCTGAAAGAACACTTGAGAGACCTACTATCATTACTAGAGTTGGGTACTTAGTACACATTTTAAAAAAGTGTATGAAGTATACTTGTCACTTCAAGGAAGCTAGGGAGAGTAGTGGATTGAGAGTTGGGCCTGGAGTCAGGAAGAGCTGATTTTAAATCTGACCTCAGTCATGTCCTGACTGTGTGACTGTTGGCAAGTGATTTAAGTTGCCTCCTACAATTTCCTCATCTGTAAAATGGGAATAATAATAACAGAGCTCTCAATGTTGTTGTGAAGATCAAATGAGATAATATTTGTAAAGAGGGTAGTTATGTGGCACAATATTAGGCCTGAAGTCAGGAAGACTCGTCTTTCTGAGTTCAAGTTCATCCACAGGCATTTAGTAGCTGTATGACTCTGGGCAAGTCACTTAGCCCTGATTGTCTCAGTTTCTCTTCTGTAAAATATGGTCTGGAGAAGGAGATGGCAAACCAGTCCAGGTTCTCTGCTAAAAAAACTGAAAATGGGTTCAGAAATGCCAGACATGACAGAAAAAAGTAAGTAACAACAAAATTTGTAATGAACTTAATGTGGTGCCTGGGAAGCACAAAGTAGACTCTATATAAACATTAGCTATGGGAGCCAAGAAGTCTGAGCAAAAGCAGGGACTTGCTTGAGCTCTCCCCCAAACCTCTTCAAATACCTGTAAAAATGGCTCTAACCAAATTATAGAGTAGAAGAATTCACCAAATGCCAGAATGAAACAAATTTCCAGGCTAAGACAACCTCGAAGTTTGACAGGAATGGTCTGTTGTACAGTGTGAGAGAAAAGCATAGAGCAGTGTGGGCTGCCTCAGCATAGAGTGGGCTATAGCAAACCCAGATCAAAGGACTGAGTCACTGGCAGCTGTGTTGTTTTCTCAACCCACTAATATTAAAGGCAGCTTAGAAAGTCAGTAGGAAAGTTATTTCAGACCTGTGCGGGAGAGGAGTGTGGTCCAATCCCTGCTCCAGCTGGTGGAAGTGACAGCAGCTTCTTCAGGATCTCCTGACCCCAAGATGTTGGGGTGATTGAACAGCTAATGTGGAGGGGTGAGGTTTTCAGAGATCCCTTTGCTGGTGCTGAGGCAGGATTCTCTTGCTTTGCCTATGCTTGGATCTGGTTTGTGGTCCTGGGTGGTGTTCTGGGGTGAGGAGGAGTGTTTTCATGGTGGAACTTGTGGCAGTGATGGAGATGGTATCCTCCTCACAGTTCCAAGGCAGATTAGGTTGCTTTGGTCATTCACAGACCAGAGCATAGACCAGGAGTGGGGCAAACACCTCTCCTTTGATCATACAACCTGGAGAGAATTGAAAATTTAGAAGTCTCTAGAAATATATCTGAAAATAAACGCACACAACCACGAAACTTAGGAAAATACACCCTCCACAATGAAAGCAGGGTCTTACTTTAACAAAGAGTGAAAAAGTCAAGTAATTGGTTCAGAAAATGAGCAAAGTGCATAAAAAATCAGACTATAGAATGTTACTTTTGTGAGAAAGAAGACAAGAAGAAGAAGAAGACAAGAAAGTCAAAGCTCTTACACCCAAAGCCTCCAAGAAAAACATGAATTGGTTGTCGGTCACAGAATAACTCAAAAAAAGGTTTTGAAAATCCATTAAAAGATGTAAAGGAAGAACTGGGAAGAGAAATGGGAGTGATGTCACGAAGTTATGAAAAATGGGTCAATAACTTGCTAAAGGAAACCTCCTAACATGCTGAAGAAAATAACTCCTTAAAAAAAAAAGACCTACCCAAATGATAAAATTGGTCCAAAAAGCCAATGAGGAGAAGAATGCCTTAAAAAGAATAACTGGACAAATGGAAAAGAAAGTCCAAAATCTCACTGAAGAAAATTATTTCTTAAACATTAGAATGTAATAAATGGAAACAAGTGATTTTATGAGAAATCTAGAAATTATAAAATAAGACCAAAATGATGAGAAAATAGAAGACAGTCTGAGATATCTCATTGGAAAAACACCTGGCCTAAAAAAGAGATCTAGGAGAGATAATCAAAAAATTATTTGACTATCTGAAAGTCATGATCAAAAAAGAGCTTAGACATCATCTTTCAAGAAATTATCAAGGAAAACTGCCCCAATATCCACGAACCAGAGGGTAAAATATAAATGGAAAGAATTCACCAATCACCTCTTCAAAGAGATTCCCAAGAGAAATCTTATAGGAATAATGTAGCAAGTTCCAGAATTCCCATGTCAAGAAAATATTGCAAGCAGTGAGAAAGAAAATAGTGCAAGCAGTGAGAAAGAAAAAATTCAAGCATTGTTGAATGACAATCAGGGTAACATACAATTTAGAAGTTTGTACATTAAGGGATTGGGAGCTTGGTATATGATATTCTAAAGGTCAAAGGAGCTAGAATCAAAATCAAGAGTCCTCTACACAGCAAAAATCAGTATGATATTTTAGCAGAGAAATGGCCATTCAATGGAATAGAGGATTTTTAAGCATTCTTGCTGAAAAGGTCAGAAGTGAACAGAAAAAACTGACTTTCAAATATAAGAGTCAAGAGTATCATGAAAAGGTAGACAGGAAAGAGAAATCATAATGGACTTACTAAAATTGGGTGGTTTACATTCTTATGTGGACAGATTATATTTGTAAGTCATGAGACCTTTCTCAGTATTAATGTACTTGGAGGGAATATGTATATGTATTATATATACACACACACAGAGACACATTTGTGTGTGTGTATGTGTGTGTGTATTGAGAGATGAATGATATCTAAACGGGATGATATCTAAAAATAAAATAAAAACAAAATTAATGTAAGCAGTGAGAGAGGAATGAATATATTGGGAGAAGGAGAAAGGGAGAAATAGAATGGAGTATATTATCTGATATAAAAGAGATTAGAAAAATCCATTTACAATGGAGGGGAAGAAGCAGTAGGTGAAAAGGAACGAGTGATCCTTACTCTCAACAGATTTGGCTTAAGGAGGAAATAACATACACATTCAACTGGGTATGAACATCTGTCTTACTCTAAGGGAAAGTAGGAAGGAAGAAGATAGGAGATAGAAGAGAGGACAAATAGGAGGAAGAGGTAATGAGAAACAAATGCTTTTGAGGAGGGACAAGGTCAAAGAAGAGAATAGAATAACTGGGGGTCAGGACAGGATCGAGGAAAACATAGTTTTCTTTTCACAACATAACTGTTACAGAAGTGTTTTGCATGACTACATGTGTATAACCTACATTGAGTTGCCTGTCTTCTCAGTGAGGGTGTGTGGGAAGGGAGGAAGAGAGAGAAGTTGGAACTCAAAGTTTTAAAAAGCAATGTTAAAAAAAGTTTTTTCTTCAATGGGAAACAAGATATACAGGCAGTACAGTTGAGATATCTATCTTGCCCTACAGTAAAGAAGAAGGGAAGGATAAGGGAAGTGGAGGGTTGATAGAAGGGCAATTGGGGAAAAAGGGTGATGAGAATGTATGCCATATTGGAGTTTGGGAAGGGAGAGATAGGTAGAAAATTTGGAACTCAAAATCTCGTGGAAGTGAAGGTTGGAAACTAAAAAACAAGGTAAATATTAAAGATTATTATTATGATTTTTATTGTTTCTGTTGCCAACAATAAAATCGAACCTTTCAAGGGAATATCAGACTTTTATAAAACTTGTAACTGCTAATATGACCTTCACAGATCCCTAATATTTAAAAGATATTTCTGATGAAGTTGATGGTGATACTGTGAATGAGATATTTTGATAGTATCTAATGAAATGTATCAACATTTGGAAGATCTGCATAACTCCTTCAATCAATCTTTTCTAAGTGACCAAATGCACATCATTACAGCATCTTGCATTCAAAATGCTAGATAGACCAATGGATGATGGCACAGATAATGGCAAGTTCATTAATCTGTTTTCTGATTTAGCATCAAAAGTAATTTTTAAGAAACTATTCCTTCTTCAGTTTCATTGTATCAGAGAAGAATACCCACAATAAGCTGCAATTCTTTGAAAATACTCTATTTTCCACTTACACACTTCTGTGAGACTGTATTTTCTTCATATACAGTCAGTTCTACTGTAACACACCATATTCTAAATCATCTAGGTTAAAAATCACAGAAGTCATAGAAGAAATGGGAATAGTGGAGTCATACTAAAAAACTTTTTCAGTGATACATAAAAAGGGACAGGAATGGAATAAAAACATTAGTTTTTTATGTATATCAAATAATTAAGAAATGCAAAACTACCACCATAAGTAGTGGAGTCACACATTGACCACTGTTGCTTAATCTGCAGTCTGGTTCCCATGACCTGGGCTGGAAAAATTGACACTTATAACCAAGAGTGAAGTCTTTGAAGGGTCAACTTCAGGGCAACGGTAGAAGATAGAGGGAACGGTTGGGTGGAGTAAATGGATGCAGAATCAGTCCTTTTTCATTCTCTGCTCCTACTGCATTAGAAGATACACAATTAATATGTCATTTACTTTGAAAAAGAACTGAAATTTGTGAAAAAAAGCATTAGAGGATTTCTACCTAATGTGTATAAGTCCCGGGATATAGTGTGCCATTTGGTTTTTGCCCACATGGTTGTATCTAGAAGAAGCTGACAGAGAGAGAAGAGCAGAGATTTCCAACATTTTCTCTATTCACTGTTCTTTAAGGGTAAGTTTGATTCCTACCAAGAGAGGAAACAGGATTTTGAAGGCAGAGGATGTCCACCCTCCTTTCCTCAGAGAGAGAGGGTAGAATTATGTCTATCAGATTCCTTGAATATTGTTAGTGTGTGGGAAATAACTTTCAGTTTCAAACTCAACTCTTGATGGCTGTTCCTTCATGGGAAATGATTGCCCCTACATGTCAGCTTCTTCACAAAATCTTTCTCCTGTGTCTTCTCTCTCAATGCTGTAAATCAGAAGAGCTCAGATCTCTCTTTACTTCCTGTTTTGGAACCAGACTTTTATTGAATATGTGTATTTAGTTTGGGGAGAATGGTTCATGAATCTGTGCCATACATCAACTTCATCACTCTGACATCCTGTCTGTCTCTTCTCCTTTCAATGATATGATCTATTAAATACCAATGTTTGCTGTGAGAGTCTATTCATAAAGCTTTATTGCATTTAGATAAATGTAAAATAGTGTTGGTGATGAGAAGGTCATGAGATGCACAAATCTTTATTACTAAATGACCATTGTTATTGTTTTTTTCTGACTCCAGTCTTTCCAATATCTCTCTATCTTATCTGCTAGTCTGTGCCTATTATGGTGTTAAAGTCACTGAACATTATAAGCTTATCTCCTTTTGGCAAACTAATGATAAGGGTTTATAAGTCTTCATAAAACTGTTCTTTGACCTAATAAGACATTGTCATGGTGAGAGCATATGATGGTGATATGGTGATTTACTGAAAATGACAATAATATTGTTAAGAGCATGTGTTTCACTCTTTTGGGCAGGTACACAAGCTTGTTGACTAGATTAGTTTTGATTTCAAAACCTAGGTCAGCTTCATGGACATACCTCCCCATAGATCCCCATCACTGCAGGTATTCCAGAAAAACATGTATCCAGCTGTGATTTTGCTAGCTGGCCTTCATTTGCCAGTCTATTTCACTCAGGGCTATAGTTTAGATGTGATAACTTCTGAGTTTTCTCCTGACCAAAGCTGTTTGACTTTCAGGTCTACTGGATTTCTTGTTGTCCAAAAGTCTGGACATATTTCATGCTCCAGTGGTTAATGAAATCATCTTTGCAAAAGATTTTACACACTTTTTGTGTTTTGGCTGTAGTGTAGGATCCACTCCAGCTATGGTGATACAGGCCAGGGTCAGATTAGGTCATGTAGACAATTTTTAGGACACCTTTTCTAGCCCCTTTCTCATGGCAGGATATGAGCAATGCAGTCCTTAATAAAGATACGAAGGGGGCTCCTGAATCCCACTGCTGCTTATGTGAAGTGAAAACTTGATGGTATAGGCCAGGTCACCTATGTGCTAAGTTGTGACTACAGCTCCCAGTGTATCTGCTTCATCACTTTCTTGTCACCACAAAACTATGAGACAGGTAGAAATGGTTAAAAAGGATATGGATGATGTCTTTTGACGTGCACACAGTTGGAGAATAATTAGCCATAAATTGTCAGGGTCTTACTTTGCATCCTGGGCCATCTCCAGTTGTGCTGATGAATATCTGGTTAATGGACTGAGATGGCTCTGGAGGTGAACGTGGGTCTGCTGACCTTGCACAGTCTTCCCTCACTCAAATTACAATCAACTGCAAGTCATGTCATCATCTTGTTGTCACGGCCCTCTTCAAGAACAAAAGACTGACACAATAACAACAGCTGGATTTAAGTGAGGCAGAATTGCTGGAAGTAGTCAGCCTTACTCTCTTTCAGAATACTCAAAGTCCAGTGGTAAGACAAAAGTCAGACAATTAGTTCTGTGTTTTACTCATCAAGTCACATTGTGTCCTATTTAGGTCAAGAGGGGAACAGATGGACTTCAAGTGATGTTAGTGAAGACTCATTACAAATTGTCTCCTGCAGCTCTGGCATAGCTGTCTGAGACATAAGCATGGAAGCTCCGGAAGATACGTTGCAGTCATAGAGAGAATCCTGGTTTCCTAGTGATGAGCATCCTCAAGGCTCCTTTCATGTCCTTGTTCCTTAGGCTGTAGATAAAAGGGTTCAGCATAGGAGTGACCACAGTGTACATCACAGTTGCTGCTATATCTTGTTCAGCTGTGTGGATGGATGTGGGGCTGAAGTACACCCCCATGATTGTTCCATAGAAGAGACAGAGCACAGTGAGATGGGATCCACAGGTGGAGAAAGCTTTCTTCTTCCCACTCATAGATGAGATCTTCAGTACAGCCATAAAAATATGAAAGTAGGAGATCAGTATTCCAATGAAGGGGAGAAATATTGTTAGTGCTCCCTCTGTGTTCATCATTAAGTCATTGATGAAGGTTTCTGAGCAGGCCAGTTTTACAAGTGGACTGAGGTCACAGAAAAAATTAGGGATTTCATTGTGGCCACAGAATGAGAGTCGGTTCACTAACATGGTGTGTGTTAGAGCATGATTATAGGCCCAAAACCAAGATACTCCTACAAGAAGGGCACAGACCTTTGGAGTCATGACTATGTTGTAGTGTAGTGGGGTACAAATAGCCACATAGCGGTCATAAGCCATGGTGGTGAGGAGAAAAATATCCATCCCAGTGAACCAAATAAAGAAGAATACTTGTGCCAGGCATCCAGAATAAGAGATCATTCTCGTTTTGGATATGTAGTTATCCAGCATCTTGGGAATGGTGGTTGAGGTGAAACAGATGTCGACAAGGGACAAGTTACTGAGGAAGAAGTACATCGGGGTGTGGAGGCGGGGATCAGAGATAATAGCCCATATGATGAGCAGGTTCCCCAGCCCTGAGATCAGGTACATAAAGAGGAACAAGAAGAACAGGATCCTCTCTTGTTCTGGCTGGTCTGAAAGGCCCAGGAGGATGAACTCGGAGACTCTGGACTGATTTCTCCCTTCCATGTGTCTGTTTGGAAGCAAATATAGATTGAAATAAGCATTTAAAACAACCCATTCAAGGTTCATTTGAAAGTTTTTTATGAATAAAATCAGTGAAAGTGAAATTAGAAGAGTAGTACGAGAGTAGGAGCATATGAGAAGTCACTTCTCATAGTGTATGATCTGAAATAAACATAGAGTTAATTGCAATATATGTAAATAAGTTCTTTTAATTTTCTCTTTATAACCGTAGACTGGGAGATCATTGCAGAGCTGAAAACTCAGTGCACCTACGTATTAGCAAAGCATTCACAAAATGTCTCAAAATCATGGTGCAAACCAAGGAGACATGTGGGCTAGAATATTGTACCATGTCACAGTCCAGATTTGGATTTGATGAGCTCCCCATTATTGTAAGTGTCTAAATGAAAGTGTCTCATTAAAGTTCATCTTTTTAGATTTCATCTATTCAGTGTTTTCTGAATCCTGATTTTGTCATCAACCTATATTATATTCCCTGAAGTATCTTGTCATTCCTCAAATTGGTAAGTGTGTCATCTATGGCTTCATCCAAACCATTGATAAAAATGTTGAGCAGATAGTAAAGAAGAACTGAGCACTTGTCAGATTTGTTGTAGAGAGGATTCCTATTAAGAGATATGTTAGACTACATGATCTCTTTGAGATCCTCTCCTCCACTTCTAACAGTGACTCCCATGTCAATAGAGAAGGACCAAGATTTCTTAGAAGGGATGATTACTGGAATGGACATTACAGGAGAGGTTCCTGCCTTAGAAAGGGACTGGGTTATGTATGACCGTTAAGGTTCATCACATCTCTGAGAACTTTCAGTTATGTCTTCCTTATCATAGTCATAGCTGACTGCAATATAATGCATAAATGTTAGTAATATGCTTCACATCTTGAGGTTCTATGAAGTATCTATGAGATATATTGTTTCATTTGACCTTCACAATAACCATATGGTTAGTAGAACTGTATCACTGTAGGTATTATTTTTCCCATTTTACTCATGAGGAAGTTGACACTAAGAGATTAAGTGATTTTTTTCTCTAAAATAAGGATTATTAACATTTATTGCATCTTGGACTGATTTTTTTGGGGTCTAAGGTGAAATCTATGGATCCTTCTCAGAATAAGGTTTTTAAATAGATCCAATTATTGAAGGAAATGCTATGTTTCCATTAGAAGTTATTGAAAATAGAGATGTGATTTTGTTCTATTACAATGTACAGCTCCCTTCAAAACTATCCATGGGTCCCTAGGTTAAAACCCTCCGCTATAAATGTCTCATACATTTGTCCTCCTTTCTCCATTCACAAACATGGCTTCTGTCTTGGCTCAGATTCTCATCACTTCTCCCCTCCAGTATCTCAATAGCTTCCTAACTAGTCTCTTGGACTCCATTCTTTCCCCTCTTCAATCCCTTCTCCAAAAAGCAGTCAAATTGTTATTGCTAAAATGGCTGTTTATTCATGTCTCCCTCCTCAAAAAGAATTACTGGCACCCTGTTTCCATTAGGATGACATAGTACCCCATTATCGGGTAAATTACACTGGGGAAGAATCTAAGAGGAGATTTGATATCATGTTTCCCTGACTCCAGATTCAGAGCTCTATTTTAGCACCACCAGCTGGGGCTGTAAATGTGTATTAGCCATGTACTACTACATGGTCCATAACTCTCAGAGTTTGAATTCAGTCGTAACTGGTCCAAGTCTAGCATCCTATTCGTTATAGTATGTCGACAATAATCAGATCCTTTGAGTCAGAACGGTAACATTCTTTCATTGCTTATCCCAAAGTAATAGACACAAGACACAATTTTTGGTTGGACTGGAGATGTGTTGGGAAAGGGAGAAAGGCAGGGATAATCATGATTGAAAATTGGAAAAAGACAATTTCTGTGGTCATGTCTAGAAATTGTATTCTTCTTTAATGTTCAGATTTGGGAAACAGAGGCAACATTGTGTAGTTGAAAGAACATTTGCATGTCTTTCAGGAGATTTGTGTTCCAGTCTCAGACTTTCAAGTAATGGGCCATGTGACCTGAATCAATTCATTTTCTCACCAGATATTTGAGATGCTTTATCACAGTGGTCTCTCAGGTTCTTTCCCTGTCTGATATTCTACTCTATATGTTGTTATGCACTTTTGATATTTCAGATCCAGAATATTTTTCTTCTAAAGTCCTTTCCATCTGGTGAGAGATCTGTGTTGTCTCTACTTTGTGCCCTTCTCTCTGCTTTTTATTTAATTCGTGACCTCTTTTGGGTCTCCTTTTCTCTATTCTCACTTCTCCTTTAGCTCTGACAGCCCATACTCCCTGATACCTCCTGTCTCTGTTCTTTGGTTTTAAGTCCCTCCCAGATCTAAATCCTTTTATCTTTGATACCATCTATCCTAGAATCTTTCATCTAACTTCTGTAACTAGCACAACTAAATTCTTCAGTTGTTGAATTCCTTGTTGTTAGTATTCTTGTGGTCAATTTGGGTCCAGATCCCCTTTGTCCAGAATCCATTCAGTATCTGAATTGGGATGACAACAGTTCATTATCACTTTCCTTCTATGCTAATCTTCCTTCCTTTTACCAGTAAAATAGAGGGGTAATTTGAATTTGGTATTATAGTCCTTTTAGAAAGGAAGTATCACCTTTCTTCTTAAAAGAAATCAGTTTCAAAATACCCATGATATCCCCTTTCTCCTGGCCACATTTCAGCATCATATTTGCTGGCTTCATTGTTCTTGTGGACATACGTGATCCTCCATATCCTTCTTTGGGGGCAACAGAGGATAGAACAGTGGAGTCATAAAGACTCATCTTCCTTAGTTCAAATCTGACCTTAGATAATTACTAGTTGTGTGACTCTGGGCAAAACCCTGAACATTATTTGTCTCATTTTCCCCACTTGTCAAATGAGCCAGAGAAGGAAATGGCAAACAACTCAGTTATCTCTTTCAAGAAAACTCAATGGACTCATGAAGAATCAGACATGACAGAAAAATTACAGAACAACGAGAAGAAGAAATATCCCCTCTTCTTCCAGTTTCACTCGCTGTGGCTCCTGCCTGTCAAGCATTCCTATTGGAATCCCTTGTTTCCTTCCAAATTTGACTCAAGCCATTTTCACATGCAGCCTCTCCTGGTCCTCCCATGGGTACATATTCTAATCTCCCTCTGAAACTCTTTTTGGATTTATTCTGTTCTTTTTGCATTTATTCTATGTCTACTTATATACTTATGTGTTGTCTCCTCAGTTAGAATGTAAATTCCATGTAGGTTGGGGCCTTTTGGTGTTTGTATTTTATCTCCATCAGTTAGCACAGCACCTGGCACAGGTGACTTTCTACTAACTGATGATTGATTCTAAGTTTCTTCTCTTTTATACATTCTGTATACATTATACATTCTGTTCTCTGTTCTAAGATCCCTTCTAATATCTAGACAGACTGGTGGATAGAGGACTGGGCCTGAAGTCAGGAATATCTGACTTTAAATCTGACCTCATACCATGAGCAAGTCACTTAACCACTGTCTCTCTGTAAAATGAGGAAAATAATAGCACTTACCTCCATGGGTTGTTAGAAGGATAAGAGGAGATAGTTTTTGTAAAGTGTTAGCACAATGCCTGGCATGCAGTAGGTGTTATAAAAATGCTTTTTCCCTTCCTTCCCCAACCTTGCACTATCGGTCACATATTTGTATTCTAGGGTATTTCCACAACCTGACTTTCTGTTTTCTATGCCACAAGTCATTCTAAACTTGAACATATGTTCTAAGATCCTCTGCAGCCCTACGTATCTCTGATGTTCTAGGTTTTAATTCTCTTTAATTTTGGACATTTTATGTTCCTTAGAATAAAAATTTAGATGTCTTTTCATTCTAATATTCTTCTAATTCCTTTCCAATCTTACATTCTTTGTTTCACTGGCCCTTTAGCTCTCCTATTCCTCTTTGTTCTTAAGTTCTTTTTAGGACTAAGTTCCTCTGATTTCATAAGACTTGGTCGCAACACTACTTGTTGTGAGATTTCTCCCTTGAAATACACAGAAAGTGCCTTCTATGGATCTTCCTACTTTGTTGTTTGGTCTGGAGCTTCTGTTCTTCTGAGAGACTCAGCTCTGATTCCTCACTTGGTCTCCTCACAGCAGAGAGTTTCAGTCAGGGAGTTAGTTCAAGCTGTAGATTCTTGCAGATGAAAGAAATCTCGTGGTTTGTGCATGAGAACAGGATTCAGCTCTGTGTCCAAAGAAGGATATAAGAGGATCATTACAGGTGCTTTTACAGTCCTCTGTACCCTAGACTCTAATTCCCTGAGCTCCTTGTTAGAGATAATAATTGACCATTCTCTAGGCTAGCCCCTTAGTGCTGGAGCTTGTTTGAGGGAAGACATTGGCCCAAGTTCAATTTATTTTCACAACAGTACTGTGTTAGAAATATTGAGATCTCCATGATGGAAAATGCTATTTACATCCAGAGAAAGAACCATGGTGTCTGAATGCAGATCAAAACATACTCTTTTCACCTTTTTTTCTGCCTTTTCCCTTTTGTTCTGTTTCTTCTTTCACCACATGACTAATGTGGAAATATGTTTAACATGATTGCTTACCATCTTGGGATTGGAGATGAGAGGAAAGAGGGAGAAATATTTGGAGCTCAAAGTTGTATAAAAATGGTTGTTAAAACCATCTTTACAAGCAATTGGAAAAAAATAAAGTAGTATTTAAAAAAGTATTGAGATCTCTCAGTGTTTCTAGTTCTTTTCTAGGTAAGAAACATTAGATTTCAGAGGATAGAACATTATCACCGGGTAAGTAATATTTGGTGTTTACCCTTTCATATTGGTGCTTCCCTTTGTAACTCCTTTCAGTGTTTGTGTAGTATTGATTTTCTTTCGGTTCATTCCTTTAACAATGCTAAGCAAGTGTGGCCAATTAGTGTTTCCTGCCCTCCGTTCACATCATGAGTCATGATTCTTATAGTTATTAACAATTCTCCAGAAGGTGGCAGTAGTTCCTTTGCTCAGGTAATGAGATCTCCATCTCCATGGCAGTCTTTCTGGGTTTAAAACTTAGTTCCTGCCAGTGAATATTCTCTTACGTTACGATTCCTGTGACTCCTGCGTTCAAATGAACAAATTCTTCAGGGATGTGTTAGGGTGTTTAAGACATACAATGTCCCCTGGTATCTTTTAAGTGTTCTCTCTCAGTTTTGTTTTATTTTATGGGGTCATCAGTGTTTAGTCTCTGCTATATGATCTGTAAGTTAAAGCTTTCACTAAAACATGAAGACTGAGTTAACAGATGATCTGCAGATTTCTACTTCTGTTTTATAAACACATGAATTTCCTGTTGTTCAATTTTCTTTACATTGGGCTGTTTTGCTTGAACTTATCTACATTAAATGATCAACAGAGTAGATCTACTGTGTGAATGTTTGGTGAAATACAAAACTAGTGCTGAAATATTTAGTGTTATTTCTTTTATCCATTCTCATAGTTTTTCCTATGACAAATGGACTGCCACTGCCACTGAAATTACAGTCATCGAAAAACCTGCTAAGTCATAGCATGAATCAAGGCAGTGTCACTGAACATATTAGTGAGTGGACTTGATATTCTTCACCTTAATATACTTCTAGAAAAAATCAGGCAGCTTTGTTTAATAGTATCATCAGTGATGTAATAGAATTTATTATTTTTATTAAATGTTGATCTTTGAGTAAACATTTAAAAATATGTGTGATAACATGAGAAGTGTATATAAAGTACTTTTTGCTATGAGCGCAGTTATGCGGGCTCTCCTATGAAATAATGGTTTTGCCATTGATTGAGGTATAAACCGAATGAAGCTCTTTCCCCATAGATACCATTGGTGCCTGAAAGAACAGACCTACTATGATTACTAGAATTGGGTATTTGGTAGATATTTTTTCAAAAGGAATGAAGTACACTTGTCACTTGAAGGAAGCTTGGGAGAGTGGTGGATTGAGAACAGGACCTGGAGTCAGGAACAGATGATTTCAAATTTGACCTCAGTCACTTACTGGCTATGTGATTGTTGGCAAGTCATTTAAGCTGCCTGCCTCAATTTCCTCATCTGTAAAATGGGGATAAGAGCACATACCTCTCAAGGTTGTTGTGAAGGTCATATGAGATAATCTATGTAAAGAGGGGAGGTATGTGTTACAATGCGTTCAGTGCTGGGCCTGACTTTGGGATGACTCCTCTTTCTAAGTTCAAGTCAAGGCTTATGTCTCCATTCATCCTGATGAGTATCTAGTCAGTGGATCCAGGTGGCTCAGGAGAAGAAAATGAGGCTGATGACCTTACACAGCCCTCCCTCACTCAAAACAAAGTCATGTGCAAGTCACATCATCATGTCTCTAATGTCATGGTCTTCTTCAAAAACGAAGGCAAACACAAACCTATGAGTAGACCAAGCTTCCTGAATGGGGACCCAGCTAGCTATGTAACTCAGCTCATCCTCTGTCTTCTACAAAGTCATAGCTCCTGCACCCATAACCTCCACAAAAATATGAATTGGTTGAAGGTCATGGAAAATCTCAAAGAAGATTTTGAAAATCAAGTGAGAGAAGTGGAGGAAGAAATGGGAACAGAAATGAGAGTGATTCAAGAAAATCTTGAAAAATGGGTCAATAGGTTGATAAAAGAGATCACCCAAGGTACTGAAGAAAATAACACTTTCAAAAAGACCTACCCAAATGATAAAAGAGGTCCAAAAAGCCAATGAGGGGAAGAATGCCCTAAAAAGTCAAATTCCCCAAATGGAAAATGAAGTCCAAAAGCTCACTGAAGAATACAATCCCTTAATCATTATAACTGAGCAAATGGAAGGTAGTGATTTTATGAGAAATCCAGGAAGTATAAAACAAAACGAAAAGAATTAAAAAATAGAAGACAATGTGAAATATGACACTGGAAAAACAACTGACTTCCAAAATAGATCCAGGAGAGATAATTTAAAAATCACTTGATTCTCTGAAAGCCATAATCAATACGAGAGCTTTGATATCATCTTTCAAGAAATTGTCAATGCAAACTGTCCTGATATTCTAGAACCAGAGAGTAAAATAGAAATGGAAACAATGCACTGATCACCTCCTGAGCGAGATCCTAAAATAAAAAACTTCTAGGAATATTGTTGCCAAATTCCATTGTTCCCAGGTCAAGAAGAAAATGTTTTAAGCAGCCGGAAAGAAATAATTCAATTATTGTGGAACAATAATCAGGGTAACATAAGATTTAGCAGCTTCTACATTAAAGGGTTGGAGGGTTTGTAATATGCTATTCTAGAGGTCAAAGGGGCTAGGATTAAAACCAAGAATCACCTACCCAGCAAAACTGAATATAATACTTCAGGGGAAAATGGACATTCAATGAAAAGAGCACTTTCAATCATTCTTGATGAAAAGGATGGAACTGAACAGAAAATTTGACTTTCAAACACAAGCATCAAGAGAAGCATGAATAGGTGAAAAGGAAAGAGAAATCATAATAGATTTACTAAGGTTGAGTGGTTTACATTCTTATAGGGAAAGATTATATTTGTAATTCATGAGACCATTCTGAGTATTATATATGCATACATACATTGATACATACACACATCTATATATATGCACACATATAGACACATATATCTCTGTGTGTGAAAGATCTTGTGTGTATATATATATGTATATATATATTTATATATGTGTGTGTAGACAGAAGACATAGTGTAAGTTGAATATGAAGGAATGATACTTAAAAGGGATGATATCTAAAAAATAAAATAAAAAATTAAATTAATAATGACAGAGAAATGTTCTGGGTGAAGGAGAAAGGGAGAGACAGAATGAGCCAAGTCATCTGATATAAAAGATGTAAGAAAAATCTTTTTACAGTGCATTGGAAGTGGGGGAAGTGAGAGGAAATGAGTGAACTTTACTGTCATCAGAGTTGGCTTAATTGGGTATGAAAATCAGTCTTACCTTAAAGGAAAGTAGAAAGGAAGAGGATAAGAGATAGAAGGGAGGGAAAATGAGAGGAAGGAATAATCAGAAGCAAATGATTTTTAGGAGGGACAGGGTCAAAGAAGACAATAGAATAAATGTATAGGCAGGACAAGATAGAGGGAAATATAATTAGTCTTTCACAACATGAGCGTTTTAGAAGTGTTTTGCATGACTAGACATATGTAACCTATAACCAACTGCCTGCCTTCTCCATGAGAGAAGGTGAAGAAGAAGGACAAGAGAGAATGTGGAACTCAAAGTTTTAAAATCGAATGATAGAAATTGTTTTTTTTACATGCAACTGGGAAACAAGATATATAGGCAATGGAGTATAGAAATCTATTTTGGCATACAGAAAAGTAGAGGGGAAGGTGATAAGAGAGGAGGGGTGATAGAAGGGTGATTGGGGAAGGGGTCATCAGAACGCATGCCATCTTGGGCTTGGAGGAAGGAGTAGATCGGGAGAAAATTTGAAACATAATCTTGTGGAAGTGAATGTTGAAAAGTAAAAATAAATACAAATGTTAGTGATTGTTATTGCATCTGTTGCCAATGATAAAATTAAAAAATTGAAGTAAAAATTGGACTTTTGTAAAACTTGTAACTCCTATTGTGACCTTGATTGATTCCCAATACTTAAAAGACATTTCTGATGAATTTGGTGGTGCTATTGTGAATGAGATATTTTGATAATGTCTGAATGCATCAACATTTGGAAAATCTTCATAACTTGTTGATCCAGTTTTTTCTAAGTGACCAATGTATGTCATTGGTCACAGAATCTTGCATTCAAGGTGCAAAGATAGACCAATGAATAATTTAACAGATAATGGCAATTTCATTATTATGTTTTCAGATTTCACATCAAAATAAATTTTAAGGTACTATTACTTCTTGAGTTTTGGTGAATCAAAGAAAAATATCTACAATTATCTGAAAATTTTTTTTAATATGCTTGATTTTCCAACTACATACTTCTACGAGACTAAATTTTCTTCATATTTAGTCAGATATGCAGTAAAACAACATATCCTAAGTCATCTGTGTTAAAAAACAACATAGAGCTCATAGAAAAAACGTTGTTAGTGGAGCCATACTACAAAACTTCAGTGGCAGATAAAAAGTGAGAGGAATGTAATAAAAACATTAGTTTTTTATGCAAATCAAATGATTAAGAAGTGCAAATTAGTACAATAAATAGTGGAGACATTGATTTACTTCCGTTGCTTGGTGTACACTTTGGTTCCCGTAGCCTGGCCTGGGAAAGTTGACACTTAGAAACAAGAGGGAAGCCTTGGTGGAGTCAACTCCAGGGCCATGGTAGAAAGTAGAGGGAATGGTTGGGTGGAGCGAATGGGTACAGAATCAATCCTCTTTCATCCACTGCTCCTACATCACCAGAAGATATGCAATTAATATGTCATTTACTTTGTAAAATAACTGAAGTTTGCAGAAGTAGGAATTAGAGGTGTTGCATCTCATGATTGTAAGAGGATACAGCGTGTCATTTTGTTTTTGCCCATATGGGTCTATCTAGATGTGGCTCCCAGAGAGGGAGGAACAGACATCTCCAACATTTTCTCCATCCACTGGTCTCCAAAGGACACTGTCAATCAGAACAGCTCACATCTCTCTTTTCTCCTTGTTCTGAAGTCACATTTTTGTTGAATATGGATATTAAGTTTTGAAAGGATATCTATAATTTGTCCAGCAATCTGTGTCATACATCACTTTCATCACTCTCACCTCCTGTCTGTCTTTTCTCTTTGCATTGATATGGTCTACTAAATGCCAGCATGTACTGTGAGGGTGCATCCATGAAGTTTTATTGCATTTGGATAAATGTAAAATAGTATTGTTAATGTGTGTGTGTGTTCCTCCTTTGTTGCCGAAGAAAACCATGGCATCAGAGAAATAATGACATGACTTGCACTGTACTTTGTTTTCTTGAGTGAGGGATGGCTATGTAGGTCACCAGCCTCATTTCTCCTCCTGAGCTATCTGGATCCAGTGACCAGATATTCATCAGGATGACTGGAGATGACCCAGGATGAGGCAATTGGGGTTAAGTGACTTGCCCAAGGTCACACAGCTAGTGAATGTCAAGTGTCTGAGGTGAGATTTGAACTCAGGTCCTCCTGAATCCTGCACTCTATCCACTGCACCACCTAGCTGCCCCTGTTTGCAATGAGAAGATCGTGAGATGCACAAATCTGTAGTAGTAAATGAGCATTGTTATTGTTTCTGACTCAATTCTTCCCACGATCTCCTTGTCATATCTGATAGTCTGTGCCTACTTTGGTGTTGTCACCCCAAAATAAGCTTTTTCTTTTTTGGCACATTAATGATGGGGGTCTCTAGGTCTTCAAAAATTTTCCTTTCACCTAATCTGAGATTGTCAAGGTGAGAGTACATTGAGGTACTTGTCTATGTAAAGCCTATGTCAGCTTCACGGAGCTCCCCATCACTTCTGGTATTCCAGAAAAATGTGTATCCACCTCTGACTTTGTAAGTTGGCCTTCATTTTTCCACCTTCTTTCACTTAGGGTTACAGTTTGAATGTGATACCTGCTGCGTATTCTCATAACCAAGCTGTTTTACTTTCAGTTCTACTGGATTTCATGTTGTCCACAACCATGGACATATTCCATGTTCCAGTGGTGAAAGGTATCACCTTTGCCAAGGATTTTGCACATTTTTCATCTTTTTACTGTAGTGTAGGAGCTACTCCAGTTATTGAGAACAGGCCAGGAATAGATTAGGTGAAATATCCAATTTTGAGGACACCTTTGCTAGCCCCTTTCTCATGGCAGGACATGAGCAGTTCAGTCCTTAATAAACCTGCTGAATCCCACTGCTCTTTAAGAGTAGTGAGAAGATGATGCTATGGCCTGGGCCACCTGTGTGCAGGATTGTGACTACAGGTGCCTGTGTACGTGCACCTGCTGCTTCATCAGTTACTGTCACCACAGAATTTTGAGGCAAGCAAAAATGGTTAAAAAGACATGGAGGATGTCTTTTGACTTATACATAATTGAATTTAATTGAGGTAGAGTTTGTGGAAGTAGTCAGTCTCAGTCTCTTTCAGAATCATCAAAGTCCAACAGTAAGACAAAAGTCTGACAGCTGGTTCAGTGCTCAACTCATCATATCACAGTGTCCTATGCAGTTCAAGAGGTGAACAGATTGATTTCATGTGACATTAGAGAAGACTCATGTTTTACCGTTGCTCTGGGGCTTTTGTCTGAGACACAGGCACCAAAACTCAGGAAAATATCTGAGTCATAGAGTGAATCCTGGTCTCCTAGTAATGAGCGTCCTCAAAGCTCCTTTCATATTCCTTGGGCTGTAGATAAATAGGTTTAGCATAGGAGTGATCATAGTGTACATCACAGTTGCTACTATATCTTGTTGGGCTGTGTGGGTGGATGTGGGGCTGAAGTACACTCCCGTGATTGTCCCATAGAAGAGACAGACCACAGTGAGGTGGGATCCACAGGTGGAGAAAGCTTTCTGCTTCCCACTCACAGATGAAATCTTCAGCACAGCCATGAAAATGTGTATGTAGGAGATCAGTATTCCAATGAAGGGTAGAAACGTTGTTAATGCTCCCATTGTGTAGATCAACATGTCATTGATGAAGGTGTCTGAGCAGGTCAGCTTCAGAATGGGACTGAGGTGACAGAAAAAATGAGGGATTTCATTGTGGCCACAGAATGAGAGTCTAGTTAGTATGAGAGCATTTGTGAGAGCATTATTACAGGCCCAAAACCAAGACACTGCTACTAGAAGGGCACAGACCTTTGGAGTCATGAGAGTGTTGTAGCGTAGTGGGGCACAAATAGCCACATAGTGGTCATAAGCCATGATGGCAAGGAGGACACAATCCATTCCCACGAACCAAAGGATGAAAAATACTTGAGTCAGGCACTGGGCATATTGGATTGTTCTGTTTTTGGATATGTAATTATTCAACATCCTGGGAACAGTGGTGGAGGTGAAACAGATGTCAACGAGGGACAATTTACTGAAGAAGAAATACATGGGGGTGTGGAGGTGGGGGTCAGAGTAAATAGCCATCATGATGAGCAGGTTCTCCAGCCCTGAGATCAGATACATAAAGAGGAACAAGAAGAACCTGATCCTCTGCTGTTCTGGCTGCTCCAAAAGGCCCAGGAGGATCAACTCGGAGACTCTGGAATGATTTCCTGCTTCCATGTGTCTGCTTAAACAACACATTGAAGGTTGGTTTAAAATTTTTTTATCAATAGAATCATTAAAAACAGAATTAAAAGAGAAATAGGAGAGTAGGAAAATATGAGGTCACTTCTCATAGTCTGAGGTCTAATATAAATGAGAAATTGATATCAGTATATGTAACACAAGGGCCATTCTCCAATTGATACGTTATAATATAAAAATAAAAAAATTTTCTGAAGAATTATAAGCCTTCAATGACTACATCAAAACACACTCCAAATCAGTAAAAGGAGTAGAAACGCATGTTACATGAATTAATGACACCACGTAAATTGGAAGACATGAACAAAATCAGGCATGATCTGTGCTGGAGAGGCTGTTGGAAAATAGACAGGAGAAAGCTTTGTTAGTAGGACAATGAAATGATCCAAACAGGTTTATTTTCAATTTGGGATTGTGCAGGAAAACAGAAGAAGAATGGATGGCATATTGAAGAACTTTAAATGCTAAACAAAGGAATTTACATACATTGCTGGCTAAAATAGGAGGCCATTGAACTTCACCGAGCAGGGGTGGTCAGATTTAATTTTATAAAAATCACCTTGTTGAGAATAGTGCACATACCAGCAGCCTTGGTTTATGTATGACATTAACTAATTATTTTTCTTTATAGAAAGCCAAGATTCATTCTGGAGAGGTGAGTTCAGAAGTGACTGTTGTGGAAAGACAAAAGGTATCTACATCTATCTATCTATCTATCTATCTATCTATCTATCTATCTATCTATCTATCTATCTATCTCTTTATATTTTCTCAAAAAGTTGTTTTGAGGGAACATTTTATGAAGTTTACCAGGGGCACACAAAATGCTAGTTGAGGCTATGCTGGGCTCTCAGAAGTTCAGTATGTAGAGTGCATGTTCTGGTAGTTCCAAGATGGAAAATCTTCAGTAAAATTCTTAAGGTTCAAATAATTCTGATGAGACTAATATCTTATACCATTTACCCAAGACAGAGTCAAAAAGGATATATGACCTAAATATAAAAGGAGATATTGCAAGTAAAGTTGAAGAACATGGAACATATCACCTATCATACTTATGGGAGATCAATTTATGATCAATCAATAGAGAGAGAGAGTATTGTGAGATGTAATATGGATTATTTCAAACACAGTAAATTAAACAGTTTTCGCACAAATAAAGCAAGTGGAGCTAAGATCAGAAGGGAAGCAGAAAACTGGGAAAACTTTTTTTTTTTATAAACAGCTCTTCAGAGAGAGAGGTCTCATATCTCAAATACCTAAAGAACTTTGTCAAGTCTGTAAGAATGCAAGTCACGTCTCCAGTTGATAAACAATCAAAGGATATGAACAGGCAACTTTCTGATGAAGAAATCGAAACAGTTTATGGTCGTGTGAAAAAATTCTCTGAGTAATTATTGAACAGAGAAATACAGCTTAAAACAAGCTTGAGATGTCATTTTACACCTACCATATTGGCTAATATGATGAAAGGAGATTGTGATAAATGATGAAGGGAATGTGGAAAAACTGGGAACTTAATTCATTGCTTTTGGATTTGTGAACTGATTTAACCACTTTGGAGATAGATTTGGAATTATGCCTAAAGTGTTATTAAACTGCAGTTATCTGCTGTCCATATAATGCCACTATTAGCTCTATTTCCCAAGATGGTTAGGGAAAATGGACAAGAACCACTTGTTCTAAAATATTTATAGTAGTTCTCTTCGTGTAGGGAAAGAACTAGAAATTGTAGGGATGCCTATCAATTAGGGAATGGCTAAACAAATTGTGATGTATGTCTATTATGGCATATTAGCCTCTTGTAAGAAATGGTGAGTTCAATGAATTTAAAAAATTTTGGAGAAAACTCCATGAAATAATGAAGGTGAAATGAGCAGAACAAAGAGAACATTGTATATAGTCACAGCAGTATAACTCTAAAAACAACTTTGAGCAACCAACCCATTCAATTATAAGTAACCAAAATAACTTCAAACATTCTATAAGGAAGAAACTATTTGAATCTAGAAATAGAACGGACATGTTTGGATGTATGTATGTATGCATGCATGCATGTATATGCATGTGTTTGTGTATGTCCAATGTATGTATATGTACGTGTATATAGATGTGTATACATGTGTATGCACACAGCAACAGATTTGTGTTTAATGGTAGACATCTCAAAGTTTAAGATGGGGGGAGGGAAAATAAAGTCACATGATAGCATATATTTGAAAGGAACAGAAAGCTGTACAAATTGTACCTGCCACTTGTAGTGTAATTCTCTTTTTCTATCTCACTTCATGTGGAAATGCTTATTTTATTTCTTCACAATAAAAAAAATAAATAAAAATACATTATGTAAAAGTAATTCTGATTGGATAGAAATATTTGTTTGAAGAGACCAAAAAGGGTTCATAATATTCATTAACCCCCTCAGATTTTTGAAAGATTTGCCCACAAGATGGAAACAAAGGTAAGGAATGGAGATCAAATAGAAATGTATGCCTTGGTTCCATAAGCGTTTTGTTAGGCACGCTGGAAATTAGAGTAAGTTGAGCATAGTGGTATCAACCAAGAATGAAAAGGACTTTGCAAGGCCATTTTGGAGAAGAAAATAAAAGAAGGGGTGGAGTGGCTGTTCAGGGTGGATGGAATGATGAAAACGAAATATAGAGACAAAGAAGGACTAATGAAATTTTATTGACATTTTCTTTCTCTGACAAATTGCTTTATCCTTAGACAAACTGTTGGTTCCATAGACTAGAGGAAGCATTATTAAATTGGAAGTAAAAGTCAAGAAAAGTGAGAGGATGGTAAGGGAGCCTCTTGCTGGCCTTAGCTAATTTCCTAGTGATCAGGTCTGGATGCACTATGTCCCAGGGTTCTGAAAATGCTTGAGGATATGATTATTGAACCACTGACATTGATCTTTGAGAGACTGTGGCGAGTAGGCGAGATGCCACAGGACTGGATAAAGAAAAATATTCTGCTAGCCAAAGAAAGGAAGATTTTGAACACTAATGGATTTTGACTTTGGCTTTAATTCCTCTGGAAATTCTTAGATATGATTGAAGAGATGGAAGAGCAGGAGCAATCATTTAGAGTCAGCATAACTTCATGAACAACTCAGATAAAGCTGACTTCTTTTTATTTTTTCTTCATGGTAGACCATGCCATAGTTGTAAACACATCTCGGTATTAGCAAAGCATTCAAAAAGTCTCTCAAAAAGTCATAACGTACAACAATGAGAGATGTTGGCTAGATGATTGTACAATGTCACAGTCTAGTTTTGAATTTGATGAGTTCCCCATGTGGAGCTGTCTAAATGGAAGTGACTCAATAAAATTTATCTTTTTAGATTTCATTTTTTTTCAGAGTTTTCTGAATCCTGATTCTGTCATTAATCTACACTCTATTCCCAGAAATGCCTTGTCATCCCACAAATTAAGAAATATGTCATCTATGGCTTCATCCAAACCATTGATAAATATGTTGAGTAGGTAGTAAACAAGGACTGAGTATTGTTGTCTGCTATGTTGTAGAGAGGATTTCTTTTAAGGGATAGATTAAACTACACGATTTCCTTGGAATCCTCTCCTTCTGCTCTTCTAACAGTGACCCCCTTGTCAATAGAGAAGGACATGGATTTCTTAGAATGGATGATTACTGGTATGGACATTGGAGGAGAGATTCCTGCCTCAGAAAAGGACTGTTATGATTTTTAATGTTCCTCACATCTCTGCGAACTTTCAATAATATCTTCATTATCATCATCACAGCTGATTCCAATATAATACCTAAATGTTAGCAACATATTTCACGTCTTGAAGTTCTGTGAAGTATCTATGAGATGTCTTATTTTATTTGGTCTTTACAATAACCACATGGTTAGTACAAATGTGTCACTATAGGTATTGTTATCTCTATTTTACTAATGAGGAAACTGACACTGAGAGATTAAGTGATTTTGTCTTTAAAATAAGGATTCTTAACAATTCTTGTATCTTGGGCATCTTTTTTTGGAAGTAAGGTGAATCTGTGGATTCTTCTAAGAATATGGTTTTAAAATTGATCAAATTATTGAAGGAATTGCTAAATTTTAGTTAGAGATCAGTGAAAATGTGATTTTTTTCCTATTACAGTTTACAGTTCTTTTAAAAACTATCCATTTTCCCCTAGACTAAAACACTCTGTTATAAACAGCTCATACATCCGTCCTACTTTCTCCATTCACATACATGGCTTCTGTCCTGGTTTAGATTCTCATCACTTCTCCCCTCACCTATTGCAATAGCTTCCTAAGTAGTCTTATGTCTTCCATTCTTTTCCCTCTTAAATCCATTCTCCAAAAAGTAGCCAAACGATTATTCCTAAAATGCCCATTTATTCATATCAGTCTCTTCCCCCAAAATAATTAGTGGTTTCCTATTTACATTAGGATAACACAGTACTCCATTACTGTGGAAATTACGTGAGGGAAGAATCCAAGGCCAGATTTAAACTAATGTCCTTATTCCAGGTCCAGTGCTCTATCTTCTGCTCCCCCAGCTGCCTATGTAAATGTATATTTTCTATGGCTATATGGTCAATAACTCTCTCATCATTTGAATTCAGTCTTAGCATTTCAAAGCCAAGCATCCTATTCATTATACTATATCAATAATCATCAGATCCTTTGAGTTGGAATGGTTTCATTCTTTCATTGCTTACCCTAAGCTAGGGGCAGCTAGGTGGTTCAGTGGATAGAGCACCAGTGAAGGAGTCAGGAGGATCTGAGTTCAAATCTCACCTCAGACACTTGACATTCACTAGCTGTTTGTTCTTGGGCAAGTCACTTAACTTCAATTGCCTCATCCTGGGTCATTTCCAGTCATCCTGGTGAATATCTATGATCACTGGACTCAGATGGCTCTGGAGGTGCCTGTACAGTCCTCCCTTACTGAAAACAAAGTCAAGGTCAAGTCATGTCATCATATCTCTGATGACATAGTCTTCTTCGGCAATGAATGCCTCACACAACCCCAAGGTAATAGACATGACACTTATTTGATTGATTGGAGATGTATTTGGAAATGGAGCAAGACAGGGATAATCCTGATTATAAAGTAGAGGGACAATTTCCCCGTTTCTGTCTAGAAACTGTATTCTTCTCTAAAGCTCAGATTTGGGAAATAGAGGCAACCTTCTGTAGTTGAAGGAACATTGGCATGTCTTTCAGGAGATGTGGGTTCCAGCCCCAGCCTTACCAATAATGAGCAGTGGGACCTGAATCAATTCATTTTCTCACAAGATATTTGAGATGCTTTAACAAGCTGGTCTCTCAGATCCTTTCTATGTCTCATATTCTATTGTATAAATTCTTATCCATCTTTGATATTCCAGGTGTAGAGTATTTTTCTTCTAAAGTCCTTTCAATTTCATTAAAAATAAGTTTTCTCTGTACTTTGCGTCCTTCTCTCTGCTTTTTTTAAAAATTAATGTCCTCTTTTGGGTGTCTCATTCTCTATTCTTAGGTCTCCTTCAGTTCTGACTGTTCATGTTAGCAGATGCCTCTTGTCTCTGCTTTTTGGTCTAAAGTCCCTCCCAGATCTAAATCCTTTGACCTTTGATACGATCCCATCCTAGAATCTTTGACTTCATTTGTCTACCTAACCCAACGAAATTCGGGAGTTGTTGAATTTCTTGTTGGTAGTCTTCTTGTGGTCAAGCCAGGTCTAGATCCCCTTTGTCCAGAATCCCTGCAGATTCTGAATTGGGAGGGCAATAACTCATTATCACTTTTCTTCTATGTTAATTAACCCTCCTTTTACAAGGAAAAGAGAGGGAAAATTTGAATTTGGAATTACAGTCCTTTTAGAAAGAATACACCACATTCCTTTATAAAGAGAATTAACAGCAAACACACATGATTCTATCCTTATCCCCAGCCACATTTCAACATCCTATTTACTGACCTCATTGTTCTTTTGGACATATGTGATCCTCCATATCCTTTCCCTGAGGTCAGCAGTGCATAGTGCAATGGACATGGAGCCAGGAAGACTACACTTCCTGAGAACAAATCTGGTCTTTGATAAAGGCAAGTCCCTTAACCCTATTTGCCTCACTTTCCCCATCTGTAAATGATCCAGAGAAGGATCAAGCCACTCCAGTATCTCCGCTAAGAAAACAAAAAATGGGGTCATGGAGAATCAGATGTGACTGAAAATGCCACAACAGCAGCAACAACAAACATCCCCTCTTTGTGCCTCTGCACTGGCTGTGCCTCTTGCCTGTTATGCACTACCTTCTGACTCCTTGCTCTTGGAATCTCTTATTTCCTTCCAAACTCAGCTTAAGCCACTTTTTACTTGCAGCCTCCCTTGGTGCTTCCATCAGTAAGTATTCAAATCTTTCCCAAATACTGTATGTGTTTATTCTGTATCTATTTATATATATGTACATGCTGTCTTCTCAGTTAGAATGTAAGCTCCATGCATGATCGTGTTAAATCTCCATCACTTAGCACACAGTTTCTGATACACCTTAGCTTCTTACTAACTGTTGTTTGATTCTAAGTTGTCTTTTATTTTAAACATTCTGTGTTCCAAGATTCCTTCTAGCATCTAGACAGACTGATGGATAGAAGATTGGGCATGGATTCAGGAATATCTGACTTTAAATCAGACCTGAGACACTTGCTGGCTGAGTGACCATGGGCAAGTCACTTAACCATTGTCTATCTCAGTTACATTAACTGTAAAATGGGGAAAATTACACCACTTACCTGCAATGGTGGTTAGGAGGATCAGAGGAGATACTGCTTGTAAAGTCATAGCACAGCTCCTGGCACATATTAGGTGTCATAGAAACGCTTATCCCTTCCTTCCCCCATCTTACACTAACTTTCAAAAACTTATATGCTAGAGTCTTTCCAAAATTCTGTCTCCTATGTCATAAGGTCCTTCTAAATTTGAACATACTATGTTCTAAGAACTTCTCTAGCCCTATGAATCTCTGATGTTCTAGGTTTTAATTCTCTTTGATCTTGAACATTTTATGTTCCTTAGAATAAAAATCTTCATATCTTTTCATAATAATTTTCTTCTAAGTCCTTTCCAGTCTGACATTTTATGTGCCATATGCCCTTTAGCTCTCATGTTCCTATATGTTCCCAAATCCCTTTCAGGTCTAAGTTCCTCCGATTTTATTAGATTTGGTCATAACACTACTTGGTGTGAGATTTCTCCCTTGAAATACCCAGACTGTGCCTTCTATGGATCTTCCTATTTGGTTGTTTGGTCTGGAGGTTTTGTTCTTCTGCTGAGAGACTCAGCTATGTTTCCTCACCTGGTCTCCTCACAGCTGAGAACTTCAGTCAGGGAGCTAGCTCAAGCTGTGAGTTCTTGTAGATCAAAGAGGCCTTGAGATTTGTACAATAGAACGAGATTCAGCTCTGTATCAAAAGACAGGTATGTGAGGATGATTGTAGTTGCTTTTACGGGGATTCTCTGTACCCTAGGCTCTAATTCCTGAGCTCCTTGTTAGCGACAAATACCAAATAATTGTCTATTATCCAGGCCAGTCTCTTAGTGCTGGAGCGTTTTTGAGGGAAGAAATTGGCCCAAGTTCAGTTTATTTTCATAGTACTACTGTGTTAAAAATATTGAGATCGCCATGATGAAAAATGCTATGCACATCCAGAAAAAGAACTATGGAGTCTGAATGCAGATAAAAGTATACTATTTTCTCTGTTTCTTTTTTTTTGTAGCGTTTCTATTTTGTTCTGTTTCTTCTTTCACAATATGAGTAATGTGAAAATATGTTTAACATGATTCCTTGCCATCTTGGGTTGGGGGGATGAGAGAGGAGGAGGGAGAAAAAAATTTGGAACTGAAAGTTCTATTAAAAATGAATGTTGAAAACTGTCTTTAAATTTAATTGGAAAAAAATAAAGTACTATTTAAAAATGTATTGAAATTTCTCTGTTTCTTGCTCTTTTCTAGGGAAGAAACATTAGATTTCAGAGGATAGAGCATTATCATTGAATAAGGAATGTTTGGTGATTACCCTTCCATATTGGTCCTTCCCTTTGTAACTCCTTCCCGAGACTGTGTGTTATTGATTTTCTTTTGACTCATTCCTTTAGCTGGGCTAAGCAAGTGTGGCCAGATAGCATTGCCTGTCCTCCACTGATGCCATGAATCACAGTTCTTGTACTTCTTACAATTCTCCAGAAGGTGGCCATAGTTCCTTTTCCCAGGGGATTTTCTGTCCATCTCCAGAATCCATGGCAGTCTTTCAGGCCTTAAAAATAAAACTCCAGCCAATGAGTGCGTCTTCTCTTGTGTTACAGTTCCTGTGGCTCCTGAGTTCCAATGTCCAAGTTCTCCAGGGATGTGGTAGGGTTTTTAAGGGAAACAATGTCCCCTAGCCTCTTTCAAGTGTTCTTTCTTCCCAGTTTTGTTGCAGGGGAACATCAATGTTTGGTGTCTTCTATATGATGTGTAATTTAACAGTTTTACCACAAACAGGAAGACTGAGTTTATAGCCCATCTGCAGAATTCTGCTTCTGTCTTATAAAAATATGAATTTCCTGTTTTGCTGTTTTGCTTAAATTGGTCTGTTTTGCTTCTGTTCATCCTCCTCAAATTATCATCAGAGTAGATCTGTTTTGTGAATTCTTGGTAAAAAACACAACTAGTGCTAAAATATTCTGTGTTAAATGCCTTTTTCACTCTTATAACATTTCCTGTGACAAATGGGCTGACACTGTCACTGAATGTACAAAAGTCATTGATGGATAAACCTGCTAAGTCTTAGTGTGAATCAAAGCAGGGCCACCAACCATTTTAGTGGTCATGGCATTCTTCATTTTAATACATTTCTGGAAAAAGAGGCAGTTTGTTTAATAATACCCTTGTTGAAGCGATATAAAATATTACTTTTATTAAATCTTGATCTTTGAGTATACATTTTAAAAAATCTGTGTGATAAAATGGGAAGTATGTAGAAAGCACTTTTGCTACAAGCACACCTACCAGGGCTCTCTTGAGAAAAAGCACTTGTGCCACTGGTGGAGATGTGAGCAGAATGAAGAACTTTCCCCTGAATTCCATTGTTACCTGAAATAACAACTTTGCAGACCTACTATGGTTACATAGGCTTGGGTATTTGGTAGACAATTTCTTCATAATAAATGAAGTATACTTGTCATTTCAAGGAAGTTAGGGAGAGCAGTGGATTGATTATTGGGCCTGGCGTCAGGAACAGTTCATTTTAAATCTGATCTCAGTTGCTTCCTGGCTATGTGACTGTTGGCAAGTCACATTTGGCAAGTTGGCAAGATTTAAGTTGTCCTCTTCAATTTCCTGTTTGGTAAAATGGGGATAATAATAGCATATACTTCTCAAGGTTGTTACAAAGATCCTATGAGATAATATATGTAAAGGGCAGCTACATGATACAGTGGGTAGAGTGCTGGTCCTGAAGTCAGGAATACTCATCTTGCTGAATCCAAGTCTAGTCTTAGGCACTTACTAGCCATATGACTGTGGACAAGTCACTTAACCCTGTTTGCCTCAATTTCCCCTCTGTAAAATAGGACCTGGAGAAAGAAATGGAAAGCCACTGCAGTATCTTTGCTAAGAAAACTCTAAATGGAGTCCTAAAGAGTCAAAAATGACTGAAACAGTAAAATAACAACAACATTTGTGAAGACCTTAATATGGTGCCTGGGAAGCAGAAAGTGGGCACCATATAAATATTAGCTGTGTGAGCCAAGATGGCTGAGTAAAAGCAGAGACTTTCTTGAACTCTCCCACAAACCTTTCCAAATAACTGTAAAAATGACTCTAAACAAATTCTAGAGTAGCAGACTTCACAAAATGACAGACTGAAACAAATTTCCAGTTCAAGAAAACCTGGAATATTGACAGGAAAATTCTGTCCCATCAGTCTGGTAGAAGATCAACTTACAATGTTGACTGTCCCAGTAGGAAAGGTCTGTTGGACCTGGGTGAGAGAGGAGTGTTGTCCAGCCCCTGCTCCAGCTGGTGTCAGTGGCAGCAGGTTCTTGAAGAGCTGTCAGTAAACAGATGTTGGGTACCTCAAGTAGCTTTTTGGGGGAGATTTCAGGGATTTCTTTGCTGGTGCTGAGGCAGGATTCCTTTGTTTTGCACTTGTTTGGATTTGACTTGTGGTCCTGGATTGTGTCCTGGTGTGAGGAGCAGTGCTGTCATGGCAGAGTTTGTGGCAGCAGTGGAGAGTGAATCCTCTTCACAGTTCCAAAGCAGGAAAGAGTGCTTGTTTTCACTGACAGACCAGAAGAGACGTAAACACCTCTCCTTTGATCATACAACCTTGGAAGAATTGAAAAATTACATATCCTCAGTAATATCTCTGAGCACAATTGCACAAAATCCCTGAAACTTAGGATGGTACATCCTCTTGATGAAAGAAGGGTCCTACTTGAAGAAACAGCTAAAAGTCAAGTAATTATGTGAGAAAATGAGTCAACAGAAGAAAAATATCAGATTATAGAATCTTACTTTTGTGACAGTGAAGATCAAAACATGCAATCAGAAGAAAATAAAGTCAAAGCTCCTACATCCAAAGCCTCCAAGAGAAATATACATTGGTTGGAGGTCATGGAAGAACTCAAAAAAATATTTTGAAAATCAGGTGAGAGAAGCGGAAGAAGAATAGAGAAGAGAAATAAGAGTGATGCAAGAAAATCAAGAAAAATGAGTCAACAGATTGGTAAAGAAAAGCCTCCAACATCCTGAAGAAAATAACACCTTAAAAACAAACTTACCCAAATGACAAAAGTGATCCAAAAAGCCAATGAGGAAAAGAATGCCTTAAAAAGCAGACTTGGCCAAATGGAAAAGGAGGTCCAAAATCTCACTGTAGAATACAATTCCTTAAACATTAGAGCTGAGCAAATGGAAGCTAATGATTCTATGAGAGATCCAGAAAGTATATAATAAAACAAAAGAGTGAAAAAAAAGACAGTATGAAATACGTCATTGGAAAAATAATGGATCTGGAAGTAGATCTTGGAGAGATAATTTACAAGTTATTTGTCTATCTGAAAGTCAAGATCAAAAGAAGAGCCCAGGCATCACCTTTCAAGAAATTATCAAGGAAAACTGCCCTTATATTCACGAACCAGAGGGTAAAATAGAAATGAAACAATGCACTGATCACCTCCTGATCAAGATTACAAAATAAAAACTTCTAGGAATATTATAGCCAAATTGCAGAGTTTCCAGGTCAAGGAGAAAGTATTGCAAGCAGCCAGAAAAAAACAATTCAATCATTATGGAACAATAATCAAGGTAATATAAGATATAGCAGCTTCTACATTAGGAAATTGGAAGGCTTGGAATATGCTATTCCAGAGGTCAAAGAAGCTAGGATAAAAACCAAGAATCACCTACCCAGAAAAACTGAATATAATACTTCAGGGGAAAATGGACATTCAATGAAAAGAGCACTTTCAATCATTCTTGATGAAAAGGATGGAACTGAACAGAAAATTTGACTTTCAAACACAAGCATCAAGAGAAGCATGAATAGGTGAAAAGGAAAGAGAAATCATAATAGATTTACTAAGGATGAGTGGTTTACATTCCTATAGGGAAAGATTATATTTGTAATTCATGAGACCTTTCTGACTGTTAGGGTAGTTGGAAGGAATATGTATATGTATATCATACGTACAACTCCCCAATATTATACATACATCTATATGCACACACATGCACATATACACATGTATATCTATGTATGTTTATACGTACATACATACATATCTATCTATCTATATTTGGGTGGGTGGACAGAGGGCATTGGGTGTATTGAATTTGAAGGGATAATATTTAAAAGGGATCATATTAAAAAAATTAAGTACGAAATTGAATTAAGTAGTGAAAGAGAAGTGTACTGGGTGAAGGAGAAAGCCAGAGATAGAATGGATATTCTTACCTCAAAAAAGGAGGTAAGAAAAACTTTTTACAGTGGACAGGTTGAGGGGGGAAGTGAGAGGAAATGAGTGAACCTTACTTTCATCAGATCTGGCTTAAGGAGGGAATAATATACACACTCAATTGGGTATGAAAATCTTTCTTACCTCAAAGAAAGAAGGACGGAAGAGGATAAGAGACTGAAGGGAGGGCAAATGGCAGAAAGGGATAATCAGAAGCAAATGCTTTTGAGGAAAGACAGGGTCAAAGAAGAGTATAAGATGAATGTGGGGGCACTATAGGATGGAGGGAAATATAGTTAGTCTTTCACAACATGAGTATTATGGGAATGTTTTGCATGACTACACAATTATAACTTATATCAAGTTGCCTGCCTTCTCAATGAATGAAGGTGGGGAGGAAAGAAGAGAGAGAATGTAGAATTAAAACGTTTAAAAACCAGTGTCCAATATTGTCTTTTACAGGAAACCAGAAAATAGGATATACAGGCAATGGAGTATAGAAATCTATCTTGCCCTAGAGTAAAGTAGAGGGGAAGGTGATAAGGGGTGGAGGTGATAGAAGGGCAATTAGGGGAGGGAGTAATCAGAATGCATGCCGTCCTTGGGCTTGAGAGTAGGGCAATATAGGGAAAAAATTTGTAACTCAAAATCTTGTATAAGTGAATGTTGAAAACTAAAAATAAAAGCAAATATTAGTGATTATTAAGATGATGATTGCTGTATCTATTGCAAATAGTAAAATTAAACTTTTCAAGTGAAAATTAGAGTTTTGTGAAACTTTTAACACTATTGCGACCTTGACAGATCCCAAATACTTAAAAGACATTTCTGATGATGTTAGTGGTGATATTGTGAATGAGATGTTTTGATAATGTCTAATTAAATGTGTAAACATTTTTAAGACCTCCATAACACCTCAAACCAATCTTTTCTAAGTGACCAATGCATGTCATTATAGAATCTTTTATCCCACGTGCAAAGATAGACCAATGGACAATGTAAGAGATAATGGCAAGTTCATTAATATGTATTTTGATTTCACATTCAAGCTAACTTTTAAGAAACTATTACTTCTTCAGTTTTGATGTATCAAAGAAAAATATCCACAATTACATGAGAATTGTATTAAAATACTTTATTTTCAAGACCATACTTTTATGAGGTTGGATTTTCCTTCTATATGTCAGTTCTGCTGTAGCACAACATATACTAAATCATCTACGTTAATAAAAACACAGAGGTCATGGAAAAAACGGGATTAGTGGAGCTACACTAAAGAACGTCTTCAGTGACACATAAAAAGAGACAGGAATGAAACAAAAACATTAGTTTTTTATGTGTATCAAATAGTTAAGTAAGGCAAAAGTACTACAATAAATAGTGGAGTCATTCATTGACCACTATTAGTCAATCTACATGCTGTTTCCCATGGACTGGGCTGGAAAAGTTGACACTCATAAACAAGAGGGAAGCCTTGGTAGTATCAACTCCTGGGCCATGGTAGAAGGTAGAGGGAATGGTTGGGTGGGGTGAATGGGTGCAGAATCAGTCCTCTGTCATCCCCAACTCCTATTGCATCAGAAGATACACAATTAATATGTCATTTAGTTTGAAAAGAAACAGAAGTTTGCTGAAATAGGCATTGGAGGGGTTGCATCTCATGAGTGTAAGGGGATATAGTGTG
Source organism: Bettongia penicillata ogilbyi (assembly GCA_023548195.1). Classification (NCBI taxonomy): domain Eukaryota; kingdom Metazoa; phylum Chordata; class Mammalia; order Diprotodontia; family Potoroidae; genus Bettongia; species Bettongia penicillata. Next base: position 1,448,580 of record JAJHZJ010000315.1, on the reverse strand, counting down.
CCATTTTGTTCTTCTCCACATGGGTCTATGTGAATGTCACTTACATAGATGGAAGTGCCAAGTTCTCCAACATTTTCTCCATCCACTGTCATGCAAAGGAAGCTTTGATCTAGGCCAGGAAGGGAAGCAGGATTTTGAAGGCAGAGGATGTCCAGTCTCCTCTTCTCATAGAGAGAGGTAGAATTATGTGTATCAGATCCTTGAATATTGTTGGTCTGTGGGAAATAACTTTCAGGTTCAAACTCAACTCTTGATTACTGTTCCTTAATGGGAAATGAGTGTTCCTATATGTCAGCTTCTTCCTAGAATCTTTCTTCTGTGTCTTCTCTCTCAATGTTGTGATTCAAAAGGCTCAGATCTCTTTTCTCTTTGTTATGGAGCCATATTTTTGTTGAATATGAATATTTAATTTAGAGAGGATAAATCTATGGTTGGTCCAGCAATCTGTGCCATACATCACCTTCATGACCTTCACATCTTGTCTGACTCTTTTTCTTGCAATGACAAGGTCTATTAAATGCCAATGCTTGCTGTAAGTGTGCATCCATGAAGTTTTATTGCATTTGGGTAAATGTAAAATCTTGGTGGTGATGAGAAGATCATGAGATGCACAAATTTTTCATAGTAAATGACCATTGTTATTGCTGTTTCTGACTCCATTCTTCCCAAGGTCTCCCTGTCATATCTGATAGTCTGCATACTCTGGTCTTAAAATTGCCCCAAATTTTAAGCTTATCCTTCTCTGGCACATTAATGATGACTATCTCTTGGTCTTCATAAAATTGTCTTTGACTGAATCAGAAATTGTCAGAGTTAGAATCTATGATGGTGTTGTGGTATGTTTCTGTAAATGCTAGTTGCATTATTATGAGCCTGTCCTTAACTCCTTTTCTGAGGCATACAAGCCTGTTGCCTGGATTAGTTCTGATTGCAAAACCTATGTCACCTTCACAGAGCTACCCATCAATGCATCTTTTCCAGAAAAAACATGAATTCAGCTCTTACTTTTAATCTGGCCTTCGTTTGCTGACCTTGCTTCACTCAGGGCTGTAGTTTGGATGTGATTCCTGCTGAGTTCTCTCATGACAAAAGCTCCTTGATTTTTAGGTCTACTGTATTTCATGTTGTTCACAAGCATGTACATATTTCCTGTTTCAATGATGAATGCAATCATCTTTACAAAAGTTTATTTCTTTCATATTTTTGTGTTTAGACTATGGTGTAGCATCCCCTCCAGCTATGGTGAACAGACCAAGGTTACATTACGTGAAGTAGTCAATTTTTAGGATACCTTTTCTAGCCCCTTTCTCATGCCAGGAGGTGAGCAGTACAGAGCTTAATACAGGCTGTTCAGATACCCAGTAGGTTGCTAAATCGTACTGTTGCTTAAGTGAAGTGAGAGGATGATGCTATGGTTTGGGCCACCTATGTGCAGAATTGTGACTACAGCTCCCAGTGTATCTGCAACTGCTGCTTCATCACTTGCCTGTCACCACAGAACTATCAGGTAAAAATTGTTAAAGAAAAGATATGGATGATGTCTTTTGACTTGGGCGTGATTGGATTGTAATAAGCTTCAAATTACCAGAGTCTCACATTGCTTCCTGGGCAGACTCCAGTTGTCCAGATGAATATCTGATCAGTGAACCCAGATGGCTCTGAAGGAGAAAGTGAGTCTGTTGACCTTGCACAGCCCTCCCTCACTCAAATCAAAGTCAATGGCAAATCATTTCATCGTCTTGATGTCATGATCTTCTTTGAGAATGAAGGACAAACACAACAATAATTGGATGTAATGAGTCAGAATTGCTGGAAGTAGTCAGCCTCAGTCTCTTTCAGAATCATTAAAGTCTATGTAATTGGTAAGACCAAAGTCTAACAACTGGTTCAGTTCTCTACTCATCATGTCCCACTGTGTCTTATGCAGATCAAGAGGGCAACAGATGAACTTCATGTGACATCAGAGAAGACTCATTGCCAACATTCTCCCGTAGCTCTGGAGCTATTGTGTGAGACACAGGCACCAAAACTCAGGACGATATCTCAGACTTGTAGAGTGAATCCTGGTTTCCTAGTGATGAGCTAGTCTCCTTTCATGTCCTTGTTCCTTAGGTTGTAGATAAAAGTGTTCAGCATAGGAGTGACCATAGGGTACATCACAGTGGCTGTTACATCTTTTTGGGCTGTGTGGCTGGATTTGGGGCTGAAGTACACTCCAATGATTGTACCATAGAAGGGACAGAGCACAGTGAGGTGGGATCCACAGGTGGAGAAAACCTTCTGCTTCCCTCTCACTGATGATATCTTCAGCCATGTCTGGTCTGTGCTGTAGAGACTGAGGGAAAATAGGTATGAGGAAGCTTTGCTAATAGGACAGTGAAATGATCCAAACAGGTTTGTTTTCAGTTTGGAATAGTGCCAAAAAAGAATGGTGTTATGAAGACCTTCAAACGCCAAACAAAGGAGTTAACATATGTTGCTGGATGTAATAGGAGGCCATTGGAATTCACTTTGCAAGATGATGTCATGGTCAGATTTAGCTTCACCAAAAAAATCACTTTCGTGAGAATAGTACACAAGCCACAGCCTTGGTTTGTGTATGATATTAAGTAATTACTTTTCTTTATCTGAAGCCAAGATTCTGTCTGGAGAGGTGACTACAAAAGTGACTGTGGTGGAATGACAAAAAGTATCAACATATATGTGTTTTCAAAAAGTTGTTTTGAAGGAACATTTTATGACGTTTACCATGGACACATACAATGTTACTTAAGGTGCTGCTGGGTTCTGAAAGGCTCAGAAAGCAGACTGCATACTCTGATAGTTTCAAGGTGGAAAATCTTCAAACATAGAAATGAAATTCTTAAGGTTCAGATAGTTCTGATGAAATTAATATTTTGCACCACTTACCCAAGATAGGGTCAAAATGACTTTATGACCCAGATATAGAGGGAGATATTTCACAAAAATTTGAAGAACATGGAACATATTACTTATCAGACTTATGGATGGGTGGACAATTTATGAACAAACAAAAGACAAAATGTTGTAAGAGGTAAAATGGATAATTTTGATTACATTAAAATAAAAAAATTTTGCACAAATCAAAGAAATGTATTCAAGATCAGAAGGGAAGGAGAAAACTGGAAAAAAACTTTATAGACAGTTCCTCAGACAGAAGTTTAATCTCTCAAATATATAATGAACTTTGTCAAATCTATACGAATGAGAGTCATTCTCTAATTGATAAATAGTGAAAGGATGTGAAGAGGCAACTTTCTGATGAAGAAATCAAAACAATTTATAGTCATTAAAAATGTTCTAAATGATTATTGATAGGAGAAATGCAAATTAGAGCAGCATAAATGTATCATTTTACACCTGTCAGATTGGCTAACATGATACAAGGAGAAAATGACAAATGATGAAGGGGATGTGAAAAAATTGGGACCTTAATTCATCGTTGGTGGATTTTTGAACTGATCCAACTGCTTTGGAGAGAGATTTGTAATTATGCCTAAAGTGTTATTAAACTGCCTATACCTTTTGACCAAGCAATACCACTACTATGTCTGTTTCCCAAGATGATTAGGGGATAATGGAAAAAACCTCTTTATTCTAAAACATTCATTTCCACAAAATTTTGAGTTCCAAATTTTCTCCCCATCTCTCCACTCCCCCTCCCCAAAATGCCTTGCATTCTGATTGCCCTTTCCACCAATGTATGCTCCCTACTAACACCCCTCCTTTCCCTTATCTTCATCTTTTGTCTTGTCCTGTACAGCAAGATGAATTTCTACACCCCATTACCTGTATTTCTTATTTCTCAGTTGTAAGCAAAATCAATTCTCAACATTTGTTCCTAAAACTTTGAGTTCCACTTCTCTTCCTTCCTCCCTCCCTGTCTAGCTCCACTGAGAAGGTAAGCAATTCAATATAGGCTATGTATATGTAGTTTTGCAAATGACTTCCATAATATTCGTGTTGTATAAGACTAACTACATTTCCTTCCATCCTATCCTGCTCCCCATTTCTTTTATTTTTCTCTTTTGACCTAGTCTCTCCTCAAGAGTGTTTACTTCTAATTGTTCCCTCCTCCCATTTGCCCTCTCTTCCATCATCTCCCCCACTTTGCTTATTCCCTTTTCCCCTATTTTCCTGTAGTGTAAGATAGGTTTTCATACTGAGTGTGCATGTTATTCCTTCCTTGAGCCAAATGTGATGAGAGTAAGCTTCACTTTTTTCCTGTCACCTCCCCCCTTTTCCCCTCCACTGAAAAAGATTTTTCTTGCCTCTTTTATGAGAGATGATTTGCCCAATTCCATTTCTCCCTTTATCCTCCCAATATATTCCTCTCTCACCCCTTCATTTTATTTTTTTTAGATATGATTCCCTCCCTATTCAACTCACCTTCTGCTCTCTATCTCTCTATATGTTTGTGTGTGTGTGTGTGTGTTTGTGTAAACCCTCCAACTAACCAGATATTGAGAAAAGTTTCAAGTGTTACAAATATTATCTTTCCATGTAGGAATCTAAACAGTTCAACATTAGTAAGTCCCTTGTGATTTGTCTTTCCTGTTTACCTTTTCATGCTTCTCTTGAGTCTTGTGTTTGAAAGTCAGATTTTCTTGTCAGCTCTGGTCTTTTCATTAAGAATGCTTGAAAGCCCTCTATTTCTTTGAATGACCATTTTTTCACCTGAACTTTTATACTCAGTTTTGCTGAGTAGGTGATTCTTGGTTTTAATCCTAGTTCCTTTGACTTCTAGAATGTCATACTCCACGCCATTTGATCCCTTAATGTAGAAGATACTAGATCTTGTCTTATCCTGATTGTATTTCTGCAATACTCTAATTGTTTCTTTCTAGCTGCCTGCAGTATTTTCTCTTTGACCTGGGAACTCTGGAATTTGGCTAGAATATTCCTAGGAGTTTCTCTTTTTGGATCTTTCAGGAGTTGATCACTGGATTCTTTCAATATTTATTTTGTCCTCTGGTTCTAGAATATCAGGGCAGTTTTCCTTGATAATTCCATGAAAGATTATGTGTAGGCTCTTTTCTGATCATGGCTTCAGGTAGTCCCATAATTTTTAAATTATCTTTCCTAGATCTGGTTTCCAGGTCAGTCGTTTTTCCCATGAGATATTTCACATTATTTTCCATTTTTTCATTCTTTTGGTTTTGTTTTCTAATTTCTTGGTTTCTCATAAAGTCATTAGCTTCCATCTGCTCCATTCTAATTTTTAAAGAACTATTTTCTTCAGTGAGGTTTTGAACCTCCTTTTCCATTTGGCTAATTCTGGTTTTTAAAGCCTTCTTCTCCTCATTCGTTTTTTGGATCTCTTTTGCCAATTGAGTTACCCTATTTTGAAAGGTGTTATTTCCTTCAGTTTTTTTTTTGGGTCTCCTTTAGCAAGGTATTGACTCGTGTTTCATGATTTTCTGGCATCGCTCTTATTTCTCTTTCCAATTTTTTCTCCACCTCTGTTACTTGATTTTCAAAGTCATTTTTCAGCTCTTCCATGTCCTGGGACCACAGCGTATTTATTTTTGATGTTTTGGATGCAGAAGCATTGACTTTTATGTCTTCCCCTGATGATAAACATTCTTCTTCCTCATCTGAAAGGATGGGAGAGAATACATATTCACCAAGAGAGTAACCTTCTATAGTCTTATTTTTCCCCCTTTTTTGGACATTTGCACATTCAGGTACTTGACTTTTGGGTCCTTTGTCAAGAGTAGGGTACACTCTGGGGACCTGTAAATTCTCAGTTCCTCCAAGGTGGCACAATCAAGGAAGTGGGGTTTGGTCCCTGGCCTGGTTCAAGGCTGAGATTCAGGTCAACTCCTCAATTCCCCCAGGGGCTTTAGGCAGGTGCAGGCCTGCCACTCAGGGCCGAGGTTCAGATCAGCTGCTTAATTTCCCTAGAGGCTGTAAGCTGAGAGCTCCAACAACAGAGCAATCATTCCTGGCTGCTACATTCCGCTGCTGCCTGGGACCAGGGTTAGGGGATGACCCTATTCCCTTACTTTCTCACTGACCTTTGAAGCTGTCTTTGGTGCCTGTGGGTTGAGGGATCTGAACTTCTGTTTCTGATGCAGGGGATTCTGTTCCCAATGCCTGTTCTGGTCCTGCTTCTCCTGGCACCATGCTGCCAAGGCTGCGTTTTGCTCAGCTCCTTGTCCAGTGTGACAGTCCTTCCCCATTGGCCTTCCAGGTTATTCTGGGCTGGAAATCTTGTCCACTCCATTGTTCTGTAGCTTCTTCTGCTCTAGAATTTGTTGAGAGTCTTTCTTTACAGGTATTTTATGCTGCTGGGGGAAAGCAAGATTATGTGCTTCTTTGTATTCTGCCATCTTGGCTCTGCCCCCTTGGTTGTTTTTAAACAGTAAGGTGAAGTTTATGAATTCTTCTCAGAATAAGGTTTTTAAATAACTCAAATTGTTGAAGAAAATGCAAATTTCAGTTAGAGGTTAGTGAAAATAGAGATGTAATTTTATCCTACTACACTTTATAGCTCCCTTCAAAACTATTCATGGGTTCCTAGGTTAAAATCATCTGCTATAAACAGCTCCTAAATTTATTCTTCTTTCTCCATTCACACATGTAACTTCTGTCCTGGTTCAGATTCTCGTCACTTCTCCCCTCAACTATTGCAATAGCTTCCTAACTAGTCTCTTGACCTCCAGTCTTTTCCCGCTTCAATCCATTCTCCAAAAAGCAGCCAAATGGTTATTCCTAAAATGTCCATTTATTCCCATGACACTCTTCCTCAAAAATAATTAATTGCTCCCTATTTGTATCAGGAAAAATGGGGAAATTATGAGGGACAAGAACCTAATATCAGGTTTGAACTAATGTGGTCCTGATTCCAGGTTTAATGCTGTATCCACTGTACCACCACCTGCCTCTTGGAAAGTCTATTAAGCATGGCTACATGGTCAATAACTCTCTGAGAATTTGAGTCCAGTCTTAGCAGTACGAAGTACTATGACAACAGAAATCAGATGCTTTGAGTTGGAATGGTACCATTCTTTCCTTGCTTACCAAAAGGTATTAGACATGAGAAAGTTAATTATTTGATTGATAGGACAAATATTGGGAAAGAGAGAAGAGCAGTGGTAATCCTTATTGAAAACAAGAAAAGGACAATTTCCCTCTTCCTGCCTAGAAATTGTATCCTTCTCTAAAGCTTTAGATTTGGGGAATACAGGCAACATTGTGTAGTTAAAGAACATTGTCATGTCTTTCAGGAGATTTTCCAGTAATTGGAAGTGTGACCTGAATCAAGACATTTTCTCATCAGATACTTGAGATGCTTTAATAAGGTGATGTCTCAGGTCCTTTCCATGTCTAGAAACATTATATGTTTTTATGCACCTTTGATATTCCAGCTCTAGAATATTTTTGTTCTAAAGTCCTTTCAATCTTATTAAAGTTCTGTGCTCTACATACTTGGTGCCCTTTTCTCTGCTTTTTCTCTAATTAGTGACCTCCTTTAGGTCTCCCACTTTTTATTTTCAGGACTCCTTGAGCTCTGACAGTCCGTGCTCGCAGATGCTTCCTATCTATGTTCTTTGCTCTAAACTCTCTCCCAGATCTAAATCCTTTGACCATTGACACCATCCCATCCTAGAATCTTTGACATCATTTCTCTAACTGGCCTAACTAAATTCCTGACTTGTTGAATTCCTTGTTGTTAGTCTTCTAATCAAATTCTAGTCAAATCAGATCCAGGTCCACTTTTTCCAGAATCCCTCCAGATTCCGAATTGGAATGGAAATTCATTGTCATTTTCCTTCTATGCTAATCTTCCTTCCTTTTACCAGGAAAAGAGAGGGACAATTTGAATATGGAATTATAGTCTTTGTAGAAAGAAACAATCACATTTCTTCATAACAGAAATTACCAGCAAAGCACACATGATTCCCCCCTTCCACCTGGCCATATTTCAATATCATATATTTAATGGCTTCCTTGCTCTTTTGGACATACATGATCCTCCATGTGCTTTCTTAGGGGCAAAAGTGGGTAGAGAACCGGGCCTAGAGTTAGGAAAACTCATATTCCTTAGCTCAAATTTGGCATTAAGTACTTAGTAGCTGTGTGACTCTGGGCAAGTCCCTTAACGTAATTTACCTCAGTTTTCCCATCTCTAAAATGAGCTGGAGAAGGAAATGGCAAGCCACTGCAGTGTCTCAATCAAGAAAACCAGAAATGGGATCATGGAGAATGAGGCATGACTAAAAAATGACCCAACAACAACAACAAACTTTCTCTCTTTGTGCCTCTGCACGTGGTCACAACACTACTTGCTGTGGGATTTCTCCCTTCAAATACATTGATAATACCTTTTATAGATCTTCCTACATGGTTTCTGGTCTGGAATTTTTGATCTTCTCCTGAGAGACCCAGTTATGTTTCCTCACCTGGTGTCCTCACAGCTGAGAATTTCAGTCTGGGAGCTAACTCAAGCTGTGAGTTCTTGCTGATGAAGAGTTCTTGAGGTTTGTGCATGAGAACAGAATTCAACTCAGTGTCCAAGGAAGGATATATGAGGATCACTGCAGGTGTTTTTACAGAGAATCCCTGTTTTAGGTTCTAATTCCCTGAGCTCCTTGTTAGAGACAAATACTAAGTAATTGTCCATTCTCTATGTCAGTCCCTTAGTGCTAGAGCTTGCTTGAGGGAAGAAATTGGCCCAAGTTCAATTGATTTTCACAATACTACTGTGTTAGAAATATTGAGATCTCCACGATGGAAAATGCTATGCACACCCAGAGAAAGAACTATGGAGTCTGAATGCAGATCAACGCATAGTATTTTCACTTTTGTTTCTTTTTAGTGGCTTTACCTTTTTGTTCTGTTTCTTCTTTCACCCCATGACTAATGTGGAAATATATTTAACATGATTGCTTGACATCTTGGGGTGGGGTGATGGGAGAGAAGGGGGCAGAAAAAGTTTGGAGCTCAAACTTTTTAAAAAAATGAATATTGAAAACTATCTTCACATGTAATTGAAAAAAATAAACTAGTATTTCAAAAAAGTATTGAGATTTCTGTGTTCCTAGCTGTCTTTTCAGGAACAATCATTAGATTTCAGAGGATAGAACATTATCAGTGGGTAAGGAACTTTTATTGTTTACCCTTTCATATTGGTGCTTCCCTTTGTAACTGCTTTCAGAGTCTGTGCAGTGTTGATTTACTTTTGACTCATTCCTTTAACAGTGCTAAGTAGGTGTAGCCAATTAGTGTTGCCTGTCCTCCATTGATGCCACGAATCATTGTTCTTGTACTTCTTATAATTCTCCACATGGTGGCAATAGTTCTTTTTCTCAGAGGACTTGTTCTCTCTCTCTCTCGAATTGATGGCAGTTTTTCTGTGCTTAAAAAATAGCTCTAGCAATGTATTCCTCTTCTCTCATGTTACAGTTCCTGGGGCACCTGAGTTCAAATGCACAAGTTCTTCAGGGATGTGTTAGAGTCTTTAAGGGAAACAATGTCCTTGAGCTTTTTTCATGCGTTCTCCTTCCCTAGTTTTGTTTTTTCTAAGGGAACATCAATATTTGGTGCCTGCTATATGACGTATAAGTTAAAGATTTTCCCACCAACATGAAGACTGAATTAATAACCCATCTGCAGAATTCTACTTTTGTCTTATAAACAAATCAATTTCCTGTTGTGCAGTTTTGCTTATATTGGACTGTTTTGCTTGTGTTCATCCACATAAAATGATATATTCAGAGCATATTTATCATGTGAATGATTGGTAAAAAACACAACTAATGCTGAAGTATTCAACCTTAAATCCCTTTTTTTCACTCTCATAGCTTTTCTTGTGACAAATGGACTGACCCGGTGACTGATAGCACAAAAACAATGACAAATAAACTTACAAAGTCTTCGCACAAATATAGACAGTGGCACCAGAGCATATGAGTGGCCATGATATTCGTCATCTCAATTCTCTTCTAGAAAAAAACAGGCAGTTTTGTTTAGTAATGTCCTTGGTCAAGCAATGGAAATTGTTACTTTTATTAAATCTTGATCTTTGAGTACACATTCTAAAAAATCTGTCTAATAACATGGAAAATATGCATAAAATACTTTTTCTACAAGCACAATTATGAGAATGCTTTTGAGAAAAAAGCATTTGTGGCATTGGTTGAGGTGTGAACAGAAAGAAGCCCTTTTCCCATGCACGTCATTTTTACTTGAAAAAATAACTTGACAGACCTACTATGGTCACTTGACTTGGGTATTTAATAGACATTTAAAAAAATGGATGAAGTATACTTGTCACTCAAGGAAGCTAGGGAGAGTAGTGGATTTAGAGTTGGGCCTGGAGTCAGGAAGAACGGATTTTAAATTTGACCTCAGTCAATTCCTGGCTATGTGACTGTTGGCAAGTGATTTAAGTTGCCTCCCACAATTTCCTCATCTGTAAAATGGGAATAATAATAGCACACAACTCTCAATGTTGTTGTGAAGATCAAATGAGATAATATTTGTAAAGAGGGTAGCTATGAGACACAATGTTAGGCCTGAAGTCAGAAAGACTCATCTTTCTGAGTTCAAGTCTAGCTGTAGGCACTTACTAGCTGTATGACTCTGGGCAAGTCACTTAACCCTGTTTGCCTCAGTTTCTCCTCTGTAAAATATGATCTGGAGAAGGAGATGACATAATCACTACAGGTTCTTTGCTAAGAAAAGTTCAAATGGGTTCAGAAGTGTCAGACATGACAGAAACAACTAAATAATAACCAAATTTGTAATGAACTAAGTATGGTGCCTGGAAACACAAAGTAGATCCTATATAAACATTAACTATGGGAGACAAGAAGTCTGAGCAAAAGTAGGGACTTGCTTGAACTCTCCCCCCAACCCCTGCAAATACCTGTTAAAATAGCTCTAACTAAATTGTAGAGTAGAAGAATTCAAGAAGTGGCAGAATGAAACAAATTTCCAGTCTAAGACAACCTGGAAGGTGTATAGGAAAGGGCTGTTGCACAGTCTGAGAGAAAAACATAGTACAGTGTGTTCTGCATTAGCATAGAGTGGGCCATAGCAGACCCAGTTCAGGCCTCGGAGGAATGAGTAGCTGGCAGCTGTGTTGGTTTCCATACTTCTCAGCCCACAAATACAAAAGGAAATTTAGAAGGTCAGTAGGAAAGTTGTTTCAGACCTGTGTGAGAGAGGAATGTGGTCCAACCCCTGCTCCAGGTGGTGGCAGTGACAGCAGTTTCTTCAGGAGCTCCTGTCTTCAAGATCTTCGGGTGATTGAGCAGCCGATGTGTGTGTTGGGGAGCATTTAGGGATCTCTTTGCTGGTACTGAGGAAGAATTCTCTTGCTTTGCCTATGCTTGAATCTTGTTTGTGGTCTCGGTTGGTGTTCTGGGGTGAAGAGGAGTGCTGTCATGACAGAGCTTTTGTCAGTGATGAAGACGGTAACCTTCTCACAGTTCCAAGATGGAATAGGGCCCTTGTGGTCATTCACAGAGCAGAACAGAGACCAGAAGTGGAAGAAACACCTCTCCTTTGATTATACAACATGGAAAGAACCGAAAATTTACAAGTCCCTAGAAATATCTCTGAAAATAACTGCACAAACCCTGAAACTTTGGAAGGTATACCCTCTACAATGAAAGCAGAATCTTACCTTAACAAAGAGCAAAAAAGTCAAATAATTGGTTCAGAAAATGAGCGAAGAGCATAAAAGAATTAGGTTATAGAGTCTTATATTTGTGACAAGGAAGATCAAAATATACAACCAGAAGAAGAGAAGAAATTCAAAGCTCTTACATCCCAAGACTCCAAGAAAAATATGAATTGTTTACTGGTTGTGGAAGAACTCAAAAAAAGATTTTGAAAAATCAATTAAGAGATGGAGAGGAAGAATTGGGAAGAGAAATGAGAGTGATGCAAGAAAATTATGAAAAATGGGTCAACAACTTGGTAAAAGAGACCCTCCAACATGCTGAAGAAAATAACATCTTAAACAAAAGATCTACCCAGATGACAAAATCGGTCCAAAAAGCCAATGAGGAGAAGAATGCCTTAAAAAGCAGAACTGGCCAAATGGAAAAGGAGGTCCAAAATTTCACTGAACAAAATTATTCCTTAAGCATTAGAATGTAGGTAATGGAGGCAAGTGATTTTATGAGAAATCCAGAAATTATAAAACAAAACCAAAAGAATGACAAAATAGAAGACAATCTGAAATATCTCATTGGAAAAACACCTGGCATAGGAAAGAGATCTAGGAGAGATAATTAAAAAATTATTTGACTATCTGAAAGTCATGTTTAAAAAAGAGCTTAGACATCATCTGTCAAGAAATTATCAAGGAAAACTGCCCCAATATCCACGAATCAGAGGGTAAAATATAAATGGAAAGAATTCACCAATCACCTCTTCAAAGAGATTCCCCAAAAATCTTATAGGAATAATGTAGCAAGTTCCAGAATTCCCACGTCAAGAAAATATTGCAAGCAGTGAGAAAGAAAAAATTCAAGCATTGTGGAATGGAAATCAGTATAACAGAAGATTTAGCAGCTTCTACATTAAGGGATTACAAGCTTGGAATATGATATTCTGGAGGTCAAAAGAGCTAGAATTAAAGTCAAGAAACCCCTACACAGCAAAACTCATTATGATACTTTAGCAGAGAAATGAACGTTTAGTGAAATAGAGGATTTTTAAGCTTTCTTGATGAAAAGGTCAGAGCTGAATAGAAAAATTGACTTTCAAATACAGGAGTCAAGAGTGTCATGAAAAGGTGAACAGTAAAGAGAAATCATAATGGGCTTATTAAAGTTGAGTGGTTTGCATTATTATGTGGACAGATTATATTTGTAAGTCATGAGACCTTTCTCAGTATTAATGTACTTGGAGGGAACATGTATGTGTATTATATGCATACATTTGTGTGTGTGTGTGTGTGTGTATTAAGGGATGAATGATATCTAAATGGGATGATATCTAAAAAATAAAATAAAAATAAAATTAATGTAAGCAGTGAGAGAGGAATACTGGGAGAAGGAGAAAGGGAGAAATGCCATGCAGTGGATTATCTCATATAAACAGATAAGTAAAAAGATTTTACAATGCAGGGGAAGAGGGGGCAGGTGAGAGGGAATGAGTGATCCTTACTCTCATCAGATTTGGCTAAAGGAGGAAATAACATACACACTCAGCTGGGTATGAACAAATGTTCTAAGGGAACTTAGGGAAAGTAGGAAGGAAGAAGATAGGAGAGAGAAGGGGAGGCAAATGGGGGGAAGGTGTAATCTGAATCAAATGCTTTTGAGGAGGGACAGGGTCAAAGAAAAGAATGGAATAACTGGGGGTCAGGACAGGATCGAGGAAAACATAGTTTTTTTTTTCACAACGTAACTGTTATAGAAGTGTTTTGCATGACTACATGTGTATAACCTAAATTGAATTGCCTGCCTTCTCAGTGATGGTGTATGGGAAGGGAGGAAGAGAGAGAAGTTGGAACTCAAAGTTTTAAAATCCAGTGTTAACAAAACTTTTTTCCATTCAATGGGAAACAAGACATACAGGCAATACATTGTATATATCTATCTTGCCCTATAGTAAAATAGAAGGGAAGGATAAGAGAAGGGGAGGGTTGATAGAAGGATCATTGAGGGAAAAGTGTAATCAGAATGCATGGCATACAGGAGTTTAGGTAGGGGAGAGATAAGTAGAAAATTTGGAACTCAAAATGTTGTGGAAGTGAAGGTTGAAAAGTAAAAAATAATGTAAATATTAATGAGTATGATTATGATTATTAGTTTCTATTGCCAATGATAAAATTGAAACTTTCAAGTGAATATTAGACTTTTATAAAACTTGTAAGTGGTGTTATGACCTTGACAGACTCCAAATATTTAAAAGACATTTCTGATGAAGTTGATGGTGACATTGTGAATGAGATATTTTGATAATGTCTAATTAAATGTATCAGCATTTGGAATATTTGCACAACTTCTTGAACCAATCTTTTCTAAGTGACCAAATTCATGTCCTTACAGCATCTTGCATTCAAAGTCCTAGATAGACGAAAGGATAATGGCACAGATAATGGTAAGTTGATTAATATGTTTTCTGATTTCGCATCAAAACTAACTTTTAAGAAACTATTACTTCTTGAGTTTCATTGTGTCAAAGAAGAATATCCGCAATTACCCAATAATCCTTTGAAAACACTTGATTTTCCAACTACATACTTCTGTGAGACTGGATTTTCTTCATATACAGTTAGTTCTGCTTCAACACCACATATCCTAAATTATCTATGTTAAAAAACCACAGAAGTCATAGAAGAAATGGGAATAGTGTAGTCATACTAAAAAACTTCTTCGGTGATACATAAAAAGAGACAGGAATGGAATAAAAGCATTAGTTTTTTATGTATATCAAATATTTAAGAAATGCAAAACTACAAAAATGAACAGTGGAGTCACACATTGACCAATGTTGCTTAATATGCAGTCTGGTTTCCATGACCTGGGCTAGGAAAGTTGACGCTTGTAACTAAGAGTGAAGTCTTGGTAGGGTCAACTCCAGGGCAATGGTAGAAGATAGAGGGAATGGTTGAGTGGAGTGAATGGATGCAGAATCAGTCCTCTTTCATTCTCTGCTCCTACTGCATTAGAAGATACACAATTAATATGTCATTTACTTTGAAAAAGAACTGAAATGTGTAGAAATAGATATTGGAGGTGTTCTATCTCATGAGTATAAGGCAATATAGTGTGCCATTTTTTTTCCTATATGGTTTCATCTAAATGTGGCTGACAGAGAGGGAAGAGCAGAGATCTCCAACATTTTCTCCATTCACTGTTCTTTAAGGGTAAGTTTTATTCCTGCCAGAAAAGGAAGCAGGATTTTGAAGGTAGGTGTTGTCCACTCTCCTCTCCTGAGAGAGAGAGAGAGAGAGAGAGAAGAATTATGTCTATCAAATTCCTTTAATATTGTTAGTGTGTGGGAAATGACTTTCAGTTTCAAACTCAACTCTTGATTGCTGTTCCTTCATGGGAAATGATTGCCCCTACATGTCAGCTTCTTCACAAAATCTTTCTCCTGTGTCTTCTCTCTCAATACTGTAAGTCAGAAAAGCTCAGATCTCTCTTTACTTCCTGTTTTGGAACCAGACTTTTATTGAATATGTGTATTTAGTTTGGGGAGAATGGTTCATCAGTCTGTGCCATACATCAACTTCATCACTCTGACATCCTGTCTGTCTCTTCTCCTTTCAATGATATGGCCTATTAAATACCAATGTTTGCTGTGAGAGTCTATTCATAAAGCTTTATTGCATTTAGGTAAGTGTAAAATAGTGTTGGTGATGAGAAGGTCATGAGATGCGCAAATATTTATTACTAAATGACCATTGTTATTGTTTTTTTTGACTCCAGTCTTTCCAATATTTCCATGTCTTATCTGATAGTCTGTGTCTATTATGGTGTTAAAGTTACTGAAAATTATAAGCTTATCTCCTTTTGGTAAATTAATCATAAGGGTCTCTCAGTCTTCGTAAAACTGTTCTTTGACCTAATCAGATATTGTCATGGTGAGAGCATATTATGGTGGTGTGGTGGTTTGCTGCAAATGACAATCATATTGTTAAGAGCACGTGTTTCATTTCTTTTGGAAGGTACACAAGTTTCTTGACTAGATTAGCTTTGATTTCAAAACCTACATCAGCTTCATGGACATAGAGGAGCTCCCCATCACTGTAGGTATTCCAGAAAAACATGTATCTAGCTTTGATTTTGCTAGCTGGCCTTCATTTGCCAGTCTTCTTCCACTCAGGGCTATAGTTTAGATGTGATAACTTCTGAGTTTTCTCATGACCAAACTGTTTGACTTTCATGTCTACCAGATTTCATGTTGTCCAAAAGCCTGGACATATTTCATGTTCCAATGGTTAATGAAATCATTTTTGCAAAAGATTTTGCACACTTTTTGTGTTTTGACTATACTGTAGGATCCATTCCAGTTATGATGAACAGGTCAAGCTTAGATTAGGTGAAGAAGACAGCTTTGAGGACACCTTTTCTAGCCACTTTCTCATGCTAGGATGTGAGCAGTGAAGTGCTTAGTAAAAGGTGCTCATATATTCCGGGGGCTGCAC
Organism: Bettongia penicillata ogilbyi; assembly: GCA_023548195.1. Lineage (NCBI taxonomy): Eukaryota > Metazoa > Chordata > Mammalia > Diprotodontia > Potoroidae > Bettongia > Bettongia penicillata. The sequence goes on along the minus strand of JAJHZJ010000315.1, from coordinate 1,432,436 downwards.
AATCCCACTGCTCCTTCAGTGCAGTGAGAAGATGATGGTATGGCTCAAGCCAGCTGTGTGCAGGATTTTGACTTGAGCTCCTAGTGCATCTTAATCTGCTGTTTCATCATTTCCCTGTCACCACAGAAGTTTGAGAAAGGCAAAAATGATTAAAAAAAGATATGGATGATGTCTTTTGACATTGGATTTAAATGAGGAAGAGTTGCTGGAAGTAGTCAGTCTCAGTCTCTTAGGATCATCTGAGTCCAATGGTAATACAAAAGTCTGACAACTGGTTCAGTGCTCTACTCATCATATCATGTTGTGTCCTATGCAGGGCAAGTAGGGAACAGATTGATTTCACGTGACCTTAGAGAAGACTCATTGCAATCTTTCTTCCATAGCTCCAGGGCTGTTCTTTGAGACAGAGGTACCAAAGCTCAGGAAGATATTTCATAGTCATAGAGAGAATCCTGGTTTCCTGGTGATGAGTATCTTCAAGGCTCCTTTCATGTCCTTGTTCCTTAGGCTGTAGATAAAAGGGTTGACCATGGGAGTGACCATAGTGTACATCACAGTTGCTGCTATATCTTGTTGGGCTGTGTGGGGGGATGTGGGGCTAAGTACACTCCAATGATTGTCCCATAGAAGAGACAGACCACAGTGAGGTGGGACCCACAGGTGGAGAAAACCTTTTGTTTCCCACTCACAGATGAGATTTTCAGCACAGCTATGAAAATGTGAAAATAGGACGTCAGTGTTCCAATGAAGGGGAGAAATGTTGTTAAGGATCCCATTGTGTAGATCATCAACTCATTCATGAATGTATCAGAGCAGGCCATCTTCAGTAGGTGACTGAGATCACAGAAAAAATGAGGGATTTCATTGTGGCCAGAGAATGAGAGCCAGGTCAACAAGATGGTGTGTGTGAGAGCTTTATTACAGGCCCAAAACCAAGACACTCCTATCAGAAGGGCACAAACTTTTGGAGTCATGACTGTGTTGTAGTGTAGTGGGGAACAAATAGCCACATAGCGGTCATAAGCCATGGTGGTGAGGATGAGACTATCTATTCCCGCAAACCAAAGGAAGAAGAATGCTTGCGTCAGGCAGCCAGCATATGGGATTGTTCTGTTTTTCGATACATAATTATTCATCATCCTGGGGTTGGTGGTGGAGGTGAAACAGATGTCGACAAAGGACAAGTTACTGAGGAAGAAGTACATGGGAGTGTGAAGGTGAGAGTCAGACTAAATCGCCAGTGTGATGAGCAGATTCCCCAGCCCTCAGATCATGTACATAAAGAGAAACAGGAAGAACAGGATCCTCTCCTGTTGTGGCTGATCTGAAAGGCCCAGGAGGATGAACTTGGAGACTCTGGACTGATTTCTCCCTTCCATGTGTCTGTTTGGAAGCAAATATGGAATGAAATAAGCATTTAGAACAACCCATTCAAGGTTGATTCGAAAGCCTTTGATGAATAGAATTAGTAAAAACAGATTTAGAAGGAAATGGTAGAGTACAAGAACAGGAAAAGGTACTTCTCATAGTCTGAGATCTAAAATAAACAAAAAATTCATAGCAATATATGTGACACAAGGATCATTCTCCAATTGATACATCATAATACATAGACAAAAGTTTTCAGAAGAATTATAAGCCATTAATGACTTAATCAAAACACACTTCAAATCAATAAATTGAAAAGAAATGTAAATTAGGTGAACTGTGGTATCTTGAAAATTGGCAGAAATGAGCAAAATCAGGAATGGTCTGTGCTATAGAGACTGAGGGAAAGTAGGCAAGAGGTAGCTTTGTTAGTGGGGCAGTGAAGCTATCCAAACAGATTTGTTTTCAATTAGGAATTGTGCAAGTATAAAGAGGAAGAAAGGGTAACGTTATAAGGAGTTGTAAACAAAGTCAAACAAAAGAATTTACATATGTTGTTCTGTATAATAGGAAACCATTCACTGAGAAGGGGGTGATCATGGTCAGATTTAACTTGGCGAAAATCATGTTGGTGGGAATAGTGTGCATACCAGCAGCCTTGGTTTTTGTATGACATTATCTATTTATTTTTCATTCTTCAAAACCAAGACACAATAAGGAGAGGAGGGTTTAGAAGTGATTGTGGTTTAAAGACAAAACGTAGCAATACTAATGTGTATATATATATATACACACACACATATATATGTATATGTATATATATATATATATATATGTTTTTTTCAAAAAACATTTGGAGGACCTATTTTATCAAGTTTATCATGGGCACACAAAAGTTTAGTTAAGGCTCTTCTGGAGGACTCAGTAAATAGATGCATGCTCTGATATTTCCAAGATGGAAAAATCTTCAATTATAGGATTGAAATTCTTAAGGTTCAAATAATTCTGATGAGACTAATATTCAACAATATTTACCATGATAGGGTCAAAATGGATATATGACATAGATGTTAAAGGATATATTACAAGAAAATTTGTAGACCATGAAATATATTACCTATCATCCTTATGAATGGGTAAACAATTTATGAACAAATAAGAGATAGAGAGTATTGTAAGATGTAAAATTGGTAGTTTCCATTACATTTAATTACCAAGTGTTTTTTTTTTAACTAATGAAACAGATGTAGCCACGATTATAAAGGAAGCAGAAAACTGGGAAATTTTTTTTTTTGTATAAACAGTTCCTCAGAGAGAGGTCTCATATCTCAAATATATAAAGAACTTTGTCAAGTGTATAGTAATGTGAGTCATTCCCCAATTGTTAAATAGTCAAAGGTTATGACCAGGAAGCTTTCTGGTGAAGAAATAGAAACAATTTATGGTCATATGAAAAAATGCTTTAAATTATTATTGATTAGAAATATGCAAATTGAAACAAACTTAAGACATTATTTTACATATATCAGATTGGCTAACATGATGGAAGGAGAAAGTGACAAATCATGGAGGGGATGAGGAGAAATTGAGACCTTAATTCATTGTTGGGGGATTTGTCATCTGATCCAACCGCTTTGGAGAGACATTTGGAATGATGTCTAAAGTGTTATTAAACTTCATATACCTGTTGCCCAAGCAATATCACTATTAGATCTGTTTCCCAAGATGATTAGGAAAAGTGGGAAAGGACCTACATGTTCTAAAACATTTATAGAAGCTCTCTTTGTCGGGGCAAAAAACTGGAGATTTCAGGGATGCCCATCATTGAGGAATAGCTAAGCAAATTGTGATATATTATCTTGATGAAATATTACCCTGTTATAAGAAATTATGAGCTCAGTGACTTTAGAAAAGTATGGAGAGACCTCTGTGAAATAATGAAGATTGAAATGAGCAGAACCAAGAAAACATTGTACGTAGTCACAGCAATATAGTCTTAAGAACAACTCTGAGCAACCAAGACATTCTATTATAAATAACCAAAGTAACTGCAAAGGTTCTATGAAGGGTGATACTATTTGAATCTTGAAAAAGAACTGACATATTTGTGTGTGTGTGTGTGTATGTATATATATGTGCGTGTGTGCTTGATGTATGTATATGTATGTGTATATATGCATATGTATGTGTATATGTATGTATATGTGTGCATATGCATACACACAGATACAGGTTTGTGGTTAACCGTAGCCATCTCAAAGTTTAGGATGTTGGGGAAGGAAAATAAAGTCACATGATAACATATATTTGAAAGGAACAGCAAGTTGTTCAAATTGAGCCTGCAATTTCTAGTGCAATCCTCTGTTTTTCTGCCTCACTTTGTTGAGGAAATGCTTTTTTATTTTTTTTTACTTCAGAATAAAAAACATAAATAAAAATAGATTATTTAAAAATAGTTCTGTAGAGATATAAGTAAGATATTTGTCTGAAGAGATCAAAAATGGTTCATTGGGAACTCATCAACTCCCTCAAATTTTTGAAAGATCTGCCCAGAAGATGAAAACTAGGGTAAGCAATGGATATTGAATACAAATGCATGCCGTTTTTCCATAAGCATTTTATTAGGAATACTGGAGCTTAGAATGAGTTGAGCATAGTGATATCAACAAATAAATGACTTTTCAATGTCATTTTGGAGAAGAAAACAAAAGAAGGGATGGTTTAGCTGATTAGAGTGGATAGAATGATGAAAATGAAGTATAGAGAGAAGGAAGGACTAATGGAATCTTATTTGACTTTTTCTTTGTCTAACATATTATATTATCTTTAGACAAGGAGTTGGTTCTGTGGACTGGAATAAGCATTTTTAAAATGTGAGTAAATTCAAGAAAAGTGAGAGAATGGTAAGGGAGCCTCTGGCTGCCCTTAATTAGTTCCCTAGTGTTCAGGCCTGGATGCACTATGTCCCAGGGTTCTGAAATTCCTAGAGGATATGATTATTGAATCATTGGCATTGATCTTTGAGAGACTGTGGACAGAAGGAGAGATGTCACGGGAATAGATAAAGGAAAATATTCTGCGAGACTAAGAAAGGAAGATTTTGACACTAATTGGTTTTACCCTCGTTTTGATTCCTCAGGAAATTCTTAGGTATGATTGAAGAGATGGAAGAGCAGTAGCAATCAATTAGAGGAAGCATAACTTCATGAACAGCTCAGGTCAAATAACTTCTTTTAATTTTTTCTTCATATTCATAGACAGGTAGACCTTGCTACAGCTGTAAACTCAGAGTACCTTGGAATTAGGAAAGCATTCAAAAATTCTCCCAAATAGTCATAGTGTACACGAAAGAGCGTTGTTGGTTAGATGATTTTACATCACAATCTAGTTTTCGATTTGATGAGCTCCCCATCATTGGTGGTGTCTGAGTGAAAGTGACTCCATAAAAGTTATGTTTTTGGATTTCATCCTTTCAGAGTTTTCTGAATCCTGATTCTGTCGTTAACCTACATTCTATTCCCTGAAATGTCTTGTTATCCCCCACCTTGAGTAAGTATCATCTATGACTTCATCTAAACCATTAATAAAACTGTTGAGCAGATGTTAAATAAGCATAGAGTACTTGTTTTAAGATATGCTCTATCGAGAATTCCATTTAAGTGATAGATTAAACTACATGTTCTCTTTGGGTTCCTCTCCTTCTGCGCTTATAACAGCGACCTCCATATCAATAGGGAAGGACCAGGATTTCTTAGAATGGATGATGACTCTATGGACATTGGAGGGGAGGTTCCTCTCTTAGAAACTGACTGGTTTTTGACCTTTAATGTTCCTTTCATCTCTGAGAACTTTCAATAACATCTTCATGATCACATAATAGCTGAGTCTAATATAATATTTAAATGTTAGCAACATACTTCACATCTTGATGTTCTGTGAAATATCTACTAGATAACTTGTTTCATTTGGCCTTCACTATAACCAAATGCTTGGTACACGTGTATCACTATAGGTGTTGTTATCCCCATTTTAATAATGAGGAAAGGGACACTAATAGATTAAGTGATTTCATCTCTCAAATAAGGATTCTTAATATTTCTTTTATCACGGGATTCCTTTTCTTAGAAGTAAAGTGAATTCTTTGTATTCTTCTCAGAATAAGGTTTTTAAATAGATCTAATTAATGAAAGAAATGCTAAATTTCAGTTAGGGGTTAGTGACAATCGAGATGTGATTTTGTCCTATCACAGTTTACAGCTCATTTCAAAACTATCCATGGATCCCTAGGTTAAAACCCTCTGCTGCAAACACGTCATAAATTTGTCTTGCTTTCTCCATTCTCACACATGATTTCTGTCCTGGTTCAGATTCTCATCACTTCTCCCCTCAGCTATTGCAATAGTTTCCTAACTAGTCTCATGTCCTCTAACCTTTCTCTCTTCAATTCGTTCTTTTAGCTGCCAAATGATTATCCCTACAATGCCTATTTATTCATATCCCTCTCCTCCTAAAAAGTATTAGTTGTTCCCTATTTGCATTAAGGTGACACAGTCCACCATCACTGGGGAAATTATGTGGGGGAAACCTCCAAGGTCAGATATGAACTCATGTTGTCCTGATTTTAGGTATAGTGCTCTATCCACTGAACCCCTAGCTGTGTCTGTAAAAGTGTCCCCATAAGGACACATGGGCAATAACTTTCTGAAAATTTGAATTCAGTCTTAGCAGTTCAAAATCAGAATCCTAATCATTATATTATGTCAAAGACAATTAGATTCTTTGAGTTGGAATGGTGATATTTATTTCTTACTCCAAGGTAATAGACAGGATACACTTAATTTTTGGATTGACTGGAGATGTGTTTGAAAAGAGGGTAGGGCAGGGCTGACCCTGATTGAAAATGAGAAAAATACAATTTCCCTGTTCCTTTCGAGAAATTGTATTCTTCTCTAAAGCTCAGATTTGGAAAATAGAGTAATACGTGGCAATTGATAGAACATTGCCACGTCTTTCAGGAGATTTGGTTTCCTGCCTCAGAAATTTTCGTAAAGCTCAGTGTGACCTGAATGCGTTCATTTTTGCACCGAATATTTGAGATACTTTAACAAAGTGGTCTCTCAGGTCCTTCCTATATCTGATATTCTACTATAAAACTTGTTATGATCTTTGATATTCCAGCTCTAGAATATATTTTTTTCCTAAAGTCCTTTCCATCTTGCGAGAGATTGGAATCGTCTGTACTTTGTGCCTTCTCTCTGATTTTTCTCTAATTAGTGATCTCTTTTGGGTCTCCCATTCTCTATTCTCAGGTGTCCTTCAACTCTGACAGTCCATGCTCGTGGATGCCTCCTGTCTCCATTCTTTGCTCTAAAGATCCTCCCTCATCTCAATCCTTTGACCTATGATACCATCCCATTCTAGAATCTTTGACCTCACTTCTGTAAATAACAACTACATTTTTGAGTTGTTGAATTCCTTATTGTTAGTCTTCTTGTGATCAAGTCAGGTCTAGATCCCCTTTGTCCAGAATCCCTGCAGATTCTGAATTGGCATGGCAGTAGTTCATTATCACTTTTCTTCTATGCTAATCTTCTTTGCTTTTACCAGGAAAAGTGAGGGACAATTTGAATCTGGAATTATAGTCCTTTTAGAAAGATAATACAACATTCTTTCATAAAGGAAATTAACAGCAACACACGCGATTCCACCCTTATCCACGGCCACATTTCAATGTCATACTTGCTTACTTAATTGCTCTTCTGGACATATGTAATCCTCCATATCCTTTCTTTGGGGGCAGCAATAGATAGAGCACCAGACCTAGAGTAATGAAGACTCATCTTCCTGAGTTCAAACCTGACCTTGTGTAAGGATAAGTCCCTTAATGATATTTGCCTCAGTTTCCCCATCTGTAAAATAAGGCAGAGAGGGAAATGGTAGCCACTCCATTATCTCTGCCAAGAAAACCAAAGATAAGGTCATGGAGAATGAGACAAGAGTATAAAGTGATACAACAAGAACAACAACTATCATCTCCTCTTTGTACCTTTGCACTGGCTGTGCCTCCTGCCTCTTATGCTTTACCTTCTCATTCCGTCCTCTTGGAATCCCTTGTTTTCTTCCAGCCTCGGCTCAAGCCACCTTTGGTGCTAGCAGTCGCTCTTGGTGCTCCCATCCATAAGTATTCTACTGTCTCTCTTGGTGCTCCCATCCATAAGTATTCTACTGTCTCTCTTGGTGCTCCCATCCATAAGTATTCTACTGTCTCTCTTGGTGCTCCCATCCATAAGTATTCTACTGTCTCTCTTGGTGCTCCCATCCATAAGTATTCTACTGTCTCTCTTGGTGCTCCCATCCATAAGTATTCTACTGTCTCTCTTGGTGCTCCCATCCATAAGTATTCTACTGTCTCTCTTGGTGCTCCCATCCATAAGTATTCTACTGTCTCTCTTGGTGCTCCCATCCATAAGTATTCTACTGTCTCTCTTGGTGCTCCCATTCATAAGTATTCTACTGTCTCCCCAAAACTGTGTGCTTATTTTAGTTCTCCTGTTTCTCTCTGTTCTCAAGTCCCTTTTAGGACTAAGTTCCTCTGATTTTATGAGACTTGGTCACAACACTACCTGGTGTGGGATTTCTCCCTTGAAATAAACAGAAAGTGCCTTCTGTAGATCCTCCTACTTGGTTGTTTGGTTTGCAGCTTTTGTTCTCCTGACAGACTCCTCTGTGTTTCCTCACCTGGTCTCCTCACAGTTGAGTGTTTCAGTCAGGGTTCTAGCACCAGCTGTGGGTTTTTACAGATGAAAGAGGTCTTGAGTTTTGTATATGAGAACAGGATTCAACTCTGTGTCCAAGGAAACACTCCTGAGGATCATTGTAGGTGCCTTTGGAGAAGTCCCTGTACCCTAGGCGCTAATTCCCTGAGCTCCTTGTTAAAGGCAAACACCAAGTAATCGTCCATTCTCTAGGCCAGTCCCTTAGTGCTGGAGCTTGTTTGAGGGAAGAAATTGGCCCAAGTTCAATTTACTTTCAAAATACTACTGTGTTAGAAATACTGAATTCTTCATTATGAAAAGTGCTATGCAAATTCAGAGAAAGAGCTATGGAGTCTGAAGATCAAAGCATACTATTGTCACTTTTGTTTCTTTTTAGTGACTTTTCCCTTTTGTTGTGTTTCTTCTTTCACCACATGAATAATGTGAAAATGTTTGATATGATTGCTTGCCTTCTTGAGTTGGGGTGATGGAAGGGAAGGAAGGAGAAAACTATGGTACTCAAATTTTATAAAAAATGATTGTTGAAAACTATCTTTACATGTAATTGAAAACATTAAAGTAGTATTTCAAGAAAGAAATATTGAAATTTGTGTTTCAATCTTTTTTTCTTTTCTTTTTAATAAGTAATTTATTCATTTTCAGTTTTCTGCAATCATTTTCATAAATCTTAGATTTTCTCTCCCTCCCTTCCACCTCTCACTCTGAGACGACATGCAATCTTAAATGGGTTCTACAGCTACATTGTTATCCATCAAGTTTTCACATTAGTTATATGGAATAGAAGATTTAAAATGAACGGGAGAAACCACGAGAAAAACAAAACCAAACCAAAGCAAAATACAGGAGAAAATATTCTGCTTCATTCCGTATTTGGATTCCATAGTTCTTTCTCTCGATTTGGATATCATTTTGCCTCAAGAGTGCTTGGGAAACATTTTAGGTCCTTGCATTGCTGTGAAGGGCTAGGTATACCAGAAACAGTCTTCACAAACTATGGCTGCTACTGTGTACAATGTTCTCCTGGTTCTGCTCCTTTCACACAGCATCCGTTCATATATGTCCTTCCAGGCCTCTGTGAAGTCTTCCTGTTCTTCATTTCTTATAGCAAAATATTATTCCATTACATTCATATACCACAATGTTTTCAGTCATTCCCCAGTTGATAGGTATCCTCTTGATTTCCAGTTCTTGGCCATCACAAAGACAGCTGCTATAAATATTTTTGTACCTGTGAGACCTTTACCCATTTTTATTATCTCTTTGGTATAGAGTCCTAGAAGTGATATTGCTGGGTCAAAGAGTATGCACACTTTTGTAACCCTTTGGGCATAGTTCCAAGTTGTTATCTGGAGTGGTTGTATTAGCTCACAGCTGCACCAACAATGAATTACCCTTCCAACTTTCCCACATCTTCCCCATCAGTTATCATCTTCTTGTTCTGTCACTTTAGTCCATCTTATAGATGTGGTACCTCAGAGTTGTTTTGATTTGCATTTCTATAGTCAATAGTGATTTAGAGTAATTTTGCACATGGCTATAGATAACTTTAATGTCTTCCTCTGAAAACCTTTGACCATTTATCCTTTTCAGTGACTTTTGTATCCTTTAACCATTTATCAATTGGGGAATGACTTGTATTCTTGCATATTTGACTCAATTCTCTACCTGTTTTAGAAACGAGACACTAGTTGCAAAAATTCTTTACCAGTTTTCTGCTTTCCTCTTAATCTTGTTTGCATTGGGTTTGTTTCTGCAAAAACTTTTTAATTTAATGTCATCAAGATTTTCTATTTTGCACTGCATAATGTTCTCTATCTCTTGTTTGGTCATAAATTTCTCCATTCTCAATAAATCTGACAAAGACACTATTTTTTGCTCCCCTAATTTGTTTTTAGTATCAGACTTTATACCTAGATCATGTATCCATTTGTACTTTACTCTTATTTACAGTGTCAGGCATTGGTCTATGCCCAGTTTCTGCCTCACTATTATCCAGTTTTCCCAGAAGTTTTTGTCAAAAAGTGGGTTCTTATCCAACATTGACTGGGTCTCAAGTACATGACTTTTCCACTGGTCTACCCCTCTATTTCTTAGTCAGTACCAAGTGGTTTTGATGATTGCTGCTTTATAATACAATTTGAGACCTTGTAGGGCTAGGCCACCTTCCCGAGCATTTCTTTTCACTTTCTTTTATTATGTGCATGCTCTTTGAGCCATTCATTTTTGCTTGATTTTCATTAATTTCCTAGATATTGTGGACCTTTTGTTCTTCCAGATAAATTTTGATATTATCTTTTGTTGCCCTAGAAAATAATTTTCTTGTATTTGGATTAGTATATCACTGAATAAGTAAATTAATTTAGGTAGAACTGTCATTTTTTATTGTATTAGCTCGGTATACCCACGACCGCCTGATGTTTTTCCACTTTCTTAGATCTGACTTTATTTGTGTGAAAAGCATTTTGTATTATGTTCATATAGTCCCGTGGGTATGTTTTAGCAGGTAGAATCTCAGATATTTTATCGTGTCTACTGTAGCTTTAAATGAGATTTCTCTTTCTATCTCTTCCTGCTGGGCTTTGTTAGCAATATATAGAAGTGCAGATGATTTATGTGGGTTTATTTGGTAATCTTCAGCTTTGCAAAAGTTGTTTATTATTTTAAGTAGTTTTTACTTGATTCTCTCGGATTCTCTCAGGATATCATTGTATCATCTGCACAGAGTGATAACTTAGTTTCATCTTTTCCTATTCTAATTCTTTTCATTACTTTTTATTCTCTTATTGCTAAAGCTAACATTTGTAGTATCACACTGCACAACAATGGTGATAATGGACATCCTTATTTCATCCCTGATCTTATTTGAAATGCATCTAGCTTACACCCATTGCATATAATACTTGCTGATGATTTTAGGTACATGCTGCTTATTATTTTAAGGAAGTTTCCATTTATTCCTCTGTTCTCCAGTGTTTTCAATAGGCATGGGTGTTGTATTTTGTCAAAAGTTTTATTCTTCATCTATTGAGATAATCATATGGTTTCTGTTAGTTTTGTTTTTGATATGATCCATAATGCTGATAGTTTTCCTATCTGTATTCATTAGAGAAATAGATCTATAATTTTTTTCTCTGTTTTGGCTCTTTCTGGTTTCAGTATCAGAACCATATTTGTGTCATAAAAAAAATTTATACTTTCTTCTCCAATTTTCCCGAATAGTCTTTATAGTATTAGTGTAAACTGTTCTTTAAATATTTGATAGAATTCACTGGTAAACCTATCTGGCCCTGGAGCTTTTTTCCTAGGAAGTTCATTGATAGCTTGTTCAATTTTTATCAGATGGGGTTATTTAAGTATTTACCTTCCTTTTCTGTTAATCTCGACAATTTATGTTTTAAATATTTGTCCATCTCTCTTAGATGGTCAAATCTATAGGCATAGAGTTGGGCAAAGTAATTTCTAATTATTTATTTAATTTCCTCCTCTTTGGAGGTGAGTTCACTCTTTTCATTTTTGTTTCTGATAATTTGGTGTTCTAATTGATCAAAAGTTTACCAATTTCATTTTTTCATAAAACCAACTCTTCATTTTATTTAATAGCTTAATTGCTTTCTTATTTTCAATTTTATTAATCTCTCTTTCAGTTTTCCTTATTTCTAATTTGACATTTACTTGGGGATTTTCAATTTGTTCTTTCTCTAATTTTCTGAGCTGCATGTCTCATTGATCTCCTCTTTCTCTACTCTATTCATATAGGCATTCAATGATGTAAAACTTCCCTTAAGAATTGCTTTTGAAGCATCCCATAAGTTTTGGTAGGTTGTCTCATTACAGTCATTCTCTCGAATGAAATTAATTATTGTTTCTATATTTGTTGTTTAATTCACTCATTCTTTAGGTTTAGATTTTTTAGTTTTCAATTATGTTTTGGTCTATCTTTGCAAGAATGTTTATTATCTCTATCTATATACTTGCATTATGATTTTGGAAGGATGTGTTGAGTATCTCTGCCTTTCCACATTGGAGTGGTTTTTATGCCCTAGTACACGGTTAATTTTTTGCATATGTGCCACGTATCACTGAGGAAAAGGTATATTCCTTTCTATCCCCATTCAGTTCTCCTCTGAGATCAATCCTATCTATTCAGAGTTCTATTCATCTCCTTAACTTCTCTCTTGCTTATTTTGAGATTAGATTTCTGAAGTTCAGAGAGGAGGAGGTTGAGGTTCTCCATTAGTGTAGTTTTAGTGTCTGTTTCTTCTTGTAACTCCCTTAACTTCTCTAAGAATTTGGATGCTATACCACTTGGTGTGCATATAAATTTAGTAATGATACTGCTTCATTGTCTATGGTGCCTTTTAGCAGGATATAGTTTCCTTCCTCATCTCTTTTGGTTAGATCTATTTCTGTTTTTTCTTTCTCTGAGATTAGGATTACTACTCCTGCTTTTTTACATCAGACGAAACGTATTATATTCTGTTTCAACCTTTTACTTTTACCCTGTGTGTATCTCCCTGTTTCAAATGCGTTTTTTGTTAACAATATATTGTTGGAGTATGGTTTTTAATCCATCCTGTCATCTGCCTCCATTTTATTGGAGAGTTCATCCCTTTCACATTCAGAGTTATGATTTTTATCTGTATTTTTCTCCATCCTATTCTCCCCCCCCCCATTTATGCTTTCAGTTCTCCCTTCTCCTTCCCCTTCAAAATAGTGTTTTAATTTTTGACCACCACCTCCCTCAGCCTTTCCTGCTTTCTATCAGCCACTCTCCCTTCTATTCCCCTTTTCCGTTACTATTTCTTCCCTTCTTTGTAACTTCCCCTCCCTTTTCTTTCCCCATTCCCCTCCTACTGCATATAAGGCAAATTAGATTTCTATGTTTGACTGAGCTTGTTGTTCCCTCCTCTACCGAAATCAGATGAGTGTAATCTTAAACAGTGTTCATCTTCCTCCCCTCTTTCTCTCTAATATGATAAGTTTTTATACCTCTTTCTGTGATGTAATTTACTTTTTTTGCCTCCTTTTTTCCACATCTCCCATTAGAATTCCTTCACACTCATAAATCACATTTTTATCATCACATAAGTTAATTTATGCCTACTCCTTCTATCTATGTGGATCTCTTTTAAATACCACAATAAATACACAATTTTCAAAATTAACAAGTATCATCTCCCCTTATGGGGATATAAGCAGTCTACCCATATTGAATAACAATTTTTTTGTCCCCCTTTACCTTTCTATGCCTCTCTTGAGACTTGTCTTTGAAGTTCACATTTTCTATTGAATTCTGGCCTTTTCATCAGGAAGTTCTGGAAATCCCTTATTTCATTGAATGACCATCTCCTTGTCTAAAATATTGTGTTCAATTTTGATGGGTAATTGATCCTTGGTTTTAGTCCAAGCTCCTTTGCCTTAGGGAATGTCACATTCCAATCTCTCTAATCTTTTAATGTAGAAACTACAGGGTCCTGTTTGATCCTGACTGTAGCTCCTCAATGTTTGAATTGTTTCTGTCTGGCTGCTTGTAATATTTTCTCCTTAACTAGATAGTTCTGTATTTTGGTAACAATATTCCTTGATGTTTTCAGTTTGGTATCTCTTTCAGGAGGTGATCAGTGGATTCTTTAAATGACTATTTTGCCCTCTGAGTCTAGGACCTCAAGGCAGTTTTCCTTGATGATTTCTTAGAAGATCTTGTCCAGCTTCTTCTCTTTATCATAGCTTTCCGGTAGAGGAATCATTCTTAGATTTTTCTCTCCTGGATCTATTTTCCAGTTGAATTGTTTTTACCTATGAGATATTTTACATTTTCTTCTATTTTTTCATTCTTTAAATTCTGTTTGACTGATTCTTGATGTCTCATAGAGTCATTAGCTTCTATTTTCCAAATTCTAATTTTTAATAGATTGTCTTCTTCACTTAACTTTTGTATCTCTTTTTCCATTTGTCCAATTGTTCCTTTTAGGGAGCTATTTTCTGCAGTTAGGTTTTGTGCTTCCTTTTCCATTTGCCCAATTTTTCTTTTTCAGGAGCTGTTCTCTTCACTGAATTATTTTTTTTCCATATTTTTATAACTGCTGGTCAATTTTTCTTCTCCTTCTCTAATTTGACTTTTAAAACACCTCTTGTGCTCTTCCAAGAATGCTCTTTGGGCTTGAGACCAGTTTATATTCCCTTCTGACATTTCAGATGGGGGTACAGTTTCAATGTTGACCTGTTCCATATTCGTGTTTTGGTCTTTTTTCCCATAGTCAGATTCGATGGTCTTTTCTTTTCTGGTTTCCTTATTGCTCTTGATGATTGCCTTTTCCCTGGCTTTTAAAATGGATCTCTACTTCTTCATCCTAAGGGACTCTGTCCATCAGTTCTTGTGTTGAGAACCTGAAGTTTTGTGTGTTGTGGCCTCTGGTTCTTTCAGCAAGAAGCTAGAATGGTACAACTTACCCGATACTGAGTTGTCTTTTTTGCCAAGAGAGAGGTCAGGTGAAGTCTTTGGAGTTTCCCTAGAGTGACTCTGAAGCTCACTGCATGGGCTGTGGGGGTGGAGTGATCTGGTCACAGGATGTCTCCTCTCCTGAGTTAAAGTATAAGCAGAGACAGCAGTTGATGAACCCCCGTCAGGGCTAGTGCCTTCTCAATTCCACTGGCAGTGATAGGGTTTGCCTGGGGTCTTACTGTTGGCACTTACAGGCTCCACCCCAGTGGAACTGAGGTTCTCTTTCTGCTGTGCTGAGGTACACCTGCCTGGGACAGCTGTTGTCTTGCAGTGTTCCCCTTCAGTCACGACAGTAGTGTCTCCTCTTAACAATTTTCCTAACCCCTGGAGCTAAGAGACTGTTTACTCTTTCGGCAATATGGCTCTGGGAAAGTCATTTAACCCTGTATGACTCAGTTTCTCCTCTGTAAAATATGATATGGAGAAGGAGATGGCCATCTGCTCCCGTATTTTTGCTAAGAACACTCCAAATGGAATCAGAAAGAGTCAGATATGAGTAAAACAACTAAACACCCACAAAAGTTGTAAAGAGCTTAACATGGTTTCTAGGAAGCAGGAAGTAGACACTGTATACCTATTAGCTATAGGTGCCAAGATGACTGAGTGAAAGCATAGGATTGCTTGAGCTCCCCCCCCAAACCTCCCAAAATACCTGTACAAGTGGTTTTAAACAAATTATAGAATAGCAGAAAATGACAGAGTGAAACAAAATTTCTTTTCTTGTCCCAGACAACCTGGATGGTCGAAAGGAAAGGTCTGTTGAATAATCTGAGAGAAAAACATAGTCCAGTGTGGGCTGAGTCAATATAGATGGGGTTCTACCAAACCCAGATCAGGCCTCAGAAGACAGAATCACTGACGGTGCAGCTGTTTCTAGACTTCTCAATTCATAAATACCAAAGACAACTTAGAAGTTCAATTGGAAATGGCTGTTGGACCTGGTTGAGAGAGGAGCGTGGTCTAGCTCCATATCCATCTGGTGGCAGCATCAACAGCTTCTTCTGGATCTTTTCTCCAACAGATAGTGGGGGAATTTAGTGTCTGATGAGAGGAAGATTGCAGGGGGTTCTTTGTAGATGCTGAGGCAGGATTCTCATGCTTTGTCCATTGTTAGATAGGGTGGACTGGATTAATGAGGATTTCTGGCATTGTGAAGCTTGTGGTAGTGATGGAGAAGGATGCTTCCTCCCAGTTACAAGACAGAAAATATTGCTTATGGTCATTCACAGACCAGAGTAAGGACCAGGAGAAGAGTAATCACCTCTCCTTTGATCATACAATCTTGGAAGAACTGAAAACTTAAAGGTCCCTAGAAATACCTCTGATAATATTTGTACAAAATATTTGAAGCTTAGGATGGTATACTTTCCACGATGGAAGCAAAGTACTACCTTAACAGAGATCTACCAATTCAAGTGATTGATAGGGACAATGAGCAAATAGGAGAAAAAAATCAGAATACAGAATCTTACTTTTGTGACAAGGAAGATCAAAACATGCAACCAGAAGAAGAGAACAAAGTCAAAACTCCTACATGCAAAGTCTCCAAGAAAAATATGAATTTGTTGCAGGCCATGGAAGAACTCAAAAAAGATTTTGAAAATCCATTGAGAGAAGAAGAGGAAAAATGTGGAAGAGAAATGGGACTGACGAAAGCAAATCATGAAAAATGAGTTAACACCTTGCTAAAGAAGACCCCCCCCCAAAAGCTGAAGAAAATAATACCTTAAAATAGAGTCATTCAAACAACAAAAGTGGCCAAAAAAGCCAATGAGGAGAAGAATGCCTTAAAAAGCAGAATTGACCAAATGGAAAAGGAGGTCCAAAACTCACTGAAGAAAATTACTCCTTAAACATTAGCATGGAGGAAATGGAAGAAAAGATTTTATGGGAATCCAAGAAATTGTAAAAGAAAATCACAAGAATGAAAAATAGAAGACAATGTGAAATATGTCATTGGAAAACAATTGATCTGGAAAATTAGATCTAGGAGAGATAATTTAAAAATTATTTGACTGTCTGAAAACCCTGATAAAAAAAGAGACAGGACACCATCTTTCCAGAAATTATCAAGGAAAATTTCCCTGATATTCTAGAACAAGAGGGTAAAATAGAAATGAAAAACATTTACAAATCACTTCCTGAAAGATATCCTGAAAGAAAATATTCCACGAGTAATGTAGCCAACTTCCAGAGTTCCAAGGTCAAGGAGAAAATATTGCAAGCAACAAGAGTGAAACAGTTCACGCATTGTGGAATAACAGGCAGGGTAACATAAGATTTAGCAACTTCTACATTAAGGGATAGGAGGGCTTGGAATATGATATTCCATAGGTCAATGGAGCTAGGATTAAAACCCAGAATCACCTACACAGGAAAACTGAGGATAATACTTCCAGGAAAAAATTCGATATTGAATGAAATAGAAGACTTTTAAGCATTCTTGATGAAAAGAACAGAGCAGAACAGAAAATTTCACTTTCAAATACAGGAATCAAGAGAATCACAAAAAGGTGAGTAGGTAAGAGAAATAATAATGAAGTTATTATAGTTGAATGGTTTACTCTCCAAATGGAATGACTGTATTTTTAACTTATGAGACCTTTCTCATTATTATGGAAATTGTAGGGGATACATATGTACATACATACATACTTACATATGTCTGTGTGTGTTAGTATGTATGTGTGTATACATATTTATATATGTGTGTGTATGAAGGGATGATATCTAAACGGTATAACATATAAAGAATACAATAAAAATGTAAAATCATTTAAGTGATGAGAGAGGAGTATGCTGGGAGAAAAAGAAATGGGGTTATAGAAGGGGTAAACTATCACATATAAAAGAAGTAGAAAAGAGGCTTTTATTATGGAGGAGAAGAGAGGCCGGGGGAGAGGGAACTAGTGATCCATACTCTCATCAGATTTGACTTAAGGAGGAAATAACATACACGCTCAATTGGTATGAAAATCTGTCTTATTCTAAAGGAAAGAAGGAGGAGGAGGATAAGAGATAGAAGGGAGAGCAAATGGGAGGAAGGGGTAATCAGAAGCAAATGCTTTTGAGGAGGGACAGCGTCAAAGAAGAGAACAGAATAAATGGGGGTCAGGATAGGATGGAGGGAAAGATAGTTAGTCTTTCTCAACATAACTGTTAGGGAAGTGTTTTGCATTACTATACATGTACATCTTATATTGAATTACCTGCCTCCTTAATGAGGATGGGTGGGGAGGAAGAAAGAGAGAGAAGCTGGAATTCAAAGTTTTAAAAACAAATGTTAAAAGTTGTTTTTTGCGTGCAACTGGGAAATAAGATATACAGTCAATGGAGTGTAGATATCTATCTTGCCCTACAGCAGAGTAGAAGGGGAGGGGATAAGAGACAGGGGGGGTTGATAGAAGGGCAATTGGGGTAGAGTAGAGTAGAGTAGAATGCATGTCATCTTGGGATTGCCAGACGGGAGAGATAGGGAGAAAATTTGGAACTCATAATCTTGTGGAAGTGAATGTTGAAAACAAAAAATCAGTATAAATATTAGTGATTATTATTATAATGATAACTATTATATCTGTTGCCAATGATAAAATCAAACTTTTCAAGTGAAAATTAGACTTTTGTAGAACTTGTAGCTGCTATTGTGACCTTGAAAGATCCCTAACATTCAAAAAAACATTTCTGATGAAGTTCGTGGTGATATTGTGAATGAGATATTTTGATAATGTCTAATTAAATGTATCAATATTTGGAAGAGATGAATAATTCCTTGAACCGATTTTTCTCATTGATCAATGCATGTAATTACAAATATTGCATTGAAAGTGCAAGATATACCAATGGATGTTGGAACAGATAATGGGAAGTTCATTAATATGTTTTCAAATTTCACATCAAAACTTACTTTTAAGAAACTATTACTTCTTGAGTTTTGGTGTATCAAAGAAGAATATCCAAAAGTAACTGAGAATTATATGAAACACTAGATTTTGCAACTACATGTCTCTGAATTTGGATTTTCTTCCTGTATAATCAGTTGTGCTGTAACACAACATATCCTAAGTCATCTACGTTAAAAATACACAGAGGTCATAGAAGAAATGGGCTTAGTGGAGTCATACTACAAAATTTCTTCAGTGACACATATAAAGTGACAGGAATGTAATAATAACATTACTTTTCATGTTTATCAAATGATTAAGAAAAGCAAAACTACCACCATGAATAGTGGAGTCATTCATTGACTACTGTTGCTTAATCTACACTCTGGTTCCCATGACCTGGGCTGGGAAAGTTGACACTTATAAGCAAGAAGTAAACCTTGGTAGGGTTAACTGCAGGGCCATGGTAGAAGGTAGAGGGAATTATTTGGTGGAGTGAATGAGTGCAGAATCAGTCTTCTTTCATCCACTGCTCCTACTGTATGAGAGGATACACAATTAATGCATCATTTATTTTGAAAAAGATCTGAAGTTTGCGGAAATAGGCATTGGAGGGACTGTATCTCATGAACGTAGAGAGACATAGTGTGCCATTTTATTTTTGCCCACATGATTGTATCTAGATATGGCTGATGGAGAGGGAAGAGCAGAGATCTCCAACATTTTCTCCATCCACTGTACTTCAAAGGTAAGTTTGATTCCTGCCAAGAGAAGAAACAGGATTTTGAAGGCAGATGATGCCCACTCTCCTCTCCTCAGAGAAAAGGTAGAATTACATCTATCAGATTCTTTGAAAATTGTTAGTGTGTGGGAAATAACTTTCAGGTTCAAACTCAGCTCTTGATTGCTGTTCTTTAATGAGAATTGAGTACCCCTACATGTCAGCTTCTGCACAGAATCTTCCTCCTGTATCTTGGATCTCAGTGCTGTGAATCAGAAGAGGTTAGATCTCTCTTTGCTTCCTGTCTTGGAATCAGACTTTTGTTGAATATATGTATTTATCTTGGAGAATATAAGTGTGTGATTGGTCCAGCAATCTGTGGCATGTATCACCTTCATCGCTCTCACATCCTGTCTGTCTCTTCTCCTTACAGCTATATGGTCTATTAAATACCACTGTTTGCTGTGAGGGTACATCCATGAAGTTTAATTGCATTTAGGTAAATGTAAAATAGTGTTGGTGTTGAAACCCACAAATCTTTAGTAGTAAACGACCATTGTAATTGTTACTTCTGACTCCATTCTTTCCAAAGTCTCCTTGTCATATTTGATAATGTGTGCCTACTCTGGTGTTAAAGTCACTGAACATTATACGCTTATCTTCTTTTGGCACATTAAAGATCAAGGTCTCTACGTCTACATAAAATTTTTCTTTGACCTAATCAGAGATTTTCATGGAGAGAGCATATGATGGTGGTATGATGTTGTTCTGCAAAGGACAATTGCATTGTTAAGAGCATGTCCTTCACTCCTTTTGGGAGGCATGTAAGCTTGTTGACTAGATGAGCTTTGATTTTAAAACATATGTCATCTTCACGGACATAGGGGAGCTCCCCATCACTGCAGGTATTCCAGAAAAAAAACATGTATTCAACTCTGACTTTGTAGACTGGCCTTCATTTGCCAACCTTGGTTCACTCAGAGCTATAGTTTGAATGTGATGTCTGCTGAGTTCTCTCATGAAAAAAGCTGTTTGACTTTCAGGTCTACCGGATTTCCTGTTCTCCATAAGCATGGACATATTCCACATACAAATGGTGAAGGGAATAATTTTTGCAAGAGATTTTGCACATTTTTTGTGTTTTGATAGTAATGTAGGACACACTCCAGTTATGGTGAGCGAGCCAGGGTTAGATTAGGTGAAGCAGACAATTTTGAGGACACCTCTTCTAGCCCCTTTCTCATGCCAGGTTATGAGCGGGGCAATCCTTAATAAAGGCTTCTCAGATGTCAAGGGGGCTCCTGAATGCCACTACTGCTTAAGTGCAATGAGAAGATGATGGTATAAGCTAGGCCACCTGTATGACTACAGCTCCCAGTGTATCTGCGCCTGCTGCTTCCTCACTCCCTGTCTCCACAAACTATGAGATAGTTAAAAATGATTAAAAAAGATATGGAGGATGTCTTTTGACTTGCACTTAATTGGAGGATAATTAGTCTCAAATTGCCAGAGTGTCACATTGAATCCTGGGCCATCTCGAGTTTTGCTGAGGAATATCTGACCAATGAATCTAGATGACGCTGGAGGAGAAAGTGGATCTCTCTCCTTGCAGAGCCCTCCCTCACTCAAATTCCAATCTACTTCAAGTTATGGCATCATCTTGATTTCATGGTCCTCTTCAAGAAAAAAGACTGACACAATAGCAACAATTGGATTTAAGTGAGGCAGAATTGCTCAGAATAGTCAGTGTTATTCTTTTTCAGAATACTCAAAGTCTAGTGGTAAGACAAAAGTCTGACAATTGGTTCTGTGCTCTACTGATCATATCACGCTGTGTCCTATGCAGGTGAAGGGGGAATAGATGGACTTTATGTGACGTTAGTGAAGACTCATTGCAACATTTCTCCTGCAACTCTGGCATTGTTGTCTCAGACACAAGCATGAAAACTCTGGAAGATATCTCATAGTCATAGAGAGAATCCCGGTTTCCTAGTGATGAGCATCCTCAAGGCCCCTTTCATGTCCTTGTTCCTTAGGCTGTAGATAAAAGGGTTCAGCATAGGAATGATCACAGTGTACATCACAGTTGCTGCTACATCTTGCTGGGCCGTGTGGGGGGATGTGGGGCTGAAGTACACTCCAATGATTGTCCCATAGAAGAGACAGACCACAGTGAGGTGGGACCCACAGGTGGAGAAAGCTTTCTGTTTACCACTCACAGATGGAATCTTCAATACAGCCATGAAAATGTGAAAATAGGACATCAGTATTCCAATGAAAGGGAGAAATGTTGTCAATGCTCCCACTGTGTTGACCATCAAGTCGTTGATGAAGGTGTCTGAGCAGGCCAATTTTACCAGGGGACTGAGGTCACAGAAAAAATGAGGGATTTCATTGTGGCCACAGAATGAGAGTCGGGTCATCAAGATGGTGTGTGTCAGAGCATTAATACAGGTCCCAAACCACGTCACTCCTACTACAACAGCACAGACCTTTGGAGTCATGACTGTGCTGTAGTGTAGTGGGGCACAAATAGCCACATAGCGGTCATAAGCCATGGTAGTGAGGAGGAAAATATCCATCCCACTGAACCAAATGAAGAAGAATAATTGTGTCAGGCACCCAGCATAAGGGATTGTTTTGTTTCTAGATATGTAAGTATTCAGCATGTTGGGAACAGTGGTGGAGGTGAAACTGATGTCGACCAGGGACAAGTTACTAAGGAAGAAGTACATGGGATTGTGAAGGCGAGGATCAAAGTAAAGAGCAAGTATGATAAGCAGGTTCCCCAGCCCTGAGATCAGGTACATGAAGAAGAAGAAGTAAAACAGGATGGTGTCTTGTTCTGGCTCTTCTGAAAGGCCCAGGAGGATGAACTTGGAGACTCTGGACTGATTTCTCCCTTCCATGTTTCTATTTGGAAGCAAATGTACAATGATATAAACATTTAAAACAATGCATTCAGGGTTTGTTTGAAAGCTTTTTATGAATAATATCAGTAAAAGTGAAGTTAGAAGAGAAATAGGAGAGTAGGAAAAAATGGAAGTCATTTCTCCTAGTGTAAGATCTAAAATAGACAAGAAGTATATTGCAATATATGTAAGACAAAGACCATTCTCCAGTTGACACATCATCAGATATAAACCAAAAGTTTTCCAAAGAATTATGAGCTGTCATTGACTGCATCAAAACACACTCCACATCAACGAATGGAGGGAGAATACCAATCAAATTAAATATTACATCTGAAAATTGGCAGAAATGAGCAAAATCAGGCAGTCAGTGGTGTAGAGGCTGCGTGAAATTTTTCATGAGGAAGTATTTTTAGTGGGGCACTGAAGTGATCCAAACACGTTTGTTTTCAATGAGGAATAGTGCAAGTATAAAGTGGAAGAAAAGTTGACATTATGAAAAGCTTTAAATGTCAAACAAAATATTTTACTGTGCATAATAGGAGGCCATTGCAGTTGACTGAGCACGGGAAGATCAGCGTCAGATTTAGTTTCACAAAAATCACCTTGGTGATAATAGCGCACGAACCAGCAGCTTTGGTTTGTATATGACATTATCCAATTATTTTTCTTAATCTAAAACTAAAATTCAATCTGGAGAGGTTGGTACAGAAGAGACTGTAGTGGAAAGAAAAAAAGTATTAATATATATGTTTTTTCAAAAAGTTGTTTTGAGGGCATGTGTTCATCCTTCGTTGCCGAAGAAGAACATGTCATCAGAGAAATAATTACACGACTTGCACTGGACTTTGTTTTGAGTGAGGGAGGGCAGTGCAGGTCACCAATCTCACTTCTCCTCCAGAGCCATCTGAATCCAATGACCAGATATTCATCAGGATGACTGAACATGACCCAGGATGTGGTAATTGGGGTTAAGTGACTCGCCCAAAGTCACACAGCTAGCGAGTGCCAAGTGTTTGAGGTGAGATTTGAACTCAGGTCCTCCTGACTCCTGCACTGGCGCTCTATATGCTGCATCACCTAGCTGCCCTATACACTGCATCACCTAGCTGCCCTTGTTTTGAGGGCACATTTTATTAAGTTTCCCCTCGGCATACAAAATGCTAGTTTAGGCTGTGCTGGATTCTGAGAGGCTCAGTAAGCAGAGTGCATGTTCTGATACCTCCAAGATGGAAAAAACTTCTACTATTGTAATGAAATTCTTAAGGTTCAAATAGTTCTCTTAAGACTAATATCTTACTCCATTTGCCAAGATAGGATTTAAATGTATTTATAACCTAGATATAAAAGGAAACATTGCAAGAAAATTTGAAGACCATGGAACATATTACCTATCATCCTTATGGATGTGTGAATAACTTATGAACAAACAAGAGACAGAGAATATTTTAAGATGTAAAATGGATAATTTCTATTATATTACATTAAAGTTTTAGTAGAAACAAAACAACTGTTCCCAAGATCACAAGGGAAACAGACAACCGAGTAAAAAACCTTTTTTTAATAGACTGTTCCTCGGAGACAGTTGTCAAATCTGTAAGAATGTGAGTCATTTCCCAGCTGTTAAGTAGTCAAAGGATATGAACATGCAACTTTCTGATGAAGAAATCAAAACAATTTATTATCATAAGAAAAAATGCTGTAAAAGAGTATTGATTAGAGAAATGCATATTAAAACAAGCTTGAGATATGATTTTGCATCTATCTCATTGGCTAATCCGATGGAAGGAGAAAGTGACAAATCACTGAAGGGATATGGGAAAACTGGGGCTTTAATTCATTGTTGGTGGATTTGTAAGCTGATCCAACCAGTTTCGAGAGAGATTTGTAATTATACTCCAAAATTATTAAACTGCCTATGCCATTTAATCAAACAATACCACTCTATTAGGTCAGTTTCCCAAGATGATTAGGGAAAATGGAAAAGGACTTATATGCTCTAAAATATTTATAGCAGATGTCTTCATGGGGACAAAGAACTGGAAATTGTAGCGATGCCCACCAGTTGGGGAAGGACGAAACAAATTGTGGTATACATATATTCGTCATGGAATATTACCCTGTTAGATGAAATGAAATGTATGGAGAGACCTCCATGAAATAATGAGGAGTGTAATGAGCAGAACCAAGAGAACATTGTATACGGTCACAGCCACAGCCACACGGTTTTAAGAACAACTTTGATCAACCAAGCCATTTTATTACAAACGATCAAAGTAACTGCAAAGATTCTATGAAGGATGATGCTATTTGAAGTCAGAAAAAGAACTGACATATTTCCATATATATTTATATATATATATATATACAGCATATGTCTGATGTGTACATGTGTGTATGTATGTATTAATATATGTGTATATATGTGAACACACACACGCAGATTTATGTTTAATATTAGCCATCTCAAAATTTCGAGTAGGGGGAAGGGAAAAATAAGTCATATGGTAACATATATTGAAAGGAACAGCAAGTTGTTCAAATTGGACCTGTAATTTCTAGTGTAATCCTCTATTTTTCTATCTCACTTTGTTAGAGAATGCTTGTTTTATTTCTTAAGTTCAGAATTAAAAACATAAATAAAAATAGATTATTTTAAATTCTTCTGATGAGATAGAAAGAAGGTACTTGTCTGAAGAGACAAAAACATTATGAATCCCATCAGATTTTTGAAAGATCTGTCCAGAAAATGGAAACAAAGATAAGGAACAGAGATTGAATATAGATATGTGCTTTGGTTTCATAGGCATTTGGTTAGGAATGCTGTAGGTTACAATGAGTTGAGCACAGTGGTATCAACCAGTAATAAAAATGACTTTTGAAGATCATTTTGGAGAAGAAAACAAAAGAAGGGATAGAATGGCTGCTCAGGATGAATGGAATGATGACAATGAAATATAGAGAGAAGGAAGGACTAATGAAATCTTATTTGACTTTTTCTTTCTCCGATAATTTATATTATCTTTAGACAAGGAGTTGTTTGTGTTTCCTAAAACAAGCATGATTAAAATGGAGTTAATACTCAAGACCAGTGAGAGAATGGTAAGACAGCCTCTGGCTGCCCTTAGTCAATTCTCTAGTGATCAAGTCTGCATGAACTATGTTCCAGCATTCTGAAATTCCTAGAGGATATGATTATTGAATCACTGGCATTGATCTTTGAGAGATTGTGGAGAGTAGGAGAGATGCCACAGGACTAAATTAAAAAAAATGTTCTGCTAGTCAAAGAAAGAAAGATTATGAACAGTAACAGATTTTGACTTTGGCTACAATTCCTCAGGAAATTCTGAGGTATGACTGAAGAGATGGAAGAACAGTAGCAATCATTTAGAGTCAGCATAACTTCACATACAACTCAGATCAAACTAAGTTCTTTTAATTTTTTCTTCATATTCATAGACATTCTTCATATTCATAGACCATGCCACAGTTGTAAACTTAGTGCACATGGGTATTAGTAAAGCATTCAAATTCTCTCAAAAAGTTATAGTGGACACCAAGGAGAGAGGTTGGTTAGATGATTGTAAAATTTAAGTCTAGTTTTGAATTTGATTGGAGGTGTTGAAATGGAAGTGACTCAATGAAATTTATCTTCTTAGATTTCATTTTTTCAGAGGTTTCTGAATCCTGATTCTGTCATCAACCTACATTCTATTCCTTGAAATGTCTTGTCATACCCCACTTTGAGAAGTATGTCATCTATGGCTTCATCCAAACCATTGATAAACATGTTGAGTAGATAGCAAACAAGGACTGAGAATTGTGGTCAGATATGTTGTAGAGAGGATTCCTTTTAAGGGATAGATTAAACTATATGATGTCCTTGGGATCCTTTCCTTTTGCACTTACAACAGTGGCTACCATGTCGATAGGGAAGGACCAGGATTTCTTAGAATGGATGATTAGTGGTATGGACATTGGAGGAGGGATTTCTGCCTTAGAAAGGATTTGCGTTATGACTTTTAATGTTCTTCACATCTCTGGGAACTTTCAATAATATTTTCATTATCATCATCGTAGCTGCCTTCAATATAATACTTAAGTGTTAGCAACATTCTTCACATCTTGTAGTTCTGTGAAGTATCTATGAGATATCCTGTTTCATTTGACCTTTACAATAAGCCCTTGGTTACTACCACTGCATCAGTATAGGTATTGTTATCCCCATTTCACTAATGAGGAAACTGAAACTAAAGGATTAAACTATTTTGTCTTTAAAATAATGATTCTTAAGATTTTGTGCATCTTGGGCATCTTTTTTTTTTTTTTTAGCAGAAAGGTGAAGTCTATGAATTCTTCTCAGAATATGGTTTTTAGGGAGAGGAAACTCTACTAAGATTCTGGGCACAAAAATCTCTTCCTCCTCCCAGAGCAGTATACACGCTTGATTGTGTCAGTTTGAAGGAACTGAGATTTTACAGATTCCCAGAGTATATCCTACTCTTGACAAAGGACCCAAAAGTCAAGTAACTGGTTGGGAAAATGCCCAAAAAAGGGGAAAAAATAAGCCCACAGGAGGTTACTTTCTTGGTGAACAGATATCTCCTCCCATCCTTTCAGATGAAGAATAACAATGCTTACTATCAGGAAAAGATATAAAAGTCAAGGCTTCTGTATCCCAAACATCCAAAATAAATATTCAATGGGCTCAGGCCATGGAAGAGCCCAAAAAGGATTTTGAAAATCAAGTTACACAGGTGGAGGAAAAACTGGGAAGACAAATGAGAGAGATGCAAGAAAAGCTTGAAAAGCAAGTCAACATCTTGCTAAAGGAGACCCCAAAAAATTCTGAAGAAAATAACACTTTTAAAAATAGGCTAACTCAATTAGCAAAAGAGGCTCAAAAAGCCAATGAGGAGAAGAATGCTTTAAAAAGCAAAATTAGCCAAATGGAAAAGGAAGTCCAAAAGCTCGCTGAAGAAAATAGTCCTTTAAAACTGAGAATGGAACAGATGGAGGCTAATGACTTTCTGAGAAACCAAGAAATCACAAAACAAAACCAAAAGAATGAAAAAATGGAAGATAATGTGAAATATTTCATTGGAAAAACAACTGACCTGGAAAATAGATCCAGGAGAGACAATTTAAAAATTATGGGACTACCTGAAAGCCATGATCAAAAAAAGAGCCTAGACATCATCTTTCATGAAATTATCAAGGAAAACTGCCCTGATATTCTAGAACCAGGGGGCAAAATAAGTATTGAAGGAATCCATCGATCACTGCCTGAAAGATATCCAAAAAGAGAAACTCCTAGGAACATTGTGACCAAATTCCAGAATTCCCAGGTCAAGGAGAAAATATTGCAAGCAACCAGAAAGAAACAATTCCAGTATTGTGGAAATACAATCAGGATAACACAAGATCTAGCAGCTTCTACATTAAGGGATCGAAGGGCATGGAATATGATATTCCAGAAGTCAAAGGAACTAGGCCTAAAACCAAGAATCACCTATCTAGCAAAACTGAGTATAACACTTCAGGGAAAAAAATGGTCTTTCAATGAAATAGGGGACTTTCAAGCATTCTTGGTGAAAAGACCAGAGCTGAAAAGAAAATTTGACCTTCAAACACAAGAATCAAGAGAAGCATGAAAAGGTAAACAGCAAAGAGGAATCATAAGGGACTTAATAAAGCTGAACTATTTACATTCCTACATGGAAAGGCAGTATTTGTAACTCTTGAAAACTTTTCCCACTACCTGCGTAGTTGGTGGGATTACACACACACACACACACACACACACACACACACACACACAGGCAGAGAGCACAGGGTGAATCAGTAGGATGGGATCATATCTTAAAAAATGAAATTAAGTGGTGAGAGAGAAATATATTGGGAGGAGAACGGGAGAAATGGAGAGGGGGAAATTATCTCTCATAAAGTATATGTAGAAACTATACAAAATTGTATGCTGTCATGGGGAGGGAGGGGGGTAGTAGGGGAAGGGTGGTGCAATAAAATCTTAACTTTAAGGAAATGATTGTAAAACATTAAAAAAATAAAATAAAAAAAGAGGCAAGTAAAAGACTTTTCAGTGGAGGGAAAAGAGAGGAGGTGAGAGAAAAAACATGAAGCTTACTCTCATCACATTCGACTAAAGGAAGGAATAAAATGCACATTCATTTTGGTATGAAAACCTATCTTACAATACAGGAACGTGGGGGAGAAGGGGATAAGCAGGGTGGGGGGGATGATGGAAGGGAGGGCAATGGGAGGAGGGAGCAATTTGAAGTCAACACTCTTGGGGAGGGACAGGATCAAAAGAGAGAATAGAAGCAATGGGGGGCAGGATAGGATCTAGGGAAATATAGTTAGTCTTACATAACACGATTATTATTGAAGTCATTTGCAAAACTACACAGATATGGCCTATATTGAATTTTTTGCCTTCCCATAGGGAATGGGTGGGGGAGGAAGGGATGAAAAGAAGTTGGAACTCAAAGTTTTAGGAACTGTTGAGTATTTTTCTTGCAACTAGAGATATAAGATGCATAATAACATAACTCTCTTGCATAAGAGAGTTAATTGAGTATAGAAAGTTATCTTGCCCTACAGGACAAAAGGGAAGATGGGGATAAGGGAAGGGAGGGATGTTAGAAGAGAGGGCAGATTGGTGATAAGGGCAATTAGAATTCTCGGTGTTTTGGGGTGGGGGGAGGGGAGAAATGGGGAGAAAATTTGGAACCCAAAATTTTATGGAAGTGAATGTTTAAAACTTAAGGAAAAAAGGCAAAAAAGAATATAGTTTTTAAATAGATCAAATTATTGAAGAAAGTGCTAAATTTCAGATAGAGGTTGGTGAAAATGGAGATGTGATTTTTTTTTCTATTACAGTTTACAGTTCCTTTCAAAACTATCCATCGTTCCTTACGTTAAAACCCTCCACTATAAATACCTCATAAATTTGTCCTTCTTTCTCCATTCACATACATGACTTCTGTCCTGACTCTGATCCTTATCACTTCTCTTCTAACCTATTGCAATAGCTTCCCAACTAGTCTCTTTTCATCCATCATTTTCCCTCTTCAATCCATTGTCCAAAAAGTAGCCAAATGATTATTCCTAAAATGCCCATTTATTCATTTCACTCTCTTCCTGAAAAATAATTAATTACTTCCTATTTTATTAGGACAACACAGTCCCCCATTGCTGGGGAAATTACTAAAGGGAAGAATCTAAGGCCAGATTTAAACTGATGTCTTTATTCCAGGTCCAATGCTCTGTCCACTGCAACCCCAGTTCCATCTGTAAATATGCATTATCCATGACTACGTGGGCAATAACTTTCTGATTATTTGAATTCAGTCTTAACAGTTCAAAGCTAAGGCTCCTATACATTATACTATGTCAATAATAATCAGATCCTTTGAATTGCAATGGTTTCATTCTTTCATTGCTTACTCCAAGGTAATAGACGACACTCAATTATTTGATTGACTGGAGGTGTGTTGGGAAAGGGAGCAAATCAGGGATAATAATAGAAGAACAACTTCCCCGCTCCTGTGCAGAAACTATATTCTCCCCTAAAGCTCAAATTTGGGAAATAGAGGCAATATTGGTGTATTGAAGGAACACTGGCATGTCTTTCAAGAGATCTGGGTTCTAGGTCCAGATTTTCCAGTTATGGGCAGTGTGACATGAATTAATTCATTTTCTCAGCAGATATTTGAGATGCTTTAACAAGGTGGTCTCTCAGGTCCTTTCTATGACTGATATTCTATTATAAAAGTTCTTATCTTTTGAAATTCCTGCCCTAGAATATTTTTCTTCTAATGTCCTTTTATTCCCATTAGAGATCGGTGTTCTCTGCATGGCGTCCCTCTCTCTGCTTTTGCTTCAATTGGTTACCTCTTTTGGGTCCCCCCATTCTCTGTTCTCACGTCTTCTTCAGCTCTGACACTCCATCCTCTCAGACACCACTTGTCTCTGTTCTTTGGCCTTAAGTCCCTCCCAGATCTAAATTTTTGACCTTTGATACCATCCCATCCTAGAATCTTTCACCTCACCCCTCTAACTAACACAACTAACATCTTTAGTTCTTGAATTCCATATTGTTAGTCTTCTTGTGATCAAGGCAGGTCCAGATCCCCTTTGTCCAGAATTTGTGCAGATTCTGAATTTGGATGGCAATAGTTCATTACCACTTTCCTTCTATGCTATTTTCCTTCCTTTTACAAGAAAAAGAGAGGGAAAATTTGAATGTGATATTATAGTCCTTTTAGAAAGAATCACATTCCTTCATAAAGAAAATTAACAGCAAAAACACATGATTCTACCCATATCCCTGGACACATTTCTACGTCCTATTTACTGTTCTCATTGCTCTTCTGGACATATGTGATCCTCCATATCCTTACTAAAGGTCAGCAGTGGATAGTACAATGGGCCTGAAGTTAGGAAAACTAATCATCCTGAGTACAAATCTGGCCTTAGATAATGGTAAGTCCCTTAACCCTATTTGCCTCAGTTTCCCCATCTGTAAATGAGCCAGAGAAGGAAATGGCAAGCCACTCCATTACCTCTGCCAAGAAAACCCTAAATGGGGTAATGGAGAATCCGACATGACTGACCATGACACAATGACAACAATAAACAACCCCTCTTTGTGCCTCTGCACTGTCTGTGCCTTTATGCACTACCTTCTCACTCCTTTCTCTTGGAATCTCTTATTTTCTTCCAAACTCAGCTTAAGCCACTTTTTGCATGCCACCTCCTTTGGTGCACCCATTAGTAAATATTCCAATCTCTTCCAAATACTACCTGTGTTTATTCTGTACCTACTTATATACGTACATGCTGTCTTCTCAGTTAGAATGTAAACTCGATGCACGATTGTGTTATATATGCATCACTTAGCACACGGTTCCTGACATACCTTAACTTCTTACTATCTGCTGATTGATTCTAAGTTGTCTTCTATTTTAAACATTCTGTGTTCCAAAGTCCCTTCTAGTATTTAGGTAGACTGATGGATAGAGGGCTGGGCATAGAGTGAGGAAGATCTGACTTTAAATGTGACCTGAGTCTCTTGCTGACTGGCTAACCTATGCAAGGAACTTAACCATTGTCTGTCTCAATTACATTAACTGTGAAATGGAGAAAATTACAGTACTCACCTCCAAAGGTTGTTAGGAGGATCAGAGGAGATACTGTTTGTAAAATGGTAGCACAATGCCTGGCACACAGTAGGTGTCACGTAAATGCTTATTCCCTTCCTTCCCCAATCTTACACTAACTTTCAAAAACTTACATGCTAAAGTCTTCCCCAAATCTGACACTCTGTCTCCTATGTCATCAGGTCCTTCTAAATTTCAATTTATTATGTTCTAAAATCCTCTCTAGTCCTATGAATCTCTGATATTCTAGATTTTAATCTCTTTGATTTATGTACCTTGGAATGTAAATCTTGTTGTCTTTTCATAATAATATCCTTCTAAGTCCTTTTCAGTCTCTCATTTTATGTTCCATGGGCCCTTTAACTCTTCTCTTCCCTTATGTTCTCTAGTCTCTTTTATGTCTAAGTCCCTCTGATTTCATGAGACTTGGTCACAACACTACTTGGCATGGATTTCCCTCTTGAAATTCCCAGAAAAGGCCTTCTATAGATCTTTCTACTTGGTTGTTTGGTCTGGAGCTTTTCTTTTGCTCCAGAGAGATTCAGCTATGTTTCCTCACCTGGTCACCTCACAACTGAGAATTTCAGTCAGGGAGCTAGCTCAAGCTGTGAGTTCTTGCAGATGAAAAAGGTCTTGAGGTTCGTGCATGAGAACAGGATTCAGCTCTGTGTCAAAAGAAGGGCATATGAGGATGATTACAAGTGCTTTTACAGGGAGTTCCAGTTCCCTAGGCTCTAATTCCCTGAGCTCCTTGTTAAAGAGAAATACCAAATAATTATCTTTTATCTAGCCCAGGTCCTTAGTGCTGCGGCATGTTTATGGGAAGAAGTTGTCCCAAGTTCAATTTATTTTCACAATGCTGCTGTGTTAAAAATATTGAGATCTCCATGATGGAAAATGCTATTCACATACAAAGAAAGCACTATGGATTCTGAATGCCCGCCAAAGCATACCATTTTCTCTTTTGTTTCATTTTTTTTAATACTTTTTTCCTTTTTGTCTTTTTCTTCTTTCACAATATGAATCATGTCAAAATATGTTTGATATGATTGCTTGCCATTTTGGATTGAGGGGATGGGAGGAAGGAGGGAGAAAAAATTTGTAACTCTAAGTTTTATAAAAAATAAATGTTGAAAACTATCTTTACATGTAGTCGGAAAAAATAAAATACTACTTCAGACAAAATGCATTGAGATTTCTCTGTGTTTCTTGCTTTTTTGTATGGAAGAAACATGATATTTCAGAAGATAGAACATCATTATTGGATAAAGAATGTTTGGTAATTACCCTTCCATATTGGTCCTTCCCTTTTTAACTCCTTTCAGAGTGTATGCAGTATTGATTTTTTTTGGATCATTCCTTTAGTAGTGCTAAGCACATGTAGCCAGTTCATCTTGCCTGTCCTGCACTGATGCCATGAGTCATTATTCCTGTACTTCTTATAATTCTCCAGAAGGTGACTATAATTCCTTTTCCCAGGGAAGTCACTCTCCATCTCTAGAATCCATGGCAGTGCTTCTGAGCTTAAAATATAGCTCCTGCCAATGAATGCCTCTTTTCCTTTGTTAGAGTTCTTGGTGCTCCTGAATTGAAATGCACAAGTTTTCCAGGCATGTTAGGGTCTTTAAGGGAACCAATGTCTCCTAGTATCTTTCAATTTTTCTCTCTTCTCAGTTTTGTTTTTGTCGTAGGGGATATCAATATTTGGTGTCTGCCATATGATGGGTAAGCTAAAGGTTTTTTCCAGAAACATGAAGACAGAGTTAATAACCCATCTACAGATGTCTGCTTCTGTCTTATAAACACATGGATCTCCTGTTGTGCTATTTGTTTACACTGGACTGTTTTGCTTGCCTTTATACATATCAAATGCTCATCAGAATAGATGTGTTGTGTGAAGTCTTGGTAAAAAACACAAGTAGTGCTAAAATACTCAGTGTTAAATGCCTTTTTCTTGCTATTATAGTTTTCCTGTGACAAATGGACTCACACTGTTACTGTTAGTACAAAATAAATGATGAATGAATCTGCAAAGTCTTAGCCCAAATCAACACAGTGGCACCAACCAATTTGGTGGTCATGGTATTCTTCATCTTAATATGCCTCTGGAAAAACAGGCCATTTTGTTTAATAATATCCTTGGTGAAGCAATATAAATTATTACTTTTTTTAAATCTTGATCTTTGAGTACACATTAAAAAAATCTGTGTGATAAAATGGGAAGTATGTAGAAAGTACTTTTGCTACAAGCACAACTATGAGGGGTCTATTGAGGAAAAGCTCTTGTGCCATTGGTTGAGATGTGAGCAGAATGAAGTATTTTGCCTGTGCATGCAATTGTTACCTGAAAAAACAACTTGACAAACCTACTGTGGTTACATAGGCCTGGGTATTTGGTAGACATTTTTTCATAATTAATGAAGTATACTTCTTATTTCAAGGAAGTTAGGGAGAGCAGTGGTGTCTGACCTCAGTCACTTCCTGGCTATTTGACTCTTGGCAAGTGATTTAAGGTGTCTGCCTCAACTTTCCATTTGGTGAAATGGAGATTAATAACACCAAACACCTCTCACGGTTGTTATGAAGATTCTATCAGATAATATATGTGGAGAATGTAGCTATGTGGTACAATTGGTGGAGTGCTGGACCTGAAGTCAGGAAGACTCATCTTTCTGAGTTCAAGTCTAGTCTTAGGCACTTACAATCTACATGACTCTGGACAATTCACTTAACTCTGTTTACCTCAGTTTCTCCTCTGTAAAATATCATCTGGAAAAAGAGATGGCAAACAACTCCAGTATCTTTGCTAAGAAATCTCTAAATGGAGTCATAAAACGTCAGACATGACTGAAACAACTAAAGAACAACAACATTTGTGAAGAACTTAGTAGTGTGCCTGGGAAGCACAAAGTAGGCACTATGCAAATATTAGCTATGTGAACCAAGATGACTGAATAAAAGTAGGGACTTGCTTGAACTCTTCCCTAAACCCCCCAAATAATTGTAAAAGTAGCTCTAAATAAACTCTAAGTAACAGAATCCACAAAATGACAGAGTGAAATTTGTTTTGAAGATCGTTTTGAAGATTCACAGAAAATGTATGTTGCACCAGTTTGGGAGAAGATCACAGTCCAATTGGCTGTGCCATTATAGATGGGGCCCTAGCAAGGGCAGATCAGGCCTCAGGGAACCAAATTTCTGGCAACTGTAGTGGTTTCTAGACTTCTCAACTCACAGGTGCCAAAGGCAACTTAGAAGGTCAGTAGGAAAAGTCTGTCAGATGTGTATGAGAGAGGAGTGTGGTCCAGCCCTTGCTCAAGCTGGTGACAGTGGCAGCAGGTTTTTGAAGAGCTCTCAGAGCATAGATGGTGGGGGGATCAAGAAGGTGATTAGGGGAGATTTTAGGGATTTCTTTGCTGATCCTGAGGCAGGATTACCTCACTTGCATCATGGTTGATATCTTGGCTGGTGTCTTGGGATGAATGCGAGTGCTGGCATGGCAGAACTTGTGGCAGCAGTGGAGAGGAAATCCTCCCCTCAGTTCCAAGGCAGGAAAGAGTATTTGTGATCACTCAGAGATCAGAGAGAAGACCAGGAGAGGAGTAAATACCTCTCCTTTTATCATACAACCTTGGAAAGAATAAAAATTTACAGATGCCTCTCTCTCTCTCTCTCTCTCTCTCTCTCTCTCTCTCTATATATATATATATATATATATATATATATATATATATATATATATATATATATATATATATATATATATATAAACACAGCTGCACAAAACTCCTGAAGTTTAGAAGAGTACACCCTCATGATGGAAGAAGAATCCTACCTTAACAAATAACTAAATGGTCAAGTGAGTGGGAAAATGAGCAAATAGAAGAAAAGAATCATATTGTAGAATCTTAGTTTTGTGACAAGGAAGAGGAAAACTTTCAGCCAGAAGAAGACAACAAAGTCAAAGCTCCTACATCCAAAGTCTCCAAGAAAAGTATGAATTGGTTGCAGGTCACAGAAGAGCTCAAAAAAAGATTTTGAAAATCAAGTGAGAGAAGTAGAGGAAAAATTGGGAAGAGAAATGAGAGGTGTTCAGGAAAATCATGAGAAAGGGGTCAACAGCTTGCTAAAGGAGACAACCCAAAATGCTGAAGTAAAGAACACCTTAATAAAAGTCCTACCCAAATGACAAAAGCATCCAAAATGCCAATGAGGAGAAAAATTCCTTAAAAAGCAGAAATTTTCAAAAGGAAGTTCAAAAACTCACTGAAGAATACAATTCCTTAAGCATTAGAATGAGGCAAATGGAAGCTAATGATTTTATGAGAAATTCAGAAATTATAAAGCAAAATCAAAAGAATTAAAAAAAATAGAAGACAGTGTGAAATATGCCATTGGAAAAACAATTGACCTTTAAAATAGATTGAAGAGAAATAATTTAAAAATTCGTTGACTATCTGAAAGCCATGATCAAAAAAAGAGTGTAGACATGATCTTTCAAGAAATTATTAAGGAAAACTACCCTGATATTCTAGAACCATAGGGTAAAATAGAAATGGAAACCATCCACTAATCATCTCCTGAATGAAATCCAAAAAGAAAAACTTCTAGGAATTTTGTAGGCAAATTCCAGAGTTTCCAGGTCAAGGAGAAAATATTGCAAGCACCCAGAAAGAAATAATTCAATCATTGTGGAACAACAATCAGGGTCACATAAGATCTAGCAGCTTCTGGACTAAGGGAGTGGAGGGCTTATAATATTATATTCCAGAGGTCAAAAGAGCTAGGATTAAAAGCAAGAATCACTTATGCAGCAAAACTAAGTATAATACTTCAGGGAAAAAAGTGGACATTCAATAAAAAAGAGCACTTCCAAACATTCTTGATGAAAATACCAGAGCTAAACAGAAAATTTGTCATTCAAATACAAGAACGAAGAGGAGTATGAAAAGGTGAACAGAAAAGAGAAATTATAATGGACTTACTAAAGTTGATTGGTATATACATGCATGTATCTGTGAGTGTATGGGCATGTGTGTGTGTGTGTGTGTGTAGGCAGAGGACAAAGTGTAAGCTGAATATAAAGGGATGATATTTGAAAGGGATGATATTTAAAAAATAAAATAAAAAATTAAATTAATAATGAGAGAGGGATGTACCAGGTGAAGGAGAAAGGGGGAGATAGAATGGGGTAGATCACCTCATATAAAAGAGGCAAAAAAAAGCTTTTATACTCAAGAGGAAGAGGTGGAGATCAGAGGGAATGAGTGAACCTTACTCTCATCAGATTTGAGTCAATTGAGTATGAAAATGTATCTTATCCTAAAGGAAAGTAGAAAGGAAGAGGATAAGAGACAGAAAAAAGGACAAAATGGAGGAAGGGATAATCTGAAGCAAATGATTTTTAGGAGGGACAGGGTCAAAGACGACAATAGAATAAATGTGGAGGCAGAATAGGATAGAGGGAAATATAGCTAGTCTTTCACAACATGAGTGTTAAGGAAGTGTTTTGCATGACTACACATGTATAACCTATAATCAATTGCCTGCTTTCTCAATGAGGGAGGGTGGGGAGGATGGAAGAGAGAGAATATGGAACTCAAAGGTTTTAAAACTTATGTTAAAAATTGTTTTTTTTTACATGCAACTGGGAAACAAGATATATAGGCAATAGAGTATAGAAATCTATCTTGAAATACAGGAAAGTCGGGGCGGAGCCAAGATGGCAGAGTAGAAGGATGCACGTTTACGAGCTCCAAAACCAAAGCCCATAGAATTAATGTAAAAAGAGACCCCCATAACTTCTGGGTCAATACAAGGTGTGCAGAAACGGAGTGGAAGAGATTTCCGTTCCAGGGAGCCCTGGAGACCCGTCCCCACAGTCCGTCGTGCCCCGGAAAGCGGACCCCACCCCAACGCTGCTCTGGCTGCGGCCCCAGAGAAGCTGACCTGAGCAGGTTTCAGACACGGAAGCTCCGGCAGCCGGGAAAGTCCCTCCGCCCACAGAAGCTACAGGTCAGTGAGAAAGAAGGCTGGGATGGACAAGAGGGGGAGCAGGGCGTCTCCATGACTCGGGCCCCCTCGGGAGGAAGCGGCGGCAGCAGAGACGGGGGGAGGAAGCTGCAGAGGCAGAGGCGTGGGTGGCGGCTGAGGCGGCAGCCGCCCAGGACTCAGGAATCCCCCAGCAGCAGGCAGGATCTTCATTACGGAAGGTTTCTGCATAAAACCTGACGGAGCTGAGCCTGGGAGACGGCCCTGCCCCCACCCCGCTCTATTACTGAAGGCCTCTGCATAAAGCCCCCGAGGGAACTGAGCCTAGGAGATGGGCCCCCCACCCCGCCCCCACCTGCTCCGTTCCTGGAAATCTCTGCATAAAGCCCCTGAGGGAACTGAGCCTGGGAGGCGGCCCTGCCCACACCCCAGCGCCAGAACTAAAGCTTGCTGCCGGAAAGCCCATTTGAATCTCAGAGGCCAAGCACTAGCTGGGCGGATCCAGGTGGGGGTGGAAAGGAATCTCAGAAGTCAAGTAACTGGCTGGGAAAATGCCTAGAAAAGGGAAGAAAAATAAGACTATAGAGAGTTTTTTCCAACAAATGCAAATGATCCCGACCTTCGGATCTGGCGAAGATGAAGACGTATTCTTGCCATCAGGGAAAGGTGGAGGGCGGGGCCTCAGTACCCCAGACACCCCAGGGGGATGTTGGGTGGGCTCAGGCCTTGGAAGAGCTCAAAAAGGATTTTGAAAAGAAAGTTAGACAGGTAGAGGAAAAACTGGGAAGAGAAATGACAGAGATGCAAGAAAAGTATGAAAAACGAGTCAATACCTTGGTAAAGGAGACCCAAAAAAATGCTGAGGAAATTAACACCTTGAAAAATAGGCTCACTCAATTGGCAAAGGAGGTTCAAAAAGCCAATGAGGAGAAGAATGCTTTCAAAAGCAGAATGAGCCAAATGGAAAAAGAGGCTCAAAAGCTCACTGAATTTAATAGTTCTCTCAAAATTAGAATGGAACAGATGGAGTCTAATGACTTTATGAGAAACCAAGAAATCACCAAACAAAACCAAAAGAATGAAAAAATGAAAGAGAATGTGAAATATCTCATGGGAAAAACAACTGACCTGGAAAATAGATCCAGGAGAGACAATTTAAAAATTATGAGTCTACCTGAAACTCATGATCAAAAAAAGAGCCTAGACATCATCTTCCATGAAATTATCAAGGAAAACTGCCCTGATATTCTAGAACCAGAGGGCAAAATAAGTATTGAAGGAATCCATCGATCATCGCCTGAAAGAGATCCAAAAAGAGAAACTCCTAGGAACATTGTGGCCAAATTCCAGAATTCCCAGGTCAAGGAGAAAATATTGCAAGCAGCCAGAAAGAAACAATTCCAGTACTGTGGAAATACAATCAGGATAACTCAAGATCTAGCAGCTTCTACATTAAGGGATCGAAGGGCATGGAATAGGATATTCCAGAAGGCAAAGGAACTAGGACTCAAACCAAGAATCACCTACCCAGCTAAACTGAGTATAATACTTCAAGGGAAAATATGGTCTTTCAGTGAAACAGAGGACTTTCAATCATTCTTGATGAAAAGACCAGAGCTGAAAAGAAAATTTGACTTTCAAACACAAGAATGAGAAGAAGCATGAAAAAGGAAACAGCAAAGAGAAGTCTTAAGGGACTTACCAGAAGTGAACTGTTTACATTCATACAGGGAAAGACAATATTTCTAACTCTTAAAACTTTTCAGTATCTGGGTAGTTGGTGAGACCACACATACACATGTACATGCATGCACACACATACACACATGCACACACATACAGAGACAGAGAGCATACAGTGAACTGAATAGGATGGGACCATACCTTAAAAGAAATTAAGGTAATTGGTGAGAGAGAAATATAGTGGGAGGAAAGAGGGGGTAACTATATGTCATTTAAGAGGCAAGTAGGAGATTTTTTTAGTGGAGGGAAAAAGAGGAGAGCTGAGAAAGAAAAAAAAAAAACAAGAAGTTTACCCTCATCACATTTGACTAAACGAAGGAGTGAAATGCACACTCATTTTGGTATGAAAACCTATCTTACAGTATAAGAAAGTGGAGGAGAAGGAGATATTGCAAGGGGGGGGATCATGGAAGGGAGGGCAAAGGGAGGAGGGAGCAATTTGAAGTCAACACTTGGGGAGGGACAGGATCAAAAAGACAGAAGAGAAACAATGAGGGGCAGGTTAGGAGGGATGGTAATCCAGTTAGTCTTACATAACACGACTATCAGGGAGGTCATTGGCAAAACTACACAGATATGGCCTATATTGAATTGCCTGCCATCCCAAAAGGAATGGGTGGGGAGGGAGGGATGGGGAGAATTTGGAACTCAAAGTTTTAGGAACAACTGTTTAGTATTGTTGTTGCAACTAGGAAAGAAGACATACAGTTAATGAGGAATAGAAAGTCATCTGGCCGTACAGGAGAAAAGAGAAGATGGAGACAAGAGAAGGGAGGGATGACAGAAGAGAGGGCAGATTGGAGATAGGGAAAATTAGATTGCTTGGGGTACTGGGGTGGGGGGAGGGGATAAAAGGGGAGAAAATTTGGAACCCAGAAATTTGTGAAAATGAATGTAAAAAGTTAATTAAATAAATGAAGAAATAAAGAAATTAAAAAAAAAAAAAGAAATACAGGAACGTCAAAGGGAAGGGAAGGGGGAGACAGAAGGGCATTTGGTCCAAGGGCTAAACAGAATGCATGTTATCTCGGGCTTGGGGGAAGGGATAGATAGGGAGCAAATTTGAAACACAATCTTGTGGAAGTGAATGTTGAAAAATAAAAATAAATCCAAATATCAGTGGTTATTATTATGGTTATTATTGCATCTGTTGCCAACAATAAAACTAAAAATTTCAAGTGAAAATTGGACTTTTGTAAAACTTGTAACTACTATCGTGATCTTGACAGATCTCAAATACTTAAGACATTTCTGATGAATTAGTGATGATATCATGAAAGAGATATAATGGTAATGCCTAATTAAATGCACCAACATTTGGAAAATCTTCATAACTTGTTGATCCAATCTATGTGACCTTCATGGAGCTCCCCATCATTGCAGGTATTCCAGAAAATTGTACATCTAGCTCTGACTTTGTAGGCTGGCTTTTATTTTTCCACTTTCACTCAAGGCTACAGCTTGGATGTGACACCTTCTGAGCATTCTCATGATCAAAGCAGTTTTACTTTCAGGTCTACTGGATTTCATATTGTCCATAGACCTACTCCATGTTCCAATGATGAAAGGTGTCATCTTTGCAAAAGAATTTGGACATGTTTTTGTGTTTTGAGTTTAGCGTAGGATCCATTCCAGTTATGGTGAACAGGCCACGGTTAGATCAGGTGTCGTTTGAGACACAGACCCAAAGCTTAGGAAGATATGAATCTTGATTTCCTGGTGAAGAGCATCCTCAAGGCTTTTTTCATGTCTTTGTTCCTTAGGCTGTAGATAAAAGGGTTCAGCATAGGAGTTACCACAGTGTACATCACAGTTGCTGTTGTATCTTGTTGGGCTGTGTGGGTGGATGTGGGGCTGAAGTACACTGCAATGACTGTCCCATAGAAGAGACAGAGCACAGTGAGGTGGGATCCACAGGTGGAGAAAGCTTTCTGCTTCCCACTCACAGATGAGATCTTCAGTACAGCCATAAAAATGTGAAAGTAAGAGATTAGTATTCCAATTAAGGGCAGAAATGTTGTTAATGATCCCATTGTGTAGATCATCAACTCATTGATAAAGGTGTCTGAGCAGGCCATCTTCAGTAGGCGACTGAGGTCACAGAAAAAATGAGGGATTTCATTGTGGCCACAGAATGAGAGTCGGGTCAACAAAATGGTGTGTGTCACAGCATTACTATAGGCCGAAAACCAAGACACTCCTATCAGAAGGGAACAGACTTTTGGAGTCATTATTGTGTTATAGTGTAGTGGGGCACAAATAGCCACATAGCGATCATAAGCCATGGTGGTGAGGAGGACACCATCCATCCCCGCGAACCAAAGAAAAAAGAATGCTTGTGTCAGGCAGCCAGCATAAGGGATTGTT
Organism: Bettongia penicillata ogilbyi; assembly: GCA_023548195.1. Classification (NCBI taxonomy): domain Eukaryota; kingdom Metazoa; phylum Chordata; class Mammalia; order Diprotodontia; family Potoroidae; genus Bettongia; species Bettongia penicillata. Next base: position 1,390,993 of record JAJHZJ010000315.1, on the reverse strand, counting down.
CTATTTTTGGATATGTAATTATTCAGCATTTTGGGAACAGTGGTGGAGGTGAAACAGATGTCAACCAGGGACAAGTTAATGAGGAAGAAGTACATGGGAGTGCGGAGTCGGAGGTCAGAGCAAATAGCCAGCATGATGAGCAGGTTCCCTAGTGCTGAGACCATGTACATGAAGAGGAACAAGAAGAACAGGATCCTCTCCTGTTCTGGCTCATCTGAAAGGCCCAGGAGGATGAATTCAGAGACTCTGGACTGATTTCTCTCTTCCATTTGTCTGTTTGGAAGCAAATATGGAATGAAATAAACATTTAGATCAACACATTCAAGGTTGATTTGAAAGTGTTTGATGAATAAAACCAGTAAGAACAGCATTAGAAGAGAAATAGAAGAGTTGAAAAACATGAGAAGTCACTTCTTATAGCCTGAGATCTAAAATAAAGAAGAAATTGATACCAATATATGTAACAAAAGGGCCATTCTCCAACTGATGCATTATAAGATATAAGCAAAAAGCTTGGAGACAAATTATGAGCCATCAAGGAGACATTAGTACTCCATATCAATAAAAGGAAGAGAAATGCAAATTAAATTAACTGCAACACCTGAAAATTGTCAGACATGAGCAAAAACAGGCATAACTTGTGCTGAAAAGGCTGTGGGAAAATAGGCACGAGGAAGCGTTGTTAGTAAAACAGTGAAATGATCCAAAGAGGTTTGTTTTCAGTTTGGAATCATGCATAAAAAAGAAAAAGAGTAAGAAAGATTTATTATGAAGAACTTTAAATGCCAAATGAAGGAGTTTATATATGTAGCTGTTGGCCATTGGAGATAACTGAGCAGGATAAGGTCGTGGTCACATTTAACTTCTGAAAAATCACCTTGGTGAGAATAGTGCCCATACCAGCAGCCTTGGTTTGTGTATGACATTAACTAACTATTTTTCTTTATCCAAAGGCAAGATTCAATCTGGAGAGGTTAGTTTAGAAGTGACGGTGGTGGAAAGACAAAAGATATCACTATATGTGTTTTTTCTTTTTCTTTTCTTTTCTTTTCTTTTTTAAAGCCAAAGAAAACGAAGTTTATTAAGGATTCACCAAATTGGGTTGCCTCTTAAGGAGCCTAAGCATTTGTAACGCTTGTATTCACAAGCAGGCCAGACAGAATCCAGCTAGACAGAGTCTGAGCTGGATTGCATCTGAGCGCCTTCATGGAGGCAAGATGAAACTTAAATACAGAAAAGAGTATAGGAGGAATGTGTGTGTATGGGGGTGTCTGGTAGTCCAGGGTGATGGGAGGAGGGGTTTAGGAAGGGTCTTGAGGAAAGGTCCAAGGAGGGTCAAAGGCTGGAAATAGCTGGAGCCTATCAGGAGATATCAGACAATGGAGGGTTTGGGTGGGAAGCAGGTGGGGCAATCCAGAGATCTTGATAGGGGCAGTATGGGAATGGATACAGATCTTGATGGCAGCCTGGGGAATGGGGTTTTGATGGGATCAAGGGTGGGGAGTGCAACAGAGACCTGAAATGATAATGAAAAGCCCATGGGCTTCCTGAGACTGCCGGAACAAATGGGAAGATTAGATTTGAGTAAGAAAGGCCAGATTAAGGGGGGAAGATTCAAGGGGAGCCCAAGGAGGCTGAACCTCATCATTCCCCCCTCAAACATTGAACCCAAATTCTTTTGGAGTAAGGGGCAAAGCTCTCAGTTTCTGAAACTTCTTCCTGCTGGCAAGACACATAGAGCTGTCCCTGCCTAGATGGGTCCTGTTTAAGGGGCCAGACTTCAGAACCTGGGCAGTTCCAGGTCCAGTGGGATGGAGACCTAGGATTCAGACAGAGGTAGATATATAGCCTGGGCTGTCATCTGGAAGTTGATGGCTTGCATTCTGGAAAAGACAAACCTGGCAAGGAGTTTAGGCAAACACACACCAAGCAGGTACAAAAGGAGTATAAGAAAAGACAATTTCCCTGGCATGAAAGATAATTTCTCTGGACAGAATCGAAGATGACTATGGCAAGGCCAAAACATAGAAGGGCATGTTTGATAGGGGAGTTTTTTGCTGTCAGATATCCCCTTTCTTTCCAGATTGCTCCATGGGTATGCAGAACAAGGAAAGCATATTTTGAGTAAATAAAAACATCAACTGGCCTGGGGTCAGGTCCTAAGGAATGGGTTAAGATCCCAAAGCCTGTCCTCTCCTTTCATCAACATACAGAGTCAAAGGTTTTCCCAGATTGGGTAGGTCTAGTGATGGGGTGGTGGTCAAATTAGTTTTCAGAGTCTCAAAAATTTTAGCCTGGTCTGAGCCAGTGCCCTGAATAGGGTCATAAAGGGGTTTTATATGTGTTTTTTCAAAAAGTTGTTTTGAAGGCACATTTTATGAAGCTTACCATAGGGCACACAAAATGTTATTTAGGGCTCTGATGGGCTGTGAGAGGCTCAGTATGTAGAGGTCATGCTCTGATATTTCCAAGGTCGAAAATCTTCCATCATAGAAATGAAATTCTTAAGGTTTAAACAGTTCTGATAAAATTAATATTTTATACCATTTACCAATATAGGCCCAAAGTGGATATATGACCTAGTTATAAAAGGAGATATTGCAAGAAAATTTGAAGAACATGGAACACATTACCTATCAGACTTATGGATGGGTGAACAATTTATGAACAAAGGATAGGGTTTTAAGAGGCAAAATGGATAATTTTGATTATATTAAATTAAAAAGTTTTTGCACAAATAAAACAAGTGGAGCTAAGATCAGAAGGGAAGCAGAAAAGGGGGAAAACTTTTTTTATACACAGTTATTCAGAGAGAGAGGTCTCATATCTCAAATACATAAAGAACTTTGTCAGATCTGTAAGAATGTGTATCATGTTCCCAACTGATAAACAGTCAAAGGATATGAACAGGCAACTTTCCGATGAAGAAATCAAAACAATTTATGGTCATATGAAAAAATCCTCTGAATGATTATTGAGTAGAGAAATGCAACTTAAAACAAACTTGATATATCATTTTACACCTACCAGATTGGCTAACATGATGGAAGGATATTGTGACAAATGATGGAGGGAATGTAGAAACATTGGGACCTTAATTCATTGTTTTTGTATTTGTGCAATGATCTAACAACTTTGGAGACAGATTTGAAATTATGCCTAAAATGTTATTAAACTGCCATTACCTGTTGTCCAAACAATACCACTATTAGCTCTTTTCCCCAAGATGATTAGGGAAAATGGAAAGAATCACTTGTTCTAAAATATTTATAGTAGTTCTCTTTGTGTTGGGAAAAAACTGGAAATTGTAGGGATGCCTATCAATTAGAGGATGGCTAAACAAATTGTGATGTATGTCCATGATGGAATATTACCGTGTTATAAGAAATGATGAGCTCAATGACTTTAGAAAAGTTTGGAGAGACCTGTATGAAATAATGAAGAGTGAAATGAACGGAACAAAGAGAATGTTGTATATAGTCACAGCAGTATGAGTTTAAGAACAACTTTGAGCAACCTTGCCGTTCTATTATAAATAACCAAAGTAATTGCAAAGATTCTATGAAGGAAGATGCTATTTGAATCCAGAAAAAGAACTGACATGTTTGCATGTATGTATATATGTATGTTTATGTATGTATGATGTATGTACATGCATGTGTATGTATAAGTGTATACATGTGTACACACACAACAACAGATTTGTGTCTAATGGTAGACATTTCAAAGTTTGGGGTGGATGGAGGGAAAGTAAAGTCACACGATAACATATATATGAAGGAACAGAAAGTTGTTCAAAGTGGATCTGCAATTTCGAGTGCAATCCTCTCTTTTTCTGTCTCACTTGTGGAAATGCTTATTTTACTTCTTTGGAATAAAAAAGCAAAAATAAAAATAGATTATTTTAAAATAATTCCGATTGGACAGAAATAAGGTATTTGTCTGAAGAGACCAAAAAAGTTCTTAAGATTCATTAACTCCCTCAGATTTTTGAAAGATTTGCCCACAAGATGGAAACAAAGGTAAGGAATGGAGATTAAACAGAAATGTATGCCTTGGTTCCATAAGTGTTTCGTTAGGCACGCTGGAGATTAGAATAAGTGGAGGATAGTGGTATCAACCAATAATGAAAATTACTTTACAAGGTCATTTTGGAGAAGAAAACAAAAGAAGGAATGCAGTGACTGCTCAGGCTGGATAGAGTGATGAAAATGAAGTAGAGAGACAAGGAAGGACTAATAAAATCTTATTTCACTTTTTCTTTCTCTGATAAATTGCTTTATCTTTAGACAAACTGTTGGTTCTCTAGACTAGAAGAAGCATTATTAAAATGGCGGTAAAAGTCAAGAAAAGGGAGAGGATGGTAAGGGAGCCTCTTGCTGGCCTTAGTTAATTTTCTAGTGATCAAGTCTGGATGTACTATGTCCCAGGGTTCTGAAATTGTTAGAGGATATGGTTATTGAACCCCTCACATTGATTTTGAGAGACTGTGGCGAATAGGAGAGATGCCACAGGACTTAATAAAGAAAAATGTTCTGCTAGCCAAAGAAAGGAAGACTTTGAACACTAATGCATTTTGTACTTGACTCTGATTCCTCAGGAAATTCTTAGGTATGATTGAAGAGATGGAAGAGCAGTAGCAATCATTTAGTGTCAGCATAACTTCATGTACATCTCAGATCAAGGTAATTTCTTTTTAGGTTTTCTTCATATTCATAGATAGGTAGACCATGCAACAGCTGTAAACTCAGTACACCTCGATATTAGTTAAGCATTCAAAAAGTCTCTTAAAACATCATAGCATACAACAATGAGAGATGCTTGCTAGATGATTGTACAATGTCACAGTCTAGTTTTGGATTTGATGAGCTCCCCATCATTGGAGATGTCTAAGTGGAAGAGACTCAATAAAGTTTATCTTTTTAGATTTCATTTTTTCTGAGTTTTCTGAATCCTGATTCTGTCATCAACCTACATTCTATTCCCTGAAATGTCTTGTCATACCCCATGTTGAGAATTATGTCATCTATGGCTTCATCCAAACCATTGACAAGCATGTTGAGTAGGTAGCAAACAAAGATTGAGCATTGTTGTCAGATATGTTGTAGAGAGGATTCATTTTAAGAGATAGATTAGACTACATGATCTCCTTGGGATCTCCTCCTTCTGTGCTTCTAACAGTGACCTCCTTGTCAATAGAGAAGGACATGAATTTCTTAGAATGGATGATTACTGATATGGACATTGGAGGAGAGATTCCTGCCTTAGAAAGGGGCTGAGTTATGATTTATAATGTTCCTCACATTTCTGAGAACTTTCAATAATACCTTCATTATCATCATCATAGCTGACTGCAATATAATACTTGAATGTTACCAACATACTTCACATCTTGAAGTTCTGTGAAGTACCTGTGAGATACCTTGTTTCATTTGGCCTTTACAATAACTATATGTTTAGTACAACTGTGTCACTATAGGTATTGTTGTCCTTATTTTACTAGTGAGGAAAATGACATTGAGAGATTAAGTGATTTTCTCTTTAAATAAGAATTCTTAACAATTCTTGAATCTTGGGCATCATTTTTTTTGGCAGTAAGGTGAAGTCTATGGATTCTTCTCAGAACAGGTTTTTTAAATTGATTAAATTATAGAAGAAATTGCTAATTTTCAGTTAGAGATTAGTGGAAATACAGATGTGATTTTTTTTCCTATTATAGTTTACAGTTCTTTTCAAAACTATCCATCTTTCCCTAGGTTAAAACACTCTGCTACAAACCCCTCATATATTTGTCCTCCTTGCTCCATTCATATATATGGCTTCTATCCTGATTCAAGTTCTCATCACTTCTCCCCTCACCTATTGCAATAGCTTTCTAACTAGTCTCATGTCCTCCATTCTTTTCCCTCTTCAATTCATTCCCCAAAAAGTAGGCAAATGATTATTCCTAAAATGGCCATTTGTTCGTGTCACCCTCTTCCTGAAAAATGATTAATGTTTTCCTATTTGCATTAGGATGACACAGTCCCCCATTACTGGGGAAATTACGTGAGGGAAGAATCCAAGTTCAGATTTAAACTAATGTCCTCATTTCATGTCCAATGCTCTATCCACTGCACCCCCAGTTGCCTACATAATTGTGTATTATCTATGGCTACATGGTCAGTAACTCTCTCATTATTTGAATTCAGTCTTAGCAGTTCAACGCTAAGCTCTTATACATTACACTATATCGATAATAATCAGACCCTTTGAGTTGGAATGGTTTCATTCTTTCATTGCTTACCCCAAGGTGATAGACATGGGACACTTAATTATTTGATTGACTGGAGATGTGTGGGGGAGGGGAGTAGGGCAGAGATAATCCTGATTTTAAATTGGAGAAGGACAATTTCCCCGTTCCTGTCTAGAAACTGTATTTTTATCTAAAGCTCAGATTTGGGACATAAAGTCAACATTGTGTAGTTGAAAGAACATTCGTATGTCTTTCAAGAGATCTGGGTTCCAGCTCCAGATTTTCCAGTAATGGGCAATGTGACCTGAATCAATTCATTTTCTCACCAGATATTTGACATGCTTTAACAAGGTGGTCTCTTAGATCCTTTCTATGTCTGATATTCTATTGTATAAATTCTTATCCGTCTTTAATATTCCAGCGCTAGAATATTTTTCTTCTAAAGTCCTTTCAATCTCATTAAAGATCCGTTTTCTCTGTACTTGCTGTCCTCCTCTCTGCTTTTTCTTTAATTGGTGTCCTCTTTGAGTTTCCCATTCTCCATTCTTAGGTCTCTATTCTTTGGTCTAACGTCCCTCCCAGATCTCAATCCTTTGACCTATGAAACCATCATCTCCTAGAATCTTTCACTTCATTTCTGTAACTAACCCAACGAAATCCTTGTGTTGTTGAATTCCTTGTTCTTAGTCTTCTTACGATCAAACCAGGTCCATATTCCCTTTTTCCAAAATCCCTGCACATTCTGAATTGGGATGGCCATAGTTCCTTATCACTTTTCTTCTATGCTAATCCTCCTTCCTTTACCAGGAAAAGAGAGGGACAATTTGAATTAGGAATTATACTTCTTTTAGAAAGAAAGTATCACATTCCTTCATAAGGAAAATTAACATCAAACACACATGATTCTATCCTTATCCCCAGCCACATTTCAACATACGATTTATTGTCCTCTTTGCTCTTCTGGACATATGTGATCCTCCATATACTTTCCTTAAGGTCAGCAGTGGATAGTGCAATGGGCCTGGAGTCAGGAAAACTAATCTTACTGAGTACAAATCTAACCTTAGATAATGGCAAGTCCCTTAAACCTATTCGTCTCAGTTTCCTCATCTGTAAATGCTCCAGATAAAGAAATGGCAAACCACTTCAGTATCTCTGCCAAGAAAATCCAAAATGAGGTCATGGAGAATCACACATTACTGACAATGACACAACAACAACGGCAATCACCCCTTCTTTGTGCCATTGCACTGGCTGTGCCTTCTGCCTGTAAAGCTCTACCTTCTCACTCCTTCCTCTTGGAATCCCTTGTTTCCTTCCAAATTCAGCTGAAGCCACTTTTTATATGCAACCTCCCTTGGTGCTCCCATCTGTAAGTATTCTATTTTCTCCCAAATACTGTGTGTTCTTTTTTGTATTTATTCTGTATCTACTTATACATGTACATGTTTTCTCCTGAATTAAAATGTAAACTTCATGCATGATTGCGTTCTATCACCATCACTTAGCACACAGTTCCTGACATACCTTAACTTCTTACTAACTGCTGATTGATTCTAAGTTGTCTTCTATTTTAAACATTCTGTCTTCTAAGGTTCCTTTTAGTATGCAGGTACACTGGTGGATAGAGGAATGGGCATGGAGTCAGGAAGATCTGGCTTTAAATGTGACCTGAGTTCCTTGCTGTCTGGGTGACCTGGGCAAGGAACTTAACCATTGTCTCTCTCAGTTACATTAACTGCAAAATGGAGAAAATTACAACACTTGCCTGTAAGGGTTATTATGAGACTCAATGGAGGTACTGTTGGTAAAGTGCTAGCACAATGCCTGTCACACAGTAGGTGTCATATAAATGCTTATTCTCTTCCTTCCCCCATCTTACACTAACTTTCCAAAACTTACATGCGGAAGTCTTTTTCAAGTCTGACATTCTGTCTCCTATGTCATCAGGTCCTTCTAAGTTTCAATATGTTATATTCTAAAACCCTCTCTAGTCCTGTGAATCTCTGATGTTCTAGGTTTTAATCTCTTTGAATTATGTTCCTTAAAATATAAATCTTGTTGCCTTTTTGTTCTAAGTTTCTTCTAAGTGCTTTTCAGTTTGACATTTTATGTTCCATAGGCCCTTAAGCTCTTCTGTTCCTCTGTGTTTTCTAGTCTCTTTAGGTCTAAGTTCCTCTGATTTTATGAGACTTGTTCATATCACTACTTCGTGTGGGTTTTCCCCCTTGAAATTCACAGAAAGTACCTTTTTATACATATTCCTTTTTGGTTGTTTGGGCTGCAGCTTTTCTTTTGCTCCAGAGAGATTCAGCTATGTTTTCTCACCTGGTCTCCTCACAGCTGAGAATTTCAGTCAGGGAGCTAGCTCAAGCTGTGAGTTCTTGCAGATGAGAAAGGTCTTGAGGTTTGTGCATGAGAACAGGATTCAGCTCTGTCTCAAAAGAACGGCATATGAGGATGATTGTAGGTGCTTTTACAGGGAATTCCGGTACCCTAGGCTCTAATTCCCTGAGCTCCTTGTTAAAGAGAAATACCAAATAATTATCTTTTATCTAGCCCAGCTCCTTAGCGCTGCAGCATGTTTATGGGAAGAAATTGGCCCAAGTTCAATTTATTTTCACAATGCTGCCATGTTAAAAATATTGAGATCTCCATGATGGAAAATGCTATACATATCCAGAGAAAGAACTATGGAATCTGAATGTATTTGTGCTTTGGTTTCTTTTTTGTAACTTTTCCCTTTTGTTCTCTTTCTTCTTTCACAGTACGAGTAATGTCGATATAGGTTTAACATTTTAACATGATTGCTTGCCATCTTGGGTTCGGAAGATGCAGGAAGGAGGGAGAAAAAAATCTGGCACTCAATGTTTTACAAAAAGTGAATGCTGAAAACTATCTTTACATGTAATTGGAAAATGTAAAGTACTATTTCTAAAACAATGCATTGAGATTCCTCTGTGTTTCTTTCTTTTTTCTGTGGAAGAAACATTAGATTTCGGAGGATGGAATATTATTATTGGATAAGAAATGTTTTATGGTTACCCTTCCATATTGGTCCTTCCCTTTTTAATTCCTTTCACAGTGTGTGCAGTATTGATTTGCTTTTGGTTCATTCCTTTTGCAGTGCTAAGCACATGTGGCCAGTTCGTCTTGCCTGTCATCCATTGATGCCATGAGTCATGATTCTTGTACTTCTTATAATTCTCCAGAAGGAAGGAATAGTTTCATTTCCCAGAGGATTTGCTCTCCATCCCTAGAATTCATGGCAGTCTTTCTGAACTTAAAATAAAGCTCCTGCCAATGAATGCCTCTTTTCTTGTGTTCAAGGGGCTCCTGAATTCAAATGCACAAGTTCTCCAGGTATGTATTGGGGTCTTTAAGGAAACCAATGGCCCCTAGTATCTTTCAATTTTTCTATCTTCTTAGGTTTGTTTTGTCATAGGGGGATATCAGTGTTTGATATCTACTATATGACATGCAAGTTAAAGGTTTTTTTACCAGAAGCCTGAAGACTGAGTTAATAACCCATCTGCAGATGTCTGCTTCTGTCTTACAAGCACATGGATTTCCCGTTGTGCAATTTGTTTCCTTTGGGTTGTCTTGCTTGCATTCATCCACATCAAATGGTCATCAGAGTAGATCCGTTGTGTGAATTCTTGGTAAAAAACACAACTAGTGTTAAAATACTCAGTGTTAAATGCCTTTTTTTATTATTATAGTTTTTCCTGTGACAAATGGAGTCACACTGTCACTGACAGTACAAAATCAATGATGAATAGACCTGTTAAGTCTTAGCACAAATCAAAGCATTGACACCAACCATTTCAGTGGTCATGCCATTCTTCATCTTAATACACTTCTGGAAAAACCAGCAGTTTTGTTCAATGATATCCTTGGTGAATCAATGCAAATTATTATTTTTATTAAATCTTGATCTTTGAGTACACATTTAAAAAAATCTGTGTGATAAAATGGGAAGTATGCAGGAAGCACTTTTGCTACAAACACAACTATGACGGCTCTATTGAGAAAAAGCACTTGTGCCATTGGTTGAGGTGTGAGCAGAAGGAAGCACTTTTCCCATGTATGCCTTTGTTACTTGAAAGAATAACTTGACAGACCTACTATGGTTACTATGCCTTGGGTATTTGGTAGACATCTTTTTCTTAAAGAAAGAAGTATACTTGTTTTTTCAAGGAAGTTAGGAAGAGCAGTAGATTGATTTCTGGGCTCAGAGTCAGGAAGAGGTAATTTTAAATCTGGCCTCAGTCACTTCCTGGCTATTTGACTCTTGGCAAGTGATTTAAGCTGTCTGTCTCAATTTCCTTATCTATGAAATGGAGAGAATAGAACCACACACCTCTCCACATTGTTGTGAAGATCCTATCAGATAATATATGTGAAGAACAAGAATGTGCAACGTTGTGGTACAATGGGTGGAGTGCTGGGCCTGAAGTTGGAAAGTCTCATCTTTCTGAGTTCCAATCCAGCCTTAGACACTTACAATCTATATGACTCTGGACAATTCACTTAACTCTGTTTGCCTTATTTTCTCTTCTGTAAGATATGATCTGGAAAAAGAGATGGCAAGCAACTCCAGTATCTTTGCTAAGAAATCTCTAAATGGAGTCATAAAGAGTCAGACATGACTGAAACAACTGAAGAACAACAATATTTATGAAGAACTCAGCTGGGTGCCTGGGAAGCACAAAGTAGACACTATATAAATATTAGTGATCAGTCATCACTAATGTCATGATGACTAAAGTCATCAAAATGACTGAATGAAAGTAGGGACTTGCTTGAGCTCTCCCCTAAACCTCCCCAAATAACTGTGAAAATGGCTCTAACTAAATTCTAAGTAACAGAATCCACAAAATGGCAGAGTGAAATTTGTTTTGAAGATTCACAGAAAATATATGTGGCACCAGTTTGGGAGAAGATCACAGTCCAGTGTTGGCTGTGCCAGCATAGGTGGGGTCCTAGCAAGGGCAGATCAAGACTCAGGGAATGAAATCACTGGGAATTGTAGCAGTTTCCAGGCTTCTCACATGCAAAACGCCAAAGACAACTTAGAAAATCAGCAGGAAAGGGCAGTTGGACCTGGGTGAGAGAGGAGTGTGGTCCAGTCCCAGGTCCAGCTGGTGGCAGTAGCAGCAGCCTCTTCAGGAGCCCTCAGTCCACAGATGGTAGGGGGATCAAGTAGCTGCTTGAGGGAGATTTCAAGGATTTTTTTTTTTACTGGTGCTGGTCAGGATTCTCTTGTTTTTCCCTTGTTTAGATCTGGGTTGTGGTCCAGGGTGGCGTCCTGAGTTGAGAAACAGTGCAATCAGGGTGGAGCGTCTGATAGCAGTGTAAAGGGAATCCTCCTTACAGTTCCAAGGCAGAAAGGAGCACTTGTTGTCACTGACAGGCAAGGAGAGAAATATACACTTCTTCTTTGAACATGCAACCTTGGAAGAACTGGAAATTTACAGGTCCTCAGACATATTTCTGAACACATCTGCACAGTATCCCTCAAGCTTCAGATGCTGCACCCTCATGATGGAAGGAAATTCTACTTTAAGAAACAGCTAAAAGTAAAATAATTTGGTAGGAAAGTGAGCAAATAGGAGAAAAAATTCAGATTACAGAATCTTACTTTTCTGACAGCGGAGATCAAAACATACAATCAGACGAAGGCAATCAAAACTCCTACATCCAAATCCTTCAAGAAAAATATGCATGGTTTGCAGGTCGTGGAAGACCGCAGAATGAATTTTGAAAATCAAGTAGGAGAAGTGGAGGAAGAATTTGGAGGAGAAATGAGGGTGATGCGAGAAAATCATGAAAAATGTGTCAACAGACTATTAAAGAAGACTCCCCAACATGCTTTAGAAAACAACATTTTAAAAATAGACCTCACTCAAATGACAAGGAGTTCCAAAAAGCCAATGAGGAGAAGAATGCCTTAGAAAGCAGAAACTGCCAAATGGAAAAGGAAGTCCAAAACTCACTGAAGAATACAACTCCATAAGCATGAAAATGGAGCAAATGGAAGCTAATGATTTTATGATAATTCCAGAAATTATGAGACAAAACCAAAAGAATGAAAAAATAGAAGAGGATGTGAAAAATGTCATTGGAAAACAACTGACCTGGAAAATAGACCCTGGAGAGATAATTTAAAAATGACTTCACTATCTGAAAGCCATGATCAAAAGAAGAGTGTAGACAAGATCTTTCAATAAATTATCAAGGAAAACTGCCCTGACATTCTAGAACCATAGGGTAAAATAGAAATGGAAACTATTCCCTGATCATCTCCTGAATGGAATCCCAAAAGAAATACTTCTGGGAATATTGCAGGCAAATTCCAGAGTTTCCAGGTCAAGGAGAAAATATTGCAAGCACCCAGAAATAAATAATTCAATCATTATTGAACAATCATCAGGGTCACATAAGATTTAGCAGCTTTTAAATTAAGGGATTGGAGGTCTTGTAATATGATATTCCAGAGGTCAAAGGAGCTAGGATCAAAACCAAGAATCACCTGCCCAGCAAAACTGAATATGATATTTCAGAGGAAAAATGGACATTCAATGAAAAAGAGCACTTTCAAGCATTCTTGATGGAAAGGACAGAGCTGAATCGGAAATTTGCCTTTTAAATACAAGAACCAAAAGAACCATTAAGAGATAAACATGAAATAGAAATCATATGGGTCTTATGAAAGTGGAATGGTTTGTATTCCCATATGGAAAGATTACATTTGTAATTTATGAGAACTTTCTCAGTATTAGGGTAGTTGCAGGAAATATATATCTGTATCTATCTATCTATATACACACACACACTCATATATATGCATATACACATATATATGCACATATATAATATACATATATGTATATATATTATATACATTATATATACACACTCATACATTAGAGGTATATATATGTGTATATATTTCTGTTTCTACATACACACATACACACACACATATATATATGTGTGTGTATGTGTGTGGACAAAGGACATAGTGTGAGTTGAATATGAAGGGATGATACTGAAAAGGTATGATATTTAAAAAATAAATTAAGAAATGAAATTTATTAGTGAGAGAGAAATGTACTGGGTGAAGGAGAAAGTGAGAGATAGAATGGGTATTCTTATCTCATATAAAAGAGATAAGAAAAAAGTTTTACAATGTAGGAGATGAGGGGATTGGTGAATGGGAATGAGTGAATCTTAAAGCCAGATTTGACTTAAGAAGGGAATAATATACACATTCAACTGGGAATGAAAATCTATCTTACCCTAAAGAGAAGTAGAAAGGAAGAGGATAAGCAATAGAAGGGAGGGAAAATAGCAAAAAGGGTTAATGAGAAGCAAATGCTTTTGATGAGGGACATGGTCAAAGAAGAGAACGGGATAAATGTGGGGGCAGGATGGAATAGTGGGAAATATAGTTAGTCTTTCACAACATGAGTATTATGGAAGCGTTTTGCATGACTACACACGTGGGAATTATATGGAATTGTCTTCCTTCTCAATGAGTGAGGGTGAGGAGTAAAGAATAGAGTGAATGTAGAACTCATACTTTTAAAAACGAATGTCAAATATTGTCTTTTACATGCAACCGGGAAATAGAATATACCGCAATGTAGTATAGAAGTCTATCTTCCCCTACAGTAAAGTAGTGGGCAACTTGAGAAGACAGGGGTATGATTGAAGGGTGATTGGGGAAAGACTAACCAGAATGCATGGCCTCTTGGGCTTGGGAGAAGGGCAAGACAGGGAGAAAATTTGGAACTCAAAATCTTACGTAAGTGAATGTTGAAAACTAAAAATAAATGCAAAAAATTAGTGATTATTATTATGACGTTGATTGTATCTGTTGCCAACAATAAAATTAAACTTTTCAGTTGAAAATCAGTGTTTTGTGAAACTTTAAACTGCTATTGCGATCTTGACAGATCCCAAATATGTAAAAGACATTTCTGATGAAGTTAGTGGTGATATTGTGAATGAGATATTTTGATAATATCCAATTAAATGTATCAATATTTGGAAGGTCTTCATAACTCCTAGAAGAAATCTTTTCTAAGTGATCAGTGCATGTCATTACAGAATCTTGCATCCAATGTTCAAAGATAGACCAACGGATAATGTAACAATTAATGGCAAGTTCATTAATATGCTTTCAGATTTCACATAAAAACTAACTTTGAAGAAACTATTTCTTCTTGAGTTTTGATGTATCAAAGAAAAATACCCACAATTATCTGAGAATTCTATGAAAATTCTTGATTTTCCAAGAACATACCTCTTTGAGGCTGGATTTAGTCAGTTCTGCTGTAGCACAACATATCCTAAGTCATGTATGTTAAAAAAAACCCAGAGGTCATAGAAGAAATGGGGTTATCTGAGCTACACTAAACTTCTTCAGTGACACATGCAAAGAGACAGGAATGTAATAAAAACATTAGCTTTTTATGTACATCAAATTTTTAAGAAAAGCAAAATTACTACAATAAATAGTGAGTCATCCATTGCCCACTGTTGCTCAATCTACACTCTGCCCTTATAAACAAGAGGGCAGCCTTGGTAGGGTCAACTGCAGGGCCATGATAGAAGGTAAAGGGAGTGATTGGGTGGGATGAATGGGTACAGGATCAGTCCTCTTTCATCCACTGCTCTTCCTGCATCAGAAGAGACACAATTAATATGACATTTACTATGAAAAAGCACTGCAATTTATGAAAATAGGCACTGGAGGAGTTGTGTCTCATGAGTGTAAGGGCATATGTGTGCCATTTTGATTTTGCCCACATAGGTCTATCTGGATGTGGCTTACAGGGAATGAGGTGTAAACTTCTCCAACATTTTCTCCATCCACTGTTATCCAAAGGAAACTTTGATCTCAGCAAGAAGGGGAAGTAAGATTTTGAAGACAGAGGATGTCCACTCTCCTTTCCTCAAAGAGAGAGAGAGAGGGTAGAATTATGTGTAGCAGATTCCTTGAATATTGTTTGTCCTTGAGAAATAACTTTCAGGCTCAAACTCAACTCTTGATTGCTGTTCATTACTGGGAATTGAGTGTCCATATATGTCAACTTCTTCCTGGAGTATTTCTCCTGTGCCTTGTCTCTCAATTCTGTGTCAGAAGAGCTGAGATCTCTCTTTTCTCCTTGTTCTGGAGCCACACTTTTAGTAAATATGAATATTTAGTTTAGAGAGGACAATGTATGATTGATCCGGCAATCTGTGTCAGACATCACCTTCATCATCTTCATCACCTTCACATCTTGTCTGACTCTTTTTCTTACAATGATATGCCCTATTAAATACCAATATTTGTTGCATCCATGAAGTTGTATTGCATTTGCGTAAATGTAAAATAATGTTGGTGATGAGAAGATCATGAGATGCACAAATCCTTAGTAGTAAATGATTATTGTTATTATTTTTTTTCTGACTCTGTTCTTCCCAAGGTCTCCATATCATATCTGATGGTCTGCCTATTCTGGCATTCAAGTCACCACAAATTATAAGCTTATCAGCCTTTGGCACATTAATGATGGTGATCTCTAGGTCTTCATAAAATTTTTTGTGGCCTAATCAAAAATTGTCAAGGTGAGAGTATATGGTGGTGTTGTGGTGCTTTTCTGTAAATATCAATTGTATTATTATAAACCTGTCCTTAACGCCTTTTCAGAGGTGTATAAGCATGTTGCCTAGATGAATTCTGATTGAAAAAATCTATTTCAGCTTCACAGAGTTACCTATCAATGCAGCTTTTCCAGAAAAACATGTATCCAGATCTTACTTTGTTAATCTGGTCTTCATTTGCTAACCTTGTTTCACTCAGGGCTATAGTTCAGATGTGATGCCTGTTGAGTTCTCTCATGACAAAAGTTGTTTGACTTTTAGGTCTACTGTATTTCATGTTTTTCATAAGCATATACATATTCCATGTTCCGATGGTGAATGGAATCATCTTTGCAAAAGATTTTTAAAAAAATATTTTAGTGTATAATCCCTTCCAGCTATGGTGATCAGACCAAAGTTACATTACATAAGTTGACAATTTTCAGGACACCTTTTCTAGCCCCTTTCTCATGGCAGGAGGTGAGCAGTGTAGTGCTTAATAAAGGGTGCTCAACACACAGCAGGATGCTGAATCCCACTTCTACTTAAGTGAAGTGAGAGGATGATGCTATGACTTGGTCCACCTGTGTGCAGGATTGTTACTACAGCTCCCAGGGTGTCTGCAACTGCTGCTTCATCCTGTGCCTGTCACCACAGAAATATGAGGTAGATAAACATGGTTAAAAAAAGATATCAATGATGTCTTTTGACTTGGGTGTGATTGGATTTTAATAAGCTCTAAATTGCCAGAGTTTCACATTGCATCCTGGGACACCTCCAGTTTTCCAGATAAATATCTGGCCACTGTTCCCAGATGGCTCTGGAGGAGAAAGTGAGTCTCATGCCCTTGCACAGCCCTCCCTCACTGAAATCAAAGTCAACAGTAAGTCATGCCATCATCTTGATGTCATGATCCTCTTTGAGAGTCAAAGACAAAAACAGCAACAAATGGATTCAATGAGGCAGAGTTGCTGGAAGTAGTCAGCTTCACTGTCTTTCAGAATCATCGAAGTCCAAGTAAGTGGTAAGACAAGACTGACAACTGGTTCAGTTCTCTACTCATCAAGTCACACTGTGTCTTATGCTGGTCAAGAGGGCAACAGATGAACTTCATATGACATTAGAAGAGACTCATTGCAAACCTTCTCCTGCAGCTCTGAGGCTGTTGTCTGAGATACAGGCATCAAAACTCAAGAAGATATCTCATAGTCATACAGTGAATTCTGGTCATCGAGTGATGACCGTCCTTAAGGCTTCTTTCACGTCCTTGTTCCTGAGGCTGTAGATAAAAGGGTTCAGTATAGGAGTGACCACAGTGTACATCACAGCTGTTGCTGTATCTTTTTGGATTGTGTGAGTGAATGTGGGGCTGAAGTACACTTGAATGATTGTCCCATAGAAGAGACAGAGCACAGTGAGTTGGGATCCGCAGGTGGAGAAAACTTTCTTCTTCCCTCTCACAGATGATATCTTCAGCACAGCTAGGAAAACGTGAATGTGGGACATCAGTGTAGCAATGAAGGGGAGAAATGTTGTCCGTGCTCCTACTATAGAGATCATGAAGTTATTGATGAGTGTGTCTGAGCAGGTCAACTTCAGTAGGAGACTGAGATCACAGAAAACAATGAGGGATTTCATCGTGGTCACAGAATGAGAGTTGGGTTAACAATGTGATTTGCGTCAGGGCATTATTATAGACCCAAAACCAAGATACTCTTACAAGAAGGGCATAGACCTTTGGAATCATGACTGTGTTGTAGTGTAGTAGGGCACAAATAGCCACATAGCAGTCATAAGCTGTGGTGGTGAAAAGGACAATATCCATCCCTGCAAAACAAGGGAGGAAGTATATTTGTGTCAGGCACTCAGTGTAAGGGATTGACTTTGTTTCCTCAAAAT
Organism: Bettongia penicillata ogilbyi; assembly: GCA_023548195.1. Classification (NCBI taxonomy): domain Eukaryota; kingdom Metazoa; phylum Chordata; class Mammalia; order Diprotodontia; family Potoroidae; genus Bettongia; species Bettongia penicillata. The sequence goes on along the minus strand of JAJHZJ010000315.1, from coordinate 1,373,220 downwards.
TCTTAGAAATGATTGAAGAGATGGAAGAGCAGTAGCAACCATTTAGAGTCAGCATAACTTCATGAGTAACTCAGATGAAATAACTTCTTTTTTTCCTCCATATTCATAGACAGGTAGACCATGCCACAGCTGCAAACTCAGTGCACCTAGGTATTAATAAAACTTTCAAAAAGTCTCTCAAAAAGTCATAGTGTACACCAAGGAGAGATGTTGGCTAGATGATTGTACAATGTCACAGTCTAATTTTTGATTTTATGAACTCCCCATCTTTGGAGATGTCTAAATGAAAGTGACTCAAGATAGTTTATCTTTTTTGGATTTCATTTTTTTCAGAGTTTTCTGAGTTCTGATCCTGTCACCAACCAATATTCTATTCCCAGAAATGTCTTGTCAACCCCAAAATCACTTAGTGTGTCATCTCTAGCTTCACACAAACTATTGATAAAAATGTTGGCAGATATTAAATAATCATAGAGTACTTGTTTTCAGATATGTTACAGAGGGGATTCCTTTTAAGTGATAGATTAAACTTCATGAACTCCTTGGAATCTTCTCCTTTTGAACTTGTAACAGTGGCCCCCTTGTGAACAGGGAAAGAACAGATTTCTTAGAATGGATGATTACTGCTATGGACTTTGGAGAAAAGGCTCCTGACTTAAAAAGGGACTGGATTACGACCTTTAATGTTTCTTATATCTCTGAGAACTTTGTTTAATATCTTCATGATCATCATCATGGCTGACTCTAATATAATACCTAATTAGCAACATACTTCACGTCTTGATGTTCTGTGTACTATCTATGAGATATCTTATTTCATTTGGCCTTCACAATAACGACATAGTTAGGATACATGCATCACTACAGGTATTGTTATCTTCATTTTACTAATGAGGAAACTGACACTAAGAGATTATGTGATTTTTTTCTCTAAAATAAGAATTCATAACATTTCTTATATGTTGGGCTTTCTTTTTTAGCTATTAGGTGAAGTCTATGGATCGTTCTCAGAATAAAGTTTTTAAATAGATCAAATTAGTGAAGAAAATCCCAAATTTCAGTTAGATATTACTGAAAATAGAGATATGATTTTGTCCTATTTCAGTTTACAGTTCCCTTCAAAACTATCCATGGATCTCTAGATTAATATCCTCTTCTATAAACACCTCCTAAATTTGTCCTCCTTTCTCCATTCACACATATGGCTTCTCTCTGTGTTCAAATTCTCATCACTTCCTTCCTTAACTGTTGCAATATCTTCCTAACTAGTCACTTGTCCTCCTGTCTTTTCCCTGTTCAATCAGTTCTCCAAAAAGCAGCGAAATGATTATTCCTAAAATGTCCATTTATTCATATTTTTCTCCTTCTCAAAAATATTAATGGCTCCCTATTTGCATAAGGATGACACAGTCACCCATTACTGGGAAAATTACGTATGATAATAACCTAAGGCTAGATGTGAACTAACGTTGTCTTGATTTCAGTTCTAATGCTCTATCTACTGCACCACCAGATACCTCTGCAAATGTCTAGTAGCCATGGCTACATGGTCAATTTTCTCTGAGAATTTTAGTTCAGTCTCAACTGTTCAAATTTCAGCATTCTATTCCTTATGCTATGGCAATAAAAATCAGATGGCTGGAGTTGGAATGATGGCATTCTTTCATTGCTTACCCCAAGGTAATAGACATGAGACAATTATTTGATTGATTGGGGATATGTTGGGAAAAGGAGAAGAACAGTGATAATCCTGATTGAAAATAAGAAAAGGACAATTTCCTTCTTCTTGTCTAGAAATTGTATCCTTCTCTAAAGCTACAGATTTGGGAAACACAGGCAACACTGTGCAGTTGAAAAACATTGTCTTGCCTTTCAGAATATTTTCCAGTAATGGACATTGTGACCTGAATCAACTAATTTTCTCACCAGATATTTGAGATGTTTTAACAAGGCTGTCTCTCAGTTCCTTTCCATGTCTGATATTATATTACACAAGATCTTATGCACCTTTGATATTCCAGATCTAGAACATTTTTGTTCTACAGTCCTTTCAGTCTTGTCAGAGATCAGTGTTCTCTGTGCTTGCTGCCCGTCTGTCTGCTTTTTCTCTAATTAGTGACCTCTTTTGAGTCTCCTATTTTCTTTTCTTTGCTCTCCTTCAGCTCTGACAGTCCATGCTCACAGATGCCTCCTGGCTCTGTTCTTTGCTCTAAACCTTCTCCCAGATCTAAATCTTTTAACCTTTGATACCATCCCATCCTAGAATCCTTGACATCATTTCTCTAATTAACACAACTGAATTCCTGACTTGTTGAATTCCTTGTTGTTATTCTTCCTGTGATGAAGCCAGGCCCGGATCCACTTAGTCTAGAATTCCTGCAGATTCTGAATTGGGATGGCAATAGTTCATTATCTTTTCTTCTATGCTAATCTTCCTTTTAGCAGGAAAAGAGAGGGACAATTTGAATTTGGAATTATAGTCCTTTTAAAAAGAAAGCATCACATTCCTTCATAAAGGAAATTAACAGCAAAGCACACACAATTACTCCCTTCCACCTGGCCATATTTCAACGTCAAATATTTGATGACTTCGTTGCTCTTTGGGACATATGTGATCCTCCATATGCTTTCTTTGTGGGCAGCAGTGTGTAGAGAACCAGGCCTGGAGTTAGGAAGACTCATCTTCCTGAGCTCAAATTTGACAGTATACACTTACTAGCTGTGTGACCCTGGGCAAGTCCCTTAACATTATTAGTGTCAGTTTTCCCATCTCTAAAATGAGCTGGAGAAGGAAATGGCAAACCACTCTAGTGTCTCAACCAAGAAAATCCAAAATGGAGTCATGCAGAATCAGGTATGACTGAAAAATGGCACAATACCAACAAAAACAAACATTCACTCTTTGTGTCTTCACACTGGCTGTGCCTTCTGCCTGTTAAGCTCTACCTTCTCCTTCTTGGAGGTACCCTCTACCTTTTTTCCTCTTGGGATCCCTTGTTTTCTTCGAAATTCAGTTTCAATCACTTTTTACATTCAGCCTCCCTTGGTGCTCTCATCAGTAAGTATTCTAGTAGTTCATTGATGACTTGGTCAATTTGACTTTCAGGTCTACTGGATTTCATGTTATTAATAAGCATGGACATATTCCATGTTCTAATGGTGAATGGAATAATTTTTGCAAGAGATTTTGCACATTTATTTTTTGTGTTTTCAATACAGTGCAGGATCTGCTCCAGTTACGGGGAGCAGGACAGCATTAGGTTAGGTGAAGTTGAAAATTTTTAGGACTCTTTTAATAGCCCCTTTCTCATGCCAGAATATGAACAGTGCAGTCCTTAATAAAACCTCAGATACCTAGGGGACTCCTGAATCCCCCTTCAGCTTACTTGGGATGAGAAATAGGCTAGGCCACCTGCGTGTCAGGTTGTGACTAGGGCTCCAAGTGTATCTTCACCTGCTGCTTCATCTCTTGCCTATAACCACATACTATGAGATAAGTAAAAATGTTTTAAAAAAGACATGGATGATGTACTTTGACTTGTACATAATTGGAGGAAAATTAGCATCAAATGGCCAATGTCTCCTATTGCATCCCGGGTCATCTCCAGTTGTGCTGATGAATATCTGGTCACTGGACCTAGATGGGTCTGGAGGAGAAAGTGAATCTGTTGACCTTGCACAGTCCTCACTCACCCAAATTACAATCAATTGTGAGTCATGTCATCATCTTGATGTCATGGTCCTCTTCTAGAACAAAAGAGTGACACAATAACAACAATTGGATTTAAGTGAGGCAGAATTGCTGGGAATAGTCAGTTTTGCTGTCTTTCAGAATACTCAAAGTCCAGTGGTAAGACAAGTCTGACAATCAGTTCTGTGCTCTACTCATCACATCACTCTGTGTCCTATACAGATCAAGAGGGAAATAGATGGACTTCATGTGGCCTTAGTGAAGACTCACTGCAAAATTTCTCCTGCAGGTCTGGTGTTGTTGTCTGAGACACAGGCATGAAAGCTCCGGAAGATATATCATAGTCATAGAGAGAATCCTGGTTTCCTGATGAGCATCCTCAAGGCTCCTTTCATGTCCTTGTTCCTTAGGCTGTAGATAAAAGGGTTCAACATGGGAGTGACCACAGTGTACATCACAGTTGCTACTATATCTTGTTGGGCTGTGTGGGTGGATGTGGGGCTGAAGGACACTCCCATGATTGTCCCATAGAAGAGACAGACCACAGTGAGGTGGGATCCACAGGTGGAGAATGCTTTCTGTTTCCCACTCACAGATGAGATCTTCAGTACAGCCATAAAAATGTTAACGTAGGAGATCAATATTCCAATGAAGGGGAGAAATATTGTCAGTTCTCCCTCTGTGTTGATCATCAAGTCATTGATGAAGGTGTCTGAGCAGGCCAATTTTACCAGGGGACTGAGGTCACAGAAAAAATTCGGGATTTCATTGTGGCCACAGAATGAGAGTCGGTTCAGTAACATGGTGTGTGTCAGAGCATTATTATAAGCCAAAACCCAAGACACTCCTACAAGAAGGGCACAGACTTTCGGAGTCATGACTACATTGTAGTGTAATGGGGCACAAATAGCCACATAACGGTCATAAGCCATGGTAGTGAGGAGAAAAATATCCATCCCAGTGAACCAAATAAAGAAGAATACTTGTGCCAGGCACCCAGAATAAGAGATCATTCTCTTTTTGGATATGTAATTATTCAGCATCTTGGGAATTGTGGTTGAGGTGAAACAGATGTCGACAAGGGACAAGTTACTGAGGAAGAAGTACATCGGGGTGTGGAGATGGGGATCAGAGATAATAGCCCATATGATGAGCAGGTTCCCCAGCCCTGAGATCAGGTACATAATGAGGAATAAGATGACCAGGGTCATTTCCTGTTCTGGCTGATCTGAAAGGCCCAGGAGCATGAATTCAGAGACTCTCGACTTATTTCTCCCTTCCATATGTCTGTTTGGAAGCAAATATAGAATGAAATAAGCATTTAAAACAAACCATTCAAGGTTCATCAGAAAGTTTTTTATGAATAAAATCAGTAAAAGTGCAAGTGGAAGAGAATTCGGAGAGTAGGAATACATGAGAAGTCACTTCTCATAGTGTATAATCTGAAATAAACATGAAGTCGATTGCAATATATGTAACAGAAGGGCCATTCTCTAATCGACACATCATCAGATATGAACAAAAAGTTTTCAGAAGAATTATAAGCCATCGTTGCCTACTTGAAAATGCCACCTTAATCAAGAAATATAAGAGAAATGCAAAATAAAAGAACTATGACACCCTGAAAACTGGCAGAAAAGAGCAAAATCAGGCAAAGTTAGTCCTGGAGAGGGTGTGGAAAAATAGGCATGAGCAACTTTTGGTAGTAGGGCAGTGAAGTGATTCAAAGAGGACTGTTTTCAATTAGAAATTGTGCAGGAATAAACGGGAAGAAAGGTTGACATTATCGAGAGATTGAAATGTCAAACAAAGGAGTTTACATATGTTCCTGTCTATAATAGGAGGCCTTTGGAGTTCACTGAGCCGTGGGAGATAATGATCAGATTTAACTTCTCAAAAGTCACCTTGGTGAGAATTGTGCACATACCAGCAGCCTTGGTTTGTATATTGCATTATCCAACTAATTTTCTTAATAGCTAAAATTCATTCTGGAGAAGTGAGTACAGAAGTAACTGTGGTAGAAAGACAGAAAGTATCAACACGGAGGTTTTTTTCAAAAAGTTGTCTTGAGGGCACATTTTATGAAATTTACCATGGGCGCACAAAAATGCTTTTTAAGGTTCTGCTGGACTCTGAGAGGCTCATTAAACAGAGTGTGTGCTCTGATAGCTCCAAGATGGAAAAATCTTCAACTATAGGAATGAAATTCTGAAGATTCAAATAATTCTCATGTGGCTTATATCTTACAGCATTTACCAAGATAGGGTTAAAATGCATTTATAGCCTATATATAAAAAGGAGATGTTGTTAGAAAATTTGAAGACCATGGAACATATTAGCTATCATCCTTATGGATGGGTGAATAATTCATGAAGAAGCAAGTGACAGAGTGTATTTTAAGATGTAAAATAGATAATTTCTATTACATTAAATTAAAAACTTTTAGAAGAAATAAAACAATGTAGCCAAAATCACAAGAGAAATAGAAAACTTGGAAAAAACCTTTTTTAAATAGTCTGTTCCTCAGGGAGAGTAGTCATATCTGAAATACATAATGAACTTTGTCAAATCTGTAAGAATATGAGTCATTCCCCAATTGATAAAGAGTCAAAGGAAATGAACAGGTAGTGTTCTGATGAGGAAATCAAAACAATATAATCACATAAAAATGTTCTAAAATATTATTGGTTAAAGAAATGCAAATTAAAAGTAGCTTGAGATATGATTTTGCACCTCTCTGACTAACCTGATGAAAGGAGAAATCGACAAATCATTGAGGCGATGTGGGAAAACTGGGACCTTAATTCATTGTTCGTGGATTTGCAAGCTGATCCAACCACTTTTGAGAAAGATTTGAAATTATAGCCCCAAAGTTATTAAATTGCCTATGCCATTTGGCCAAACAATAACATTATAATAGACCAGTTTCCCAAGATGATTAGGGAAAGTGGAAAAGGACCTATGCGTTCTAAAATATTTACAGCAGCTCTCTTTGTGGGGGCAGATAACTGGAAATTGCAGGGATGCCCAACAGTTGGGATGGGATTAAACAAATTGTGATATATGTTCACGATGGAATATTAACTTCTTAGAAGCAATGAAAAGTATGGAGAGAACTCCATGAAATAATGAAGAGTGAAAGGGAGAGAACCAAGAGAACATGGTATACAGTCGCAGTCACATGGTTTTAAGAACAACTTTGATCCACCAAGCCTTCTTTGTATAAATGGCAAAAGTAACTGCAAAGATTCTATCAAGGAAGATTCTATTTGAAACCGAAAAAGCCTGACGTATTTGTATACATGTGTATATTTATAAATATACATACGTATATATAGCATGTGTGTCTGATGTATGTATATATTTATGTATATAAGTATATGTATTTATATCTTTGTATGTATGTGTACACACACATATAGATTTGTGTCTAATGGTAGCCATCTCAAAATTTTGAGAGGGGGGAAGGGAAAAAAAAGAAAGTCACATGGTAACATACATTGAAAGGAACATCAAATTGTACAAATTGGATCTGCAATTTCTAGTGTAATCCTCTGTTTTTCTATCTCACGTTGCTATGGTATGCTTATGTTCTTTACATTTAGAATAAAAAACAGAAAAATAAGTTATTTTAAATTGTGCTGATGAGACAGAAATAACATGTTTGTATGAAGAGACCAAAACTTCCTCAGCACCATCAGATTTTTGAAAGATCTGCCCAGAAAATGAAACAAGGATAAGGAATGGAGATTGAGTATAGATAGATGCCTTGATTCTGTATGCGTTTGGCCAGAAATGCTGGAACATACAATGAGCTGAGCATAATGGTATCAACCAATAATGAAAAGGACTTTTCAAGGTCATTTTGGAGAAGAAAGCAAAAGAAGGGATGGGGTGGCAAGTCAGTGTGGATGGAATGATGAAAATGAAGTACAGAGAGGAGGAAGGACTAATGAAATTTTACTTGACTTTTTCTTTCTCTGAAAAACTGCATTATCTTTAGACAAGGAGTTGTTTGTGTAGGCTAGAACAAGTGTTATTAAAATGGAGGTCAAAGTCAAGAAAAGTGAGAGAATGGTAAGGTAACCTCCAGCTGCCCTTAGTCAATTCTCTAGTGATTAGGTCTACATGAACTATGTCTCAGGGTTCTGAAATTCCTAGAGAATGTGATTATGCAATCACTGGTATTGGCCTTTGAGAGACTGGAGAGTAGGCGAGATGCCACTGGACTAGATAAAGAAAAATATTCTCCTAGACTAAGAAAGGAAGATTTTGAAAACGAATGGATTTTGACCTTGGCTCTGATTCCTCAGAATTCTCGGAATGATTCTTAGGTATTCCTAAGTAATTCTTAGGTATGATTGAAATTCATAGGTTTGATTGAAGAGATGGTTTATGAACACTTTGTAAAAACAATAGCAATCACTTAGAGTCAGCATAACTTTATGAACAACTGATATCAAATAAGTTCTTTTAATTCTTTCTTCATAAGCATAGACAAGGAGATTATGCCACAGCTGCAAACTCACTGCACCTAGATATTAGTAAAGCATTCACAAAGTCTCTCAAAAAGTCATAGCGTACACCAAGGAGACATGTTGGCTAGATGATTATACAATATCACAGTCTGGTTTTGGATTTGATGAGCTCCCCATCATTGGAGGTGTCTAAATGAAAGTGACTCATAAAAGTTCATCATTTTAGATTTCATCTTTTCAGTGTTTTCTGAATCCTGATTCTATTCTATATTCTATATGTTCTATTCCTTGAGATATCTTTTCATTCACAAAATTGATGTGTGTCATCTATGGCTTCATCCAAACCATTGATAACAATGTTAAGCAGATAGTAAACAAGAACTGAGCACTTTCTATCAGATTTATTGTAGAGAGGATTCCTATTAAGGGATACATTCGACTACATGACCTCTTTGAGAGCCTCTCCTGCGCTTCTACCAGTGACCCCCATGTCAGTAGAGAAGGACCTAGATTTCTTCGAATGGGTGATTACTGGTATGGACATTGGAGGAGGGGTTCCTGCCTTAGAAAGGGGCTGGGTCACGATTTCACATCTCTGAGAACTTTCAATAATGCCTTCCTTATCATCCTCATAGATGACTCTAATGCAGTACTTAAATGTTGGCAGTATACTTCACATCTTGTGGTTCTGTGAAGTATCTATGAAATATATTGTTTCATTTGGCCCTCACAATAACCACATGGTTAGGACAACTTTATCACTATAGGTATTGTTTTTTTCATTTTACTCATGAGGAAGCTGACACTAAGACATTAATTGAATTTATCCCTAAAATAAGAATTATTAACATTTCTTGCATCTTGGACTGTTTTTTTTGTTTTTGGTTCTAAGGTGAAGTCTATAGATCCTTCTCAGAATAAAGTTTTTAAAATGGATCCAATTATTGAAGGAAATGCTAAATTTCCATTAGAGGTTATTGAAAATGCAGATGTGATTTTGTCCTATTACAATTTACAACTCCTTTCAAAGCTATTCATTGATCTCTGGGGTAAAACCCTCTGCTATAAACGTCTCATAAATTTGTCCTCTTTTCTCCATTCATACTCATGGCTTCTGTCCTGGCTCAGATTCTCATCACTTCTCCTCTCAAGTATCTCAATGGTTTCCTAACTAGTGTCTCGGCCTCCTTTCTTTCCTCTCTTCAATCCCTTTTCCAAAACGCAGCGAAATTGTTGTTCCTGAAATGTTCATTTATTCATATCTCTCTCAAAGAATTAATGGCTCCCTCTTTGCCTTAGGATGACACAGTATCCCATAACTGGGGAAATTATGCAGAAGAAGATTCTAAGATGCAATTTGATGTCATGCTGTCCTGATTCCAGGTTCAATACTCTATCCACTGCACCGCCAGCTAGATCTGTAAACGTGTACTAACCATGTATGGCTACATGGTCCATAACTCTCTCAGAACTTGAATTCAGTCTTAGCAGGTCAAAATCCAGCATCCTGTTCATTATAGTATGTCGACAATAATCAGATTCATTGAGCTGGAATGGTGATATTCTTTCACTGTTTACCCCAAAGTAATAGACACAAGACACTTAATATCTGAATGAATTGGAGATGTGTTGGGAAAGGGAGCAGGGCAAGTATAATCATGATTGAAAATTGGAAAAGGAAAATTTCTGTGGTCCTGTCTAGAAAGTGTATTCTTCTCAAAAGGTCAGATTTTGGAAACAGAAGCAACATTGTGTAGTTGAAAGGATATCGGCATGTCTTTCAGGAGATTTGTTTTCCAGTCTCAAATTTTCCAGTAACGGGCAATGTGACCTGAATAAATTCATTTTCTCACCTGATATTTGAGGTGCTTTAGTAAGGTGATCTCTCAGGTCCTTTCGATGTCTAACATTCTAACATATATGTTCTTATGCACCTTCGATATTTTGTATCTTGAATACTTTTTCTTGTAAAGTCCTTTCTGTCTTGTGTGAGATCCGTGTTGTTTGTACTTTGTGCCCTTCTCTCTGCTTTTTCTCTAATTGGTTACCTCTTTTGGGTCTCCTTTTCTCTATTCTCGTTTCTCCTTCAGCTCTGACAGTCCATGCTCCAAGATGCCTCCTGTCTCTGTTCTTTGGTCTAAAGTCCCTCCCAGATCTAAATCCTTTGATCTTTGGTTGCATCGAATCCTAGGCTCTTTAACCTCACTTCTGTAACTAAGACAGCTAAATTTTTGAGTTGTTGAATTCCTTGTTGTTAGTCTTCCTGTGGTCAAGCCAGATCCGAATGCCCTTTGTCCAGAATCCCTGCAGATTCTGAATTGGGATGGCAATAGTTCATTATCACTTTTCTTCTATGCTAGTCTTCCTTCCTTTTACCAGTAAAAGAGAGGGGCAATTTGAATTTGGTATTACCATCGTTTTGGAAATAAAGTATCACCTTCCCTCATAAAGGAAATTAACAGCAAAACACCCATGATTACCCCTTTCTCCCGGCCGTATTTCAGCATCACATTTGGTGGCCTCATTTTTCTTCTGTACATATGTGATTCTCCATATCCTTCTTTGGGGCCAGCAGTAGTGAATAGAGCACTGGAGTCAGGAAGGGTCATCTTCCTGAGTTCACATCTGACCTTAGACACTTACTAGCTGTGTGACCCTGGGCGCACTCTGAACGTTATTTGTCTCATTTTCCCCATCAGTCAAATGTGCCAGAGAAGGAAATGACAAACCATTCAATTATCTCTTCGAAAAAAAGCCAATGGTGTCGTGGAGAATCAGATATGACAGAAAAATGACAGGACAACAAAGAAAAAATATCCCCTCTTTGTGCCTTTTCGCTGACTGTACCTCCTGCCTGTTAAGCATTCCTCTTGGAATCCCTAGTTTCCTTCCAAATTTGTCTCAAGTCACTTTTTACATGCGGCTCTCCTAGTCCTCCCATCGTTAATTATTCTAATCTCTCTCCCAAATACTTTTTTTTTGTATTTATTCTGTTCTTTTTTTATTTATTCTGTGTCTACTTATATATTTACTTGTTGTGTCCTCAGTTAGAATGTAAACTCCATGTAGGTTGAAGCTTTTGATGTTTGTGTTATATCTCCTTAAGTTAGCACACAGTGCCTGGCACAGCTTACCTTTTTAGTAACTGCTGATTGATTGTAAATTGTCTTTTGTTTTATACGTTCTGTGTTCTCTGTTCTAAGATCTCTTCTGTTATTTAGGCAGACTAGTGGATAGAGGAGTGGGCATGAAGTCAGGAATATCTGACTTTAAATCTGACCTCATTCCCTGACCTCATACTTAAACATTGTTTGTCTGTAAAGTGGGGAAAATAACAGCACTTACCTCCAAAGGTTGTTAGGATCATCACAGCAGATACATTTTGTAAAGTGCTAGCACAGTGCCTGGCACACGGTAGGTGTGATATAAATGCTTGTTCCCTTCCTTCCCCAATCTTCCATGAACATTCAAAAATTTTTATTCTAGGGTATTTGACAAATCTGACATTCTGTTTCCTATGCCATCATTCCTTCTAAACTTGACCATATTATGTTCTAAGATCCTCTGTAGCCCTATGAATCCCTGATGTTCTAGGTTTTAATTTTCTTTGATTTTTGACATTTTATGTTCCTTAGAATAAAAAACTAGATGTCTTTCTTCATTCTAATTTTCTTCTAATTCCTTTCCAGTCGGACACCTGTGTTTCACTGTCCCTTTAGCTCTCCAATTTCTCTATGTTCTTAAGTTCCTTTTAGGACCAAGTTCCTCTGATTTAATGAGGCTTGGTCACACCAATACTTTGTGAGATATCTCCCTTGAAATACACAGAAAGTGCCTTCTACAGGTCTTCCTATTCTGTTGTTTGGTCTGGAGCTTCTGTTATTCTTCTGAGAGACTTAGCTGTATTTCCTCACCTGGTTTACTCACAGCTGAGAGTTTCAGTCAGGGAGGTAGTTCAAGTTGTGGATACTTGCAGATGAAAGAAATCTTGAGGTTTGTCCATGAGAACAGGATTCAGTTCTTTGTCCTAGGAAAGCTATATGAGGATCATTTAAGGTGCTTTTACAGGGAGTCCTTGTACCCTAGGCTCTAATTCCCTGAGGTCCTTGTTAGAGACAAACACCAGGTAATAGCCCATTCTTCTGTAGACCAGCCCCTTAGTAGGGGAGCTTGTTTGAGGGAAGAAATTGGCCCAAGTTCAATTTATTTTCACAATACTACTCTGGTAGAAATATTGCGATCTCATGATGGAAAATGCTATTCACATCCAGAGAAAGAGCCATGGAATCTGAATACAGATCAAAGTATACTATTTTCACCTTTTTTGTGACTTTTCCCTTTTGTTCTGTTTTTTCTTTCACCACATGACTAATGTGGAAATATGTTTAACATGTCTGCTTGCCATCTTGGGGAATGGGATGGGAGAGAGGAGGGAGAAAAATTTAGAGCTAAAAGTTCTATGAAAAATGAATGTTTAATAGTATCTTTACATGCAATTGGAAAAAATAAAATAGTATTTAAAAAAAGTATTGACATCTCTCAGTGCTTCTAGCTCTTTTCTAGGGAAGAAATATTAGATTTCAGAGAATAAAACATTATCACTGGATAAGGAATGTTTAGTGGTTACCCTTCCATACTGATGCTTCCCTTTTTAACTCCTATCAATGTCTGTGCATTGTTGATTTTCTTTTAGCTCATTCCTTTAGCAATGGTAAGAAAGTGTGGCCAATTAGTGTTGCCTGTCCTCCATTGATGTCACGAGTCATGATTCTTACACTTCTTAGAGTTCTCCAGGAGGTGGCAGTAGTTCCTTTTCCCAGGGGACTTGATCTCCACCTCCATGACAGTCTTTCTAGCCTTAAAAATTAGTTCCTGCCAATGAATATTCTTTTCTCTTATGTTACAAGAAGAAAAAAAGAAAGAAATCTAGCCAGTAAACAGCAGGTTAACTGAGCATCCACTGGCTATACAAATTTACCTATGACTCCTGAGTTCAAATGAACAAATTCCTCAGGGATGTGTTAGGGTGTTCAAGGTATACGATGGCCCCTAGCATCTTTTAAGTGTTCTATCTCCTCAGTTTTGTTTTATTTTAGGTGGTCATCAGTGTTCACCGTCTTCTATATGATCTGTAAGTTAAAACTTTCACCACAGAAATGAAGACTGAGTTAATAGCCCATCTGCAGATTTCTCCTTCTGTCTTATAAATACATGAATTTCCTGTTCTCTTGTTTTCTTTACATTGGTCTGTTTTGCTTCGATTTTTCCACATTAGATGATCAAAAGAGTAGATCTATTGTGCGAATGCTTGGTGAAATGCAAAACTAGTGCTGAAATATTTGGTGTCAATATCCTTTTTCCATTCTCATAGTTTTTCCTATGACAAATGGACTGCCACTGCTACTGAAATTACAAACACAGTCACTGAAAAACCTGTTAAATCATAGCATGAATCAAGGCAGTGTCATCGACCCGATCAGTGAGTGGTCTTGGTATGCTTCAACTTAATGCACTGGTAGAAAAAAATCAAGCAGTTTATTTAATAATATCCCTGGTGATGTAATAGAAATTATTACTTTTATTAAACATTGATCTTTGAGTAAATATTTATAAACCTGTGTGATAACATGAGAAGTGTACATAAAGTATTTTTGCTATGAGCAAAACTATGAGGTCTCTCTTAATAAAATATGGTTTTGCCGATGATTGAGGTGTAAAGAGAAAGAAACTCTTTTCCCATGCATACCGTTGTTACCTGAAAGAACAACTTGACAGACCTAGTATGATTACTAGAATTAGGTATTTGGTAGACATTTTTTCAAAATGAATAAAGTATATTTGTCACTTCAAGGAAGCTTGGGAGAGCAGTGGATTGAGAGCTGGGCCTGGAGTCAGGAAGAGGTGATTTCAAATTTGACCTCAGTCACTTACTGGCTATGTGATTTGTTGGCAAGTCATTTAAGTTGCCTGCCTCAATATCCTCATCTATCAGATGGGAATAATAAGAGTACATACATCTCAAGGTTGTTGTGAAGATCATATGGGATAATATATGTTAAAAGGGTAGGTATGTGTTACAGTGGGTAAAGTGCTGGGCCTGAAGTTGAGAAGGCACATCTTTCTAAGTTCAAGTCTAGGTTTAGGAGTCAATTAATCTTGATGAATATCTGGTCACTGGATCCAGATGGCTCAGAAGGAGTAAGTGAGGCTGGTGTCCTTGTACAGCCCTCCCTCACTCAAAGCAAAGTCATGCCATCATTTCTCTAATGTCATGGTCTTCTTAGAAAGCAAAGGACAAGTACAAAATGAGTAGGCTGAGCTTCCTGAATGGGGACCCAGCTAGTTGGGTAATTCAGCTCATCCTCTCTCTTCTGTCCCCCTCTTCCTTTTACTTTCCAAAGACAGGTAAATTTGTATATCCAGTGTATGCTCAGTTAACTTGTTGTTTACTGCATAGATTTCTTTCTTTTTTCCTTTTCTTCCTTCCTTCCTTCCTTCCTTCCTTCCTTCCTTCCTTCCTTCCTTCCTTCCTTCCTTCCTTCCTTCCTTCCTTCCTTCCTTCCTTCCTTCCTTCCTTCCTTCCTTCCTTCCTTCCTTCCTTCCTTCCTTCCTTCCTTCTCTCTTTCTTTCCTCTTTTTCTTTCTTTCTTCTTTGTCTTTCACAATACCTTAAACCCAGTGCACTTTAAAGCCCATAGATTGCATACCAATACGTTCTTGCCCAAAGTCCACTTAATGGCTGTTTTCTGGACCCATTTGGCTTAAGAGTGATTGTTGATAGCCTGATTACTTCCTAAAGAGGCCTATTCACTGAATGGGCATCACCTCACTCTAAGTGAGTTCCTGAATAGGCTTTAGCCAAAAAATCCAAGGTCTTCCACTGAATCCTGGATCAGCTTCAGTCATCCTGATGAATATCTGGTCACTGGATCCAGATGGCTCAAGAAGAGAAAGTGAGGAATGTGACCTTGCACAGCTCTCGCTCACTAAAAATGAAATCATGTGCAAGTCATGTCATCATTTCTCTGATGTCACGGTCTTCTTGAAACATGAATTGCAAACACACAAAAAACCACAGACTTAGGCACTTACCAGCTATAGACTGTGGACAAGTCACTCAACCTTGTTTATCTCAGTTTCTCTTCTGTAAAGTATGATATGGAGGAGGAGATAGCAAACCAGTCTGGTATCTTTGCTAAGAAAACTCTAAATGGGGTAAAAAGAGCCAGGCATGACTGTAACAACTGAACACCATGAAAATTTGTAAAGAACTTACTATGATGCTGGGGAATCAGAAAGTAGGAACCATATAAATATTAGCTATGAGACCCAAGATGGCTTAGTCAAATCAGCGACTTGTTTGAGCTCACGCAAGATACCTCCACATATCTGTAAAAATTTCTCTAAATAAATTCTGGAGGAGCAGAATCCACAAAATGACTGAATGAAACATACTTCCAACACAATCTGGAAGGTCGACAGGAAGGGTCTGGTGTACGAATCTGGGAGTAGAATGCAGTCCAGTGTTGCCTGTGCCAGCATAGATGGGGAACAAGCAAACTCAAATCAGGCCCCAGAGTACCGAATCACTGACAATAGTAGCAGTTTCCAGACTTTTCAACTCACAAATGCTAAAGGCAACTTAGAAGGTCAGTAGGAAAGGGTTGTGGGACCTGGGTCAGAGAGGAGTTTGGTCTAGACTCAGTTCCAGTTGGTGGTAGTGACAGTAGCTCCTTCAGGAACTCTCAGGCCACAGATGGTGGGGGCATCAAGCAGGTGATTAGGGAAGGTTTCGGAAGTTACTTTGCTGACCCTGGGGCAAGATTCTCTTGGGCTGCCCTTGCTTGGATCTGGGTTGAGATCCTGTCTGGTGTTCTGTGGTGAAGACTTATGCTGGCATGTCAGAGTTTGTGGCAGTAGTGGAGAGGAAATCCTCCTCACAGTCTCAAGGCAGAAAGGAGTGCTTGTGGCCACTCACAGATCAGAGCATAGACAAGGAGAAGAGTAAACAACTTTCCTGTGATCATAAAACCTTGGAAGAACTGAAAAGTTACAGGTCCAGAGAAATATCTCCGAACATAGTTGCGCAAAACTCCTGAACCTTAAGATAGCACACCCTTATGATGGAAGAGGAGTCCTACCTTAAGAAACAGCTAAATAGTCAAGTAAATAGGTGGGAAAATGAGCAAACAGCAGAAAAGAATCAGATTGTGGAATCTTATTTTTGTGAAAAGTAAGATCAAAACTCACATCCAAAGGAAGAAAATAAAGCCATAGCTCCCTCATTCAAAACATCCAAGAAAAATATGAATTGGTTTCAGGTCATGGAAGATCTCAAAAAAGATTTTGAAAATCAAGTGAGAGAAGTAGAAGAAGAATTGGCAAGAGAAATGAGAGTGATTCAAGAAAATCTTGAAAAATGGGTCAATAGGTTGCTAAAGGAGATCCCCCAAAATGCTGAAGAAAGTAACACCTTAAAAGACCCACCAAAATGATAAAAGAGGTCCAATGAGGGAAACAATGCCCTAGAAATCAGAATTGACCAAATTGAAAGGGCACTCAAAAAGCTCACTGAAGAATATGATTCCTTAAACATTAGAATTGAGCAAATGGAAGCTAATGCTTTTATGTGAAATCCAGGAAGTGTAAAACAAAACCAAAAGAATGAAAAAATAGAAGACAATGTGAAATATGTCATTGGAAAAACAACTGACCCAGAAAATAGATCCAGGAGAGATAATTCAAAAATTACTTGACTCTCTGAAAGCCATGATCAAAAGAAGAGCCCAGACATCACCTTTCAATCAATTATCAAGGAAAACCGTCCTCATATTCTCGAACCAGAGGGTAAAATAGCAATGAAACAATGCACTGATAGTCTTCTGATAGAGATCATGAAACAAAAACTTCTAGGAATATTGTAGCCAAATTCCAGAATTTCCAGGTTAAGGAGAAAATATTGCAAGCAGCTGAAAAGGAACAATTCAATCACTATGGAACAATAAGGAGGGTAACATAACATTTGTCAGTTTCTACATTAAGGAATTGTATGGTTTGAAATATGATATTCCAGAGGTCAAAGGGGCTAGGATTAAAACCAACTATCACCTACCCAGCAAAACTGAGTATAATACTTCAGAGGAAAAATGAACACTAGATAAAAAAGTGCCCTTTCAAGCATTCTTGATGAAAATGACGGAGCTAAACAGAAAATTTGACTTGACAATAGAAGAACCAAAAGAAATATAAAAAGATATACAGGAAAGAGAAATCATAAGCCACTTAGTGAAGTTGAATGGCTTACATCCCTATACGGAAATATTATATTTGTAATTCATGAGACCTTTCTGAATATTAGGGTAGTTGGAGGGAACATATGTGTGTGTGTGTGTGTGTGTATACTCATATCACAAATACAACACACATATATTATATAATATATACATCCATATGCACATACATATATATGTGTATGTATATGCATGTGTGTTTATACATACATATACATCTATATGTATGTGTATATATGCGTGTGTGCATATATATATGTATATATATATATACATATAAATGCCTTTGTATATATACTTGTGAGTTTGGACTGAGGGCACAGTGTGAGTTGAACATGAAAGGACGATATTTAAAAGGGATGATATTTAAAAAGACATTGTAAGAAATTTAATTAAGTAATGAGAGAGGAATATACTGCATGAAGGAGAAAGTGAGAGATAGAATGGGAATTCTTACCTCATATAAAGGAGGTAAGAAAAAAGTTTTTACAGTGGACGGAAAGAGGGAGGCAGTGAAAGGGAATGAGTGAACCTTACTGTCATCAGATTTGACTTGAAGAGGGAATAATATACACACTCAATCGGGTTTGAAAATCTGTCTTACTCTAAAGGAAAGAAGGAAGTAAGAGGATAAGAGATTGAAGGGAGGGCAAATGGCAGAAAGGAACAATCAGAAGCAAATGCTTTTGAGAAGGGCCAGGGCCAAAGAAAAGAACAGTATAAATGTGGGGGTAGGATAGGATGGAGGGAAGCATAGTTAGTCTTTCGCAAAATGAATGTTATACAAGTGTTGTGCCTGGCTGCACATGTATAACTTATATCAAATTGTTTGCCTTCTCAATGAGTGAGACTGGGGAGGAAAGAAGAGAGAGAATATAGAACTCAAACTTTTAAAAACAAATGTCTAATATTGTCTTATACATGCAACCAGAAAATAGGATGTATAGGCAATGGATTATAGAAATCCATCTTGCTCTACGGTAAAGGGGAAAGTGATAAGAGAAAGGGGGTGATAGAACGGCGATTAGGGCAAGGGGTAATCAGAATACATGCCATCCTTGGACCTGAGTGTAGGGCAATATAGGGAGAAAATTTGGAACTCAAAATCTTTTGTAAGTAATGTTGAAAACTAAAAATCAATGCAAAGATTAGTGATTATGATGACGATGATTATTGTAAGTGTTGCCAATGATATGATTAAACTTTTTAAGTGAAAATTAGAGTTTTGTGAAACTTTTAGCTGCTATTGTGACCTTGACAGATCTCAAATACTTAAAAGACATATCTAATGATGTCAGTAGTGATATTAAGGGGCAGTTAGGTCGTGCAGTGGATAGAGCACCAGTGCAGGAGTCAGGAGAACTTGAGTTCAAATCTCACCTCAGACGTTTGACACTCACTAGCTGTGTGACCTTGGGCAAATCACTTAACCCCAACTGTCTCGCCGCGGGTCATCTCCAGTCAACCTGATGAACATCTGGTGACTGGATTCAGATGAGTCTGGAGGAGAAGTGAGGCTGGTGACCTTCACAGCCTTCCCTCACTCAAAGTCAATTGCAAGTCATGACATTTCTCTGATGTCAGGGTCTTCTTCAGCAAGGAATGATGAACACACACCAGTGGTGATATTGTGAATGAGATATTTTAATAATGCATAATTAATCGTATCAGTATTTGTAAGATCTTCATAACACCACTAACCAATCTTTTCTAAGTGACCTATACATGTTATTATAGAATCTTTCATTCACTGTGCAAACATGGACCAATGGATAATGTAAAAGATAATGGCAAGTTCATTAATATGTATTCAGATTTCACATCTGAACCAACTTTTTAGAAGCTATTACTTCTTGAGTTTTGATGTATCAGAGAAAAATATCCGCAATTACATGAGAATTCTATGAAAATTCTTTATTTTCAAAGACCATACCTCCATGACGTTGGATTTTCCTTATATATAGTTAGTTATGCTGCAGCAAAACATATCCTAAGTCATCTATATTAATAAGAACATAGAGGTTACAGAAGGAACAGGGTTAGTGGAGCTACACTAAAGAACTTCTTCAGGGATTCACAAGCAGAGATAGAAATGTAATAAAAACATTAGTTTTTTTATGTATGTCTAATCTTTAAGAAAGGCAAAAGTAATAAAATAAATAATGGAGTCATCCATTGACCACTGTTGCTCAATCTACACTCTGTTTCCCATGGCCTGGACTGGGAAAGTTGACACTTACAAACAAGGGAGAAGCCATGGTACTTTCAACTCTACGGCCATTGTAGAAGGTAGAGGGAATGGTTTGGTGGGGTGAATGGGTGGAGAATCAGTCCTCTGTCATCGACATCTCCTGCTGCATAGGAAGATGCACAATTAAAATGTCATTTACTTTGAAAAAGCACAGAAATCTGTGGAAATAGGCATTGGAGGGGTTGTATCTCATGAGTGTAAGGAATTATAGTGTGCCATTTTGTTTTTGCCCACATGGGTCTATCTGGATGTCGATTACAGAGAGAAAAATACAAGGTTCTCCAACATTTTCTCCATCCACTGTTATCCAAAAGAAATTCTGATCTCAGTCAGGAGTGGAAGCAGGATTTTGAAGACAGAGGATGTCCATTCTCCTCTCCTCAGAGAGAGAAAGAAGAATTATGTGTATCAGATTTCTTGAATGTTATTGGTGTGTGAGAAATAACCTTCAGGGTCAAACTCATCTTGATTGCTGTTCCTTAATGGGAAATGATTGCCCCTACATGTCAATTTCTTCTCAGAATCTTTTTCCTATGTCTTCTCTCTCAATGCTGTAAAGTAGAAGAACCCAGATCTCTCTTGTCTCCTTGTTCTGGAGACACACTTTTATTGAATATGAATATTTTATTTAGAGAAGACTAGTCTATGATTGGTTCAGCGATCTGTGCCATACATCACCTTCCTCACCCTCACATCTTGTCTCACTCTTTTTCTTACAATGCTATGGCCTATTTAATGCCCATGTTTGCTGTACGTGTGCATCCATGAAGTTTTATTGCGTTTGAGTAAATGTAAAATATTGCTGGTCATGAGAAGATCATGAGATCACAAATCTTTAATAGTAAATGATCTTTGTTGTTGTTTCTGACTCCCTTCTTCCCAAGGTCTCCATGTCATATCTGCTAGTCTGCCAACTCTGGTGTTAAAGACATCTCAAATTATAAGCTTATCTACCTTTGGCACATTAATGATGATGATCTCTAGGTCTTCATAAAATTTTCCTTGACATAATCAAAAATTGTCCAGGTAAGAGCAAATGGTGGTGTTGTGGTGTATTTTTGTAAATGTCAATTGTATTATTATGAGTCTGTCCTTAACTCCTTTTCAGAGGCGTACAAGCTTGTTGTTTATATTAGTTTTGATTGCAAAACTGATGTCAGCTTCATGGAGCTACCCATCAATGCAGTTTTTCAAGAAAAACAGGTATCTGGTTCTTACTCTATTAAGCTGGCCTTCATTTGCCAACCTTGCTTCACTCATGGCTGTAGTTTGGATGTGATGCCTGCTGAGTTCTCTCATGACAAAAGCTCCTTGACTTTTAGGTCTACTGTATTTCATGTTGTCCATAAGCATGCACATATTTCGTGTTTCAATGGTGAATGGAGTCACCTTTTCAAAAGTTTTTTCCCCACATTTTTGTGTTTTGACTATAGTGTAGAATCCCCTCCAGCTATGGTGACCAGACCAAGGTTATATTACGTGAAGTAGACAATTTTAGGACAACTTTTCTAGCCCCTTTCTCATGTCAGGAGGGGATCAGTGCAGTGTTTAGTAGGCTGCTGAATTCCACTGCTGCTTACATGAAGTGAGAGGATGATACTATGGCTTAGGACACCTGTGTGCAAGATTGTGACTACAGGTCTCAGTGTATCTACAACTGCTACTTCACCACTTGCCTGTCACCACAGAACTATCAGATAGGTAAAAATTGTTAAAGAAAAGATATTGATTAGGTCTTTTGAGTTGAGAGTGATCGGATTGTAATAAGCTTCAAATTGCCAGGGTCTCACATTGCATCCTGGGCCATCTGCAGTTGTCCAGATGAATATCTGGCCACTGGACCCAGATGGTTCTGGAGAAGAAACTGAGTCTAGTGACCTTGCACAGCCCTCCCTCACTGAAATCAAAGTCAACCACAAGTCATGTCATCATCTTGATGTCATGATCCTCTTTGAGAATGAAGGACAAGCCCAACAACAATTGAATCTAATGAGGCAAGGTTCGTGGAAGTAGTCAGCCTCAGTCTCTTTCAGAATCATCAAACTCCAAGTAAGTTGTAAAGACAAAAGTCTGACAACTGTTTCAGTTCTCTACTCATCATGTCGCACTCTGTCTTATGCTGGTCAAGAGGGGAACAGAATAACTTCATAGGACATTAGAAAAGACTCTTTGCAAACCTCCCGAATCTCTGAGACTGTTGCCTGAGATACAGACACAAAACTCAGGAAGATATCTCATAATCATAGAGTGAATTCTCGTTACCTAGTGATGAGCATCCTTAAGTCTCTGTTCATGTCCTTGTTCCTTAGGCTGTAGATAAAAGGGTTCAGCTTAGGAGTGACCATAGTGTACATCACAGTTGGTGTTACATCTTGTGGGGCTGTGTGGGTGGATGTGGGGTTGAAGTACACTTCATTGATTGTCCCATAGAAGAGACAGAGCACAGCGAGATGGGATCCACAGATGGAGAAATCTTTCTGCTTCCCAGTCGCAGATGATATCTTCAGCAAAGTTATGTAAATGTGAATATGGGACATCAGTATTCCAATGAAGGGGAGAAGTGGTATCCGCGTTCCCACTGGATAGATCATGAAGTTATTGATGAAGGTATCTGAGCAGGCCAACTTCAGGAGGAGAGTGTGGCCACAGAAAAAATGAGGGGTTTCATTGTGGCCACAGAATGAGAGTTGAGTCAGTAATGTGGTTTGTGTCAGGGCATTATTATAGGTCCAAAACCAAGATGCTCCTACAAGAAAGTCATAGACTTTTGGAATCACGATTGTGCTGCAGTGTAGTGGGGCACAAACGGTCACATAGCAATGATAAACCATGGTGTTGAGGACACTATCCATCCCCGCAAAGCCACGGAGAAGGAATAATTGTGCCAATCACTCAACGTACGGGATTGTTTTGTTTTTGGATGCTGGTGGAGGTGAAACAGATGTCAGCCACGGACAAGTTCCTGAGGAAGAAGTACACGGGAGAGTGAAGGCAAGGGTCAGGGCAAATAGCCAGCATGATGAGCAGGTTCCCCATCTCTGAGATCATGTACATGAAGAGGAACAAGAAGAACAGGATATTTTCCTGTTCTTCCTGATCTGAAAGACACAGGAGGATGAACTCATAGGCTTCAGATTGATTTCTCCCTTCCATGTGTATGTTTGGAAGTAAATATAGAATGATATAAGCATTCAGAACAAGCAAATCAAGGATAATTTGAAAGTGTTTGATGAATATAATCAGTAAGAACAGCATTAGAAGAGAAATAGGAGATGCAGGAAAGCATGAGAAATCACTTCTAACAGTCTGAGATCTAAAATAAAGAAATTGATATCGATATATGTAACACAAGCACCATTCTCCAACTGATACTTCATAAGATATAAACAAAATGTTTTCAGACAAGTTATGAGCCATCAATGACTACACTAAAAAACACCAAAAAACACTCCAAATAAATGAATGAAAGGGAAATGCAAATTCAATCAATCATGACATTTTGAAAATTGGCAAACATGAGCAAAAACAAGCATGGTCTGTGCTATAGAGACTGTCTGAAAATAATCATCAGGAAACTTTGCTAGCAGGAGAGTGAAATCATCCAAACAGGTTTTTTTTTTTCATTTTGGAATCATGCAAAAAAAAAGTAAGAAAGAATGGTGGTATAAAGACCTTTAAATGCCAAACAAAGGAGTTACCATATGTTGCTGGATATAATAGGAGGCCACTGGGGTTTACTGAGCAAGAGGAGGTCATGGTCAGATTTAACCTCACAAAAATCATCTTTGTGAGAATAGTGCACATAGCAGCAGCCTTGGTTTGTGTATGACATTAAGTAATTTTCTTTATCCAAAGTCAAGATTCAATCTGGAGAGGTGAGTACAGAAGTGACTGTGATGGAAAGACAAAAAGTATTATATATATGCTTTTTCAAAAAGTTGCTTTGAAGGAACGTTTTATGAAGTTTACCATGGGCACATACAATGTTACTTAAGGTGCTGCTGCGTTCTGAGAGGCTCAGTAAGTAGACTGCATGCTCTAATACTTCCAAGGTGGAAAATCTTCAACATAGGAATGAAATTGTTAATGTTCAAATAGTTCTGATGAAATTATTATTTTACACCATTTATCAAGATTGGGCCTAAATGGATATATGACCCAGAGATACAAGGATATATTGTAAGAAAATTTGAAGAACATGGAACATATTGCCTAACAGACTTATGGATGGGTGACCCATTTATGAACAAACAAAAGATAGAGAAGGTTGTAAGAGGTAAAATGGATAATTTTGATTACATTAAAACAAAAAAAAAGATTTTGCACAAATGAAAGAAATGTAGTCAAGATCAGAAGGGAAGTAGAAAACTGGAAGAAAATTTTTATAGACAGTTCCTCAGAGACAAGTTTAATCTCTCAAATATATAATGAACTTTGTCCAATTTATAAGAATGAGAGTCTTTCTCCAATTGATAAATAGTCAAAGGATATGAACGGGAAGATTTCTGATAAAGAAATCAAAACAATTTATAGTCATATGAAAAAAGTACTCTAAATGATTACTGATTAGAGAAATGAACATTAAAACAACATATGTATATAATATTTATATTTATTATATATATGTCATTTTAAACCTATCAGATTGGCTAACATGATATAAGGAGAAAGTGACCAATGGTGGAGGAGATGTGGAAAAATTCGGACTTTAATTTGTTGTTGGTGGATTTGTGAGCTGATCCAACCACTTTAGAGAGAGATTTGGAATTATGCCTAAAGTGTTATTAAACTGCCTATACCTTTTCACCAAGCATTACCACTATTATGTCTGTTTCCCAAGATGATTAGGGAAAACAGAAAAGAATCTCTTTATTCTAAAATATTTACAGCAGCTCTCTTTGTGGGTGGGAAAACAACTGGACATTGCAGGGATGCCTATCAATTTGGGAATGGCTAAACAAATTGTTATATATATCCGTGATGGAGTATTACCTCATTATAAGAAATGATGAGCCCAATGACTTTAGAAAAGTATGGAAATCTCCATGAAATAATGAAGGGTGAAATGAGCAGAAGCAAGAGAACACTGTATGTAGTAAGAGCAGGATGGTATTAAGAGTAACTTTGAGCAACCAAGCCATTCTAGTGTAAATACCCAAAGTAACTGCAAAGATTCTATGAAGGAAGACGCTGTTGGAATCCAGAAAAAGAAGTGACATATTCTTATGTGTCTATGTGTATATATATATATACACACACACATTTGCATGTATATGATGTATGTATATGAATGTGTGTGTGTATATATATACATATATTATATATATCTATGTATGTTTGCATGTATATGATGTATGTATATAAATGTGTGTGTATATATATACATATATTATATATATCTAGGTATGTTTGCATGTATATGTGTATGTGTGTGCCCCCAGGCATGCTGGTTTGTATCTCTAGAATTGTAGCCATTTCAAAGTATGACGTAGGGTAAGGGAAAAAAAAGTCACATGATAACATATATTCGAAAGGAACAGCAAATAGTAAAAATTGAATCTGCAATTTCAAGTGCAGTCTATTTTTCTACCTCACTTTGTTATGGAAATGCTTATTTTATTTCTTAAGTTCAGAATAAAAAAAACATCAATACAAATAGGTTATTTAAAATGAGTTCTGATGAAATAGAAATAAGGTGTTTGTCTGAAGAGACCGAAGCCTCATCAACCCTCAGATTGTTGAAAGATCTGCCCAGAAGATGGAAACAAAGGGAAGGAATTGAGATTGAATACAAAGGTATGCCTTAGTTCCATAAGGATTTTGTTAGGAATACTGGAGCTTAGAATGAGTTGTGCATGCATGGTGGTATCAGCCACTAATGAACAGGACTTTTCAATGTCATGGAGAAGAAAACAAAAGAAGGGATGGGTGGCAACTCAGTGTGGTTGGAATGATAAAAATGAAATATAGAGAGGAGGAAGGATTAAGGAAATATTTGACTCTTTCTCTGACGAATTGTATTGTCTTTAGATAGGAGTTGTTTTTATAGGCTATAACAAGCATTATTAAAATGTAGGTAAAAGTCAAGAAAAGTGAGAGGATGGTAAGGGAACGTCTGGCTGTCCTTAATCAATTCCCCAGTGATCAGGTTTGAATGCACTATGTCCCAGGGTTCTGAAATTCCAAGAAGATACGATTATTGAACCACTGACATTGACCTTTGAGAGACTGTGGAGAGTAGAAGAGATGCCACAGGACTCGAGAAAGAAATGTATTTTTCTGCTTGTCAAAGAAAGGAAGATTTTGAACACTAATTGATTTTGACCGTGGCTTTGATTCCTCAGGAAATTCTTAGGTATGATTGAAGAGGTGGAAGAGCAAGTAGCTCTTATTTAGAGTCAGCATAATCTCATGAAGAACTCAGAACAAACTCTGTTCTTTTAATTTTTTCTTCATATTAATAGACAGGTAGGCCATGCCACAGCTGTAAACACCTTGCGCTTTGGTATTAGTGAAGCATTCAAAAAGTCTCTCAAAACGTCATAGTACACACCAAGGAGAGATGTTGGCTACAATGTCACAGTCTAGCTTTGGATTTGACGAGTTTCCTATCATTGAAGATGTCCAAATGAAAGTGACTTAATAAAGTTTATCTTTTTAGATTTCATCTTTTCAGAGTTTTTTGAATGCTGGTTCTGTCATCAACCCACATTCTATTCCCAGAAATGTCTTGTCATCCCCCAAATCAATAAGTTTATCATCTATGACTTCGTCCAAACTATTGTT
Organism: Bettongia penicillata ogilbyi; assembly: GCA_023548195.1. NCBI lineage: Eukaryota > Metazoa > Chordata > Mammalia > Diprotodontia > Potoroidae > Bettongia > Bettongia penicillata. The sequence goes on along the minus strand of JAJHZJ010000315.1, from coordinate 1,346,725 downwards.
AAAATGTTGAGCAGATATTAAATGAGGACAGAGCACTTATTTTTTTATATATTGTAGAAGGGATTCCTTTTATGTGATAGATTAAACTACAAGAACTCCTTGGGACCATCTCCTTTTGCGCTTATAACAGTGACTCCCATGTCAATAGGGAAGGAGCAGATTTCTCAGAATGGATGATTACTGGTATGGACACTGCATGAGAGGTACTACCTTACAAAGGTGCTGAGTTATGACCTTTAATGTTTCTTATATCTCTGAGAACTTTGTTGAATGTCTTCATGATCATCATCATAGCTGACTCCAATATAATACTTAATTAGCAACATACTTCACGTCTTGATGTTCTGTGAACTATCTACGAGATGTCTTCTTTCATTTGGCCTTCACAACAACCACATTAGTATACATGTATCACTATAAGCATGTTACCTCCATTTTACTAAGGAGGAAACTGACACTAAGAGATTAAGTGATTTTATCTTTAAAAAAAGGATTCTTAACATTTTTTATATGTTGGACTTTTTTCTTTCTTTCAGTCTTCCTTCCTTCCTTCCTTCCTTCCTTCCTTCCTTCCTTCCTTCCTTCCTTCCTTCCTTCCTTCCTTCCTTCCTTCCTTCCTTCCTTCCTTCCTTCCTTCCTTCCTTCCTTCCTTCCTTCCTTCCTCTCTCTCACTTTTTCTTTCAAGTTTTCACCATTCATTTCTATCAAATTTTGAGTACCAAATTTTCTCCTCATCTCTCCCCTCCCCCTCCAAACACCTTGTATTCTGATTGCCCTTTGTCCGGGACTCACGGTCCCCGATCAACCCTCCCGGTGAGTAGTAACCCCTCACTCTGCTTCACGCAGCTTCAGACGTCTCTGGTCCCGCCTCCGGAGGTTGGAGCACGGGCGAAACCAAGCACGAGCCAGAGTGGTAGAGCAATGCAGATGTTTATTCAGTAGTTCACATCAGTCCAGTTCCCACGAACCCCCTCAGAGTATTGCCTTATATTCCTTATTCTTTCTGGGTTTTGCTCTCCGATTCCTGATTGGGGAGTTCAGCCTACTGTCGCCCCAGGCCCCTCCCCTTAGCCAGCCGTGCCCTGTGGCGATAGGGCAGGGGTCTCTCTGGACCTTCCCTCCCCATTCGGACCATCTGCTTGGTCCTATCACAGGTGGCCAGGTGTGTTTTACTCTTACTGGGGCTCCCTCAGTACCTCCCCCGAGGGCGGTATCGTGCCTTGTACACGAGCCTTCCCTGCACCCTCAGCCCGGAAGTCACGGGTGAGGCGCGTGATTGCCGGAGGGGGGGGGGACGGGTATAGACTCCTGGCCGTTACCTCTCTGCCCAAGAGGTTCGGGGACGGCCCCTGACAGCCCTTTCCACCCATATTCCCACCCCACTAACATCCCTCCCTTCCCTTATCCCCATCTTTTCTATTGTCTTGAATGGCAAGACAAATTTCTATATCCCATTACCTGTATTTCTTATTTCCTAGTTGTACGCAAAACCAATTCTCAACATTTGTTCCTAAAACTTTCAGTTTCTTCTTCTCTTCCTTCCTCCCTCCCCACCCATCCCCACTGAGAAGGCAAGCAATTCAATATAGGATATATATGTGTAGTTTTGCAAATGACTTCTATAATAGTCATGTTGTGTAAGGCTAACCACATTTCCCTCCATCCTATCCTGCCCTCTGTTTCTTGTATTTTCTCTTTTGACCATGTCCCTCCCCAAGAGTGTTTACTTGTAATTGCTCCCTTCTCCCATTTGCCCTCCCTTCCATCATCCATCCCCACCCTGCTTATCCCCTTCTCCCCTACTTTTCTGTAGTGTAAGATAGGTTGTCATACCAAATTGAGTGTACATGTTATTCCTTCACTGAGTCAAATGTGATGAGAGCAAGCTTTACTTTTTTCCTCTCACCTCCCTCCTTTTCCCCTCTATTGGAAAAGATTTTTCTTGCCTCTTTTATGAGAGATAATTTGCCCTGTTCCATTTCTCCCTTTCTCCTCCAAATATATTCCTCTCTCACTCGTTAATTTTATTTTATAGATGTCTCTGTCTCTGTCCTTGTCTCTGTCTCTCTCTCCCGCCTCTCTTTCTGTGGGTGTGTATAATCCCTCCAACTACCCAGACAATGAGTAAAGTTTCAAGAGTTACAAATATTATCTGTCCGTGTAGGAATGTAAACAGTTTAACTTTAGCAAGTCCCTTATAATTTCTCTTCTCTGTTTACCTTTTCATGATTCTCTTGATTCTGGGGTTTGAAAGTCAAATTTTCTTTTTGGCTTTGATCTTTTCCTGAAGAATGCTTGAAAGTCCTCTATTTCATTGAATGAACATTTTTTCCCCATGAGGTATTATAGTCAGTTTTGCTGGGTAGGTGATTCTTGGTTTTAATCTTAGTTCCTTTGACTTCTGGATAATCATATTCCACGTCCTTTGATCCCTTAATGTAGAAGATGCCAGATCTTGTGTTATCCTGATTGTTCTTCCACAATACTCGAATTGTTTCTTTCTAGCTGCTTGCAATATTTTCTCCTTGACCTGGGAACTGTGGAATTTGGCTACAATATTCCTAGGAGTTTCTCTTTTTGTATGTATTCCCAAAGGTGATCACCAGATCCTTTCAATATTTATTTTGCTCTCTGGCTCTAGGATATCAGGGAAATTTTCCTTGATAATTTCATGAAAGATGATGTCTAGGCTGTTTTTTGATCATGACTTCAGGTAGTCCTATAATTTTTACATTGTCTCTCCTGGATCTATTTTCCAGGTCAGTTATTTTTCCAATAGGATATTTTGCATTAATTTCCATTTTTTCTTTCTTTTGGTTTTGTTTTGTAATTTCTTGTTTTCTCATAAGGTCATTAACTTCTATGTGTCCCATCCTAATTTTTATGGAACAATTTTCTTCAGTCAGCTTTTGGTGCTCCTTTTCCATTTGGCTAATTCGGATTTTTAAAACATTCTTCTTCTCATTGACGTTTTGGGCTTCTTTTGCCAATTGAGTTAGACTATTTTTAAAGGTGTCATTTTCTTGAGCATTTCTTGGGTCTACTTTAACAAACTGTTGCCTCACTTTTCATGATTTTTTGGCATCATTCCAATTTCTTTTCCCAATTTTTACTCCACCTCTCTTCCTTGATTTTCAAAGTCCTTTTTGATCTCTTGCATCTCTTGGGACCACTGCATATTTATATTGGAGATTTTGCATGCAGAAACCTTGACTTTTGTGTCTTCCCCTGATGGTAAACATTGTTCTTCTTCATCTGAAAGGATGGGAGAGAATACCTGTTCACCAAGAAAGTATCCTTCTCTAATCTTATTTCTTTCCCCCTTTTTCAGCATTTCCCCAACCAGTTACTTGACTTTTGGGTCCTCTGTTAAGAGTAGGGTATAAGTTCCCAGTTCCTGCAAGGTGGCACAATCAAGGAAGAGGAGTTTCCTCCCTGGCTTGACTCACAATTGAGATTCAGATCAGCTTTTCAATTCCCCCAGTGCCTTTAGGAGAGGGCGGGGCTGCCACTCAGGGCTTAGGTTCAGACCAGCTGCTCAGTTCCCCCAGGGGCTTTAAGTGTAGAGCCCCAACAATGGAACAATGGTCTTGGCCTGCTACCTGCTGCTGCTGCCTGTGGTCAGGGCTATGGGAGGTCCCTCTTCCCTCACCCTCTTGCTGACCTTTGAATCTGCCTTTGGTGCCTGCTGGTGGAGGGAACTGTGAATTTCCTAAACTCTGCTGCTGCTGCTGGGGATTCTGTTCCCAAGGCCTGTGCTGGTCCTTCTCCTCCCGGTACCTTATGAAGAAGACTGGCTTGTGCTCATTTCTGCGTCCAATGCAACAGTCCTTTTTTGTTGACCTTCCAGGTCACCCTGGGCTGCAAATCTCCTCCAGTCCATTGTTCCATGGCTTTAGCTGCTCTGGAGTTTGTTGTGAGTCTTTCTTTACAGGTATTTTGTGGGCTGTGTGGGAGCAGCTAGAGTATGTGTGTATTTCTACTCTGCTGTCATGGCTCCACCCCCTTGGGATTTTTTTTTTTTAACAATAAGGTGACGTCTATGAGAATAAAGTTTTTAAATAGATCAAATTATTGAAGAAAATGCTAAATTTCAGTTAGGGGTTAGTGAAAATAGAGGTGTGATTTTATCCTATTACAGTTTACAGCTTCCTTCAAAACTATGTATGGATTCCTAGGTTACAATCCTCTGCTATAAACACCTCCTAAGTTTGTCATTTCTCCATTCACACACATGACTTCTGTCCTGGTTCAGATTCTCATCACTTCTTCCCTCAACTATTGCAACAGCTTCCTAACTAGTCTCTTGACCGCCTGTCTTTTCCCTCTTCAACCTATTCTTCAAAAAGCGGCTAAATAATTATTCTTTAAATGTCTATTTATTCATATCACTCTTCTCTTCAAAAATAATTAATGGCTCCCTATTTGCATTAGGATGAAATAGTCTCCCATTACTGGAGAAATAACGAGGGACAAGAACCTAAAGCCAGATTTAACTAATGTTGTCCTGATTCCAGGTCTAATGCTCTATTCACTGCTCCACCACTTGCCTTTGTGAAATTCTATTAACCATGACTACACGGTCAGTAACTCCCTGAGAACTTGAGTTCAGTCTTAGCAGTACAAAGTCCAGCATTCTATTCCTTATATTATGACAACAAACATCAGATGCTTAGAGTTGGAATGGTGCCATTCTTTCATTGCTTACTGAAAAGTAATTGACATGAGATACTTAGTTATTTGATTGACTGGAGACATGTTGGGAAAGGGAGAAGAGAAGTGATAATACTGACTGAAAATAAGAAAAGGACAATGTCCCTCTTCCTACCTAGAAATTGTACTCTTCTCTAAAGCTTCAGATGTGGGAAATATAGACAACATTGTGTAGCTGAAAGAATACTGTCATATCTTTCAGGAGATTTTTCCAGTAATGGGCAATGTGACCTGAAGCCATATACTTTCATATCAGATATTTGAGATGCTTTGATAAGGTGGTCTCTCAGATCCTTTCCATGTCTGATATCGTATAATATAAGTTCTTATCCACCTTTGATATTCCAACTCTAGAATATTTTCCTTCTAAAGTCCTTTTAATTTTGTTGGAGTTCAGTGTTCTCCATACTTGGTGTCCTTCTCTCTGCCTTTTCTCTAATTGGTGACCTCTTTTGGGTCTCCCATTTTTATTCTCAGGTCTCCTTCAGCTCTGACAATCCATGCTTGCAGATGCCTCCTGTCTCTGTTCTTTGGCCTTAAGTCCTTCCCAGATCTAAATCCTTTGACCGTCGATACCATCCCATCCAAGAATCTTTGACATCACTTTTCTAACTAACACAGCTAAATTCCTGACTTGTTGAATTCCTTGTTGTTAGTCTTCTTGTGGTCAAGCCAGGTCCAGTCCCACTTTGTCCAGAATACCTGCAGATTCTGAACTGAGATGACAAGGGTTCATTATGATTTTCCTTCTATGCTAATCTTCTTTTAACCAGGAAAAGAGTGGGACAATTTGAATTTGGGATTATAGTCCTTTTAGAAAGAAAGGATCACATTCTTTCATAAATGAAATTAACAGCAAAGCACACATTATTCCTCCCTTCCACTTGGTCATATTTCAATATCAAATATTCGATGACTTCATTGCTCTTTTGTACATGTATGGTCCTCCATATGCTTTCTGCAGAGGCCAAACAGGGTAGAGAACCAGGCTTGGAGTTAGGAAGACTCATTTCCTGAGCTCAAATTTGGCATTAGATACTTACTGAGTGTGTGACTCTGGGCAAGTTCCTTAACATTATTAGCCTCAGTTTCCCCATCTCTAAAATGAGCTGGAGAAGGAAATAGGCAATTCACTCCAGTGTCCAAACCAAGGAAATCCAAAATGGGGTCATGGAGAATCAGGCATGACTGAAAAATGGCACAATACCAACAAAAAGAAACATCCCCTCTTGCCTGTTAAGCTCTATCTTCTCACTCTTTCATCTTGGCATACCTTATTTTCTTCGAAATTCAGTTTAAGTCACTTTTTACTTGCAGTCTCCCTTGGTGTTCTCATCAGTAAATGTTCTATTCTCTCCCAAATAATGTATGTTCTTTTTTATTTATTCTGCCTCTACTTATATATGTACACGTTGTTTTCTCAGTTAGAATACAAACTCCATGCATATTTGTGTTATACCATCATCACTTAGCACAGAGTGCCTGGCACACCTTAACTTCTTACTAACTGCTGATTGATAAGTTGTCCTCTTTTTTAAAAATTCTGTTTTCTATGTTGTCAGGTCTCTTCTATTATCAAGGTAGGCTGGTGGATAGTGGACTGGGAATTGCATCAGGAACATCTGGCATCAAATCTGACCTCAGATTCTTACTGCCTGGGTGACTCTGGCAAGTCCCTTAACCTCTGTCTTTCTTAGTTACTTCAACTGTAAAATGGGGAAAAACAGCACTTACCTCCAAGGGCTGTTATGAGGATCAAAGGAGATACTCTTTGTTAAGTGCTAGTACAATACCTGGTACACAGTAGGTACCATACAGATGCTTATTCCCTTCCCTCACCCTTCTTACACTAACTTTTAAAAATGTGTATACTAGAGTCTTTCCAAAATCTGACATTCTGTCTCCTATGTCATAAGGTCCTTCCTTTTTGTGGCTTTTCCTTTTTGTTCTGTTTCTTCTTTCAGTGCATAACTAAGGTGGAAATTAGTTTAACATGATTGCTTGCCATCTTGGGGAGGGAGGATGGGAGGGAAGGATGGAGCAAAAATTTGGAGCTGAAAGTTTTATAAAAAAACTAATGTTGAAAACTATTTTACATGTAATTGGAAAAAATGAAGTCGTATTTAAAAAAAAGTACTGAGATCTCTCTGTGTCTCTAGCTCTCTTTTAAGGAACAATCATTAGATTTCAGAGGATAAAACATTTTCACTGCGTAAGGAATGTTTATTAGTTACCCTTTCATATTGTTGTTTCCCTGTGTAACTCTTTTCAGAGTCTGTGCAGTATTGATTTTCTTTTGACTCATTCCTTTAATGCTAAGTGGACGTGGCCAATTAGTGTTGCCTGTCCAGCATTGATGCCCTGAGTCACGATTCTTGTACTTCTTACAATTCTCCCGAAGGTGGAAATAGTTCGTTTTCCCAGGGGACTTGTTCTCTACCTCTAGAATTCATGGCAGTTTTTCTGGGCTTAAAAAAGTAGCTCCTGTCAATGAATGCCTCTTTTCTTATGTTACAGTTGCCGGGGCTCCTGAGTTCAAATGCACAAATACTTCAGGGATGTGTTAGGGTATTTAAGGAAAACAACGTACCCTAGTATCTTTCATGTGCTCTCTCTCCTTAGTTTTGTTTTGATGTAGGGGTACATCAATATTTGGTGTCTGCTATATGATGTGTAAGTTAAAGGGTTTACCACAAATATGAAGACTGAGTTAATAGCCCATGTGCAGAATTCTGCTTTTGGACTATTAATACAGTAATTTCCTGTTGTGCAGTTTTTCTTATATTGGACTATTTTGCTTGCATTCATCCACATAAAATGATCTATTTAGAGCAGATCTATTATGTGAATGCTTGATAAAAACCACAACTAGTGCTGAAATATTCACTGTTAAATCCTTTTTTTCACTCTCATAGCTTTTCCTGTGACAAATGGACTCACCTTGGCACTGATAGTACAAAAATAATGATGGATACACCTGCTAAATCTTAGCATGAATCTAGACAGTGGCACCAATGCATATCCACGGTCATGGTATTGTTCCCCTCAATTTGCTTCTACAAAAAACACGCAGTTTTGTTTAGTAATGTCCTTGGTGAAGCAATGCAAATTATTACTTTTATTAAATCTTGAACTTTGAGGACACATTCTAAAATATCTCTCTGATAACGTGGAAATATGTATAAAGTACTTTTGATGCAGGCACAATTATGAGAACTCTGTTGAGAAAAAGCACTTGTGCCATTGGTTGAGGTGTGAACAGAATGAAGCCCTTTTCCCATGCATGCCGTTGTTACCTGAAAGAACAACTTGACAACATACTATTATGACTAGACTTGGGTATTTGGTAGACATTAAAAAAAAAGGAAGTATACTTGTCACTTCAAAGCAGCTAGGGAGAGTAGTGGATTGAGAGTTGGGCCTGGAGTCATGTAGCAATGATTTTAAATCTGGACTTAGTCACGTTCTGACTATGTGACTGCTGGGAAGTGATTTAAGTTACCTCCCAAAATTTCCTTATCTTTAAAATGGGGACAATAATAGCACACAAATCTCAAGGTAATTGTGAAGATCAAATGGAATAATGTTTGTAAAGAGGGTAGCTATGTGGCACAATGTTAGGCCTGAAGTCAGAAAGACTCGTCTTTCTGAGTTGAAGTCTAGCACTAGACAGATACTAGCTGTATGACTCTGGGCAAGTCACTTAACCCTGTTTTCCTCAGTTTCTCCTCTGTAAAATATGATCTGGAAAATCAGATGGGAAAGCACTCCAGGTTCTTTAATAACAAAACTACAAATAGTTTCAGAAGTGGTAGACATCACTGAAAAAACTAAGTAACAACAAAATTTATAATGAACATAGTATGGTGCCTGGGAAGCACAAAGTAGACTCCATATAAACATTTGCCATGGGAGCCAAGAAGACTAAGCATAAGCAGGGACTTGTTTGACGTTTCGCTGAAATCTCTCCAAATACCTGTAAAATGACTCTAACCAAATTATAAAGTAGAATTCACCAAATGACAGAGTGAAACAAATTCGCACTCTAAAACAACGTGGAAGGTTGATAGGAAAGGTCTGTTGCACAGTCTAAGAGAAAAGCAGAATACAGTGTGGGCTGCATCAGCATAGAGTGGGTGATAGCAAACCCAGATCAGGCCTCAGAGGACAGAATCCCTGACAGCTGTGATACTTGGAAGATTTCTAAACCTACAAATTCCCAAGACAGCTTAGAAGGTCAGTAGGAAAGGTGTGTCAGACCTAAGTGAGAGAGGATTGTGGTCCAGCCCCTGCTCCAGCTGGTGGCAGTGGTAGCAGCTTCTTCAGGAGCTCCTGATTCCAGGATGGTGAGGTAATTATGCAGGTGATGTGGGGGTGGGGAGGATTTCAGGGATCTCTTTGGTGGTGCAGAGGCAAGATTCTCTTGCTCTGCCTATGCATGGATATGGGTTGTGGTCCTGGGTGCTGTCCTGGGTTGATTGTGGATTGCTGTTATGGCAGAACTTGTAGTAGTGATGGAGAGGGTATCCTCCTTACAGTTCCAAGGTAGAATAGAGTGCTCGTGGTCATTCACAGACCAGAGTACAGACCAGCAGTAGAGCAAAGACCTCTCCTTTGATCATACAACCTGGAAAGAACTGAAAATTTACAAGTCTCCAGAAATATCTCTGAAAATAAATGCACAGAATCCCTGAAACTTAGGATGGTACACCTCCGCAATGAAAGCAGAGTCTTACCTTAACAAAGAACAAAAAAAATGAAGTAATTGGTTTGGAAAAAAATAAAAAAGCCTAAAAAATCAGACTACAGAACCTTACTTTTGTGACAAGGAAGATCAAAACATACAAGCAGAATACAAGAAAGTCAAAACTCCTACATCCTAAGCCTCCAAGAAAAGAAATGAATTGGTTGTTGGTCATGGAAATACTCAAGAAAGATTTTGAAAATCAATTAAAAGATGTAGAGGAAGAGTTGGGAAAACAAATGAGAGTGATGCAAGAAAATCATGAAAAAAATGGGTCAACAACTTGATAAAGGAAACCCCCAAAATGCTGAAGAAATAAAACCTTAAAAAAAGACCTACCCAAATGGCAAAAGAGGTCCAAAAAGGCAATGAAGAAAGAATGCCATAAAAAGCAGAATTGGCCAAATGGAAAAGGAGATCCAAAATCTCACTGAAGAAAATTATTCCTTAAACATTAGAAAGCAGCAAATGGAAGCGAGAAATTTTATAAGAAATCCAGAAATTATCAAAAAATACCAAAAGAATGAAGAAATAGAAGACAATCTGAAATATTTCATTGGAAAACAACTGGCCTGAAAAAGAGATCTAGGAGAGATAATTAAAAATTATTTGACTATCTGAAAGTCATGATCAAAAAAGAGCTTATACTTCATCTTTGAAGCTGGCCCAATATTCAAGAAGCAGAGGGTACAATGTAATGGAAAGATTCCACCAATCAGTCACCTCTTCAAAGACACCACAAAAAGAAGTTTTCTAGGAATAATGTAGCAAATTTCATAATTCCCAGGTTGAGAAAATATTGCAAACAGTGAGAAAGAAAAAAATTCAAGCATTGTGGAATGACAATCAAGGTAACATAAGATTTAGCAGCTTCTACATTAAGGGATTGCAGGGCTTCGAATATGATATTCCAGAGTTAAAAGGAGCTAGGATTAAAACTAAGAATCATCTACAGAGAAAAACTCAGCATGATACTTTAGCAGAAAAATAGACATTCATTGAAATAGAGGACTTTTAAGTATTCTTGCTGAAATGGTCAGAAGTGAACAGAAAAATTGACTTTCAAATAGAAGAGTAAAGAGTATCATGAAAAGGTGAACAGGAAAGAGAAATCATGATGGATTTATTGAGGTGAGTAATTTACATTCCTATATGGACAGATTATATTTGTAACTCTTGAGACGTTTCTCAGTGTTAGGTTAGTTGTGGAAATATGTATATATCTAAATCTATATATACACACATCTATCTATCTATCTATCTATCTATCTATCTATCTATCTATCTATCTATCTATCTACCTACACATACATTTATGTGTGTGTGTGTGTGCGTGCATGCGGGTGTGTATTAAGGAATGATATCTCAATATTATCATATCTAAAAAATAAAATAAAAATTAAATTAAATTAAGTAGTGATACATGAATGTTCTGGGAGAAGGAGAAATGGAGAAATAGAATGGGGTAGATTATCTCATATAAAAGAGGTAAGAAAAAAGCTTTTACAATGGAGGGGAAGAGGGGACAGGTGAGCAGAAATGAGTGATCCTTAATCTCATAAGATTTGGATTAGGGAGGAAATAACATACACACAATTAGGTATGACCATCTATCTCACTCTAAGGCAAAGTAGGAAGGAAGAAGACAGGAGACAGAAGGGAGGGCAAATGAGGAGAAGGGATAATTAGAAGTAAATGCTTTTGAGGAGGGACAGGATAAAAGAAGAGAATAGAATAAGTGGGCTTCAGGACAGGCTCGAGGGAAGTGTAGTTTGTCTTTCACAACATAACTGTTATAGAAGTGTTTTGCATAACTACACATGTAGAACATATATCAACTTGCTTCCCTTCTCAATGAGGGTGTGTGGGGAGGGAGGAAGAGAGAGAAGTTGGAACTCAAAGTTTTAAAAACTAATGTTAAAAAAAGTTTTTTACATGCAACTTAGAAACAAGATATACAAGCAGAGTATTGATGTTTGTCTTGCCACACAGTAAAGTAGAAGAGAAAAATAAGAGAAGGAGTGGACTTATAGAAGGGCATTGGGGGGAAAAGGTAATCAGAATGCATGCTATCTTGCAGTTCTGGGAGGGGAGAGATGGGTCGAAAATTTGGAACACATAATCTTGTGGAAGTGAATGTTGAAAACTAGAAACAATGTAAATATTAATGATTATTATTGTATCTGTTGACAATGATAAAATTGAACTTTTCAAGAGAATATGAGACTATTATCAAACTTGTAACTGCTATTGTGACCTTCAAAGATTCCTAATATTTAAAAAACATTTCCAATGAAGTTGGTGGTCATATTGAGAATGAGATATTTTGATAATGTCTAATTAAATGTATCAATATTTGGAAGACCTGCATAACTCCTTGAACCAGTCTTTTCTAAGGGACAAAATGCATGTCATTACATAATCTTGTGTGCAAAATGCTATACAGATCAATGGATAATAAGAGAGAGAATGGCAAGCTCATTAATATGTTTTCAGATTTCACATCAAAACTAACTTTTAAGAAACTATTACTTCTTAAGTTTCATTGTATCAAAGAAGAATACCCACAATTACATGAGAATTCTATGAAAACGCTTGATTTTCCAAGTACATGCCTCTATGAGGCTGGATAATCTTCATATAGTGTCAATTCCTCATATATAGTCAACAGAACATATCATAAATCATCTATGTTAAAAAAAAACCATCGAAGTCTCAAAGAAATGGGGTTAGTGGAGCCATACTACAAAACTTCTTCAGTGACACATATAATGTGACATGAATGTAATAAAAACACAAGTTTTTTATGTATATCAAATGATTAAGAAATGTAGAAGTACTACAATAAATAATGGAGTCATTAAGTGACAACTGTTTCTCAATCCACACTCTGGTTTCCAAAGCCTGGGATGGGAACTTTGACATTTATAAACAAGAGGGAAGCTTTGGTAGGGTCAACTCCAGGGCCCTAGTAGAAGGTAGAGGGAATATTTGGGTGGAGTGAATGGGTGCAAGGATCAGTTCTCTTTCATCCACTGCTCCTACTGTATCAGAGGATACAGAATTAATACATCATTTACTTTGAAAAAGATCTGAAGTTCGTGGCAGGAGGTATTGGAGGGGATGTATCTCATGAGAGTAAGAGGATATAGGGTGCCATTTTGTTTTCTCCCTCATGGGTCTATCTCGATGTGGCTTACAGAGAGGGAAGAGCAGTTATCTCCAAAATTTTCTCCATCCACTGTTCTTCAAAGGTAAGTTTGATTCCTGCCAGGAGTGGAAGCCGGATTTTGAAGGCAGAGGTTATCTACTTTCCCCTCCTCAGAGAGAGAGGGTAGAATTATGTCTATCAGATTCCTTGAATATGGTTGGAGTGTGGGAAATAACTTTCAGGTCAAACTCAACTCTTGATTCCTGTTCCTTAATGGAAACGGGTGGTCCTACACATCATCTTCTCAGAATCTTTCTCCTATTTCTTCTCTCTCAATGTTGTAAAGCAGAAGAACTCAGATCTCTCTTTACTCTTGTTTGGAGTCACACATTTGTTGAATATGAGTATTTAACTTGGAGAGGGTAAGTCTATGATTTGTCCATGAACCTATGCCATACATACATCACCTTCATCATTTCTACATCCTTGTCTGTTTCGTCTTGAAATGATATGGTCCATTAAATGCTAATGTTTGTTGTGAGAGTCTGTCCTTAAAGTTTTATTGCATTTAGGTAAATGTAAAATAGTGTTGGTGATGAGAATGTCATGAGATGCACAAATCTTTAGTAGTAAATGACCATGGTTGTTTTTTCTGACTCCATTCTTTCCAATATCTCCCTTTCATATCTGATAGTCTGTACCTAATATCGTGTTAAAGTCACCAAACCTTATAAGCTTATCCCCTTTTGGCATATTTATGATGAGGGTTTCCAAATCTTCATAAAATTGTTTTTTGATCTGATTGTCGTGGTGAGAGCATATGACGGTGTTATGGTGATTTACTACAAATAACAATGATCTTTATAAGAGCACATCTTTCACTCCTTTTGAGAGACTCAACAAGCTTGTTGACTAGATTAGTTTTGATTTCAAAACCTATGTCAGCTTCATGGACATAGTGGAGCTCCCCATCACTGCAGGCATTTCAGAAAACATGTATCTGCCTCTGACTTTGTTAGCTGGCCTTTACTTGCTGCACTTATTTCCATCAGTGCTATGGTTTAGATGTGATACCTGCTGAGGTTTCTCTTGATCAATGCTGTTTGACTTGTAGGTGTACTTGATTTCCTGTTGTCCAAAAGCCTGGACATATTCCATGTTCCCATGATTAATGGAATAATCTTTACAAAAGATTTTGTATGTGTTTTGTGTTTTGACTATTGCTGGAACCACTCCAGTTATGGTGAACAGTTCAGAGTAAGATTAGATTTAGCAGACAACTTTGAAGGCACCTTTTCTAGCCCCTTTCTCAGGTGAGGATGTGAGCAGTGCAGACCTTAATAAGAACTGCTCATATATTCAGGGGACTGCTGAATCCCAATGCTCCTTAAGTGCGGTGAGAAGATGATAGTATAGTCTGGGGCCCCAGTGTGTCACCACAGAACTTTGAGAATGGCAAAAATAGTTAAAAGAGATATGGATGATGTCTTTTGACTTGAACATAATTGGATTTAAAGCAGAGTTCCTGGAATCAGTCAGTCTCAGTCTCTTTCAGAATCATCAAAGTGCAATGGTAAAACAAAAGTCTGACAACTGGTTCAGTGCTCTACTCATCATATCACACTGTGTCCTATGAAGGCAAGCGGGGATCAGACTGATTTCACGTAACATTAGAGAAGACTCATTGCAAACCTTCTCCCATAGCTCCAGGGCTGTCCTTTGAGACACAGGCACCAAAGCTCAGGAAGATATCTCATCGTCTTAGAGTGAATCCTGGTTTCCTGGTGATGAGCATCCTCAATGCTCGTTTCATTTCCTTGTTCCTTAGGCTGTAGATAAAAGGGTTTAGCATAGGAGTAACCATGGTGTACATGACAGTTGCTGCTATATCTTGTTGGGCTGTGTGGGTGGATGTGGGGCTGAAGTACACTCCAATGATTGTCCCATAGAAGAGACAGACCACAGTGAGGTGGGATCCACAGGTGGAGAAAACTTTCTGTTTACCACCCACAGATGAGATTTTCAACACAGCTAAGAAAATGTGAATGTAGGACATAAGTATTCCAATGAAGGGGAGAAATGTTGTTAATGCTCCCACTGTGTAGAGAATCAACTCATTGAGGAAAGTGTCAGAGCAGGCCATCTTTAGGAGGCGATTGAAGTCACAGAAAAAATGAGCTATTTCATTGTGGCCACAGAATGACAGTCGGGTCAACAAGATGATTTGTATCAGAGCATTATTATAGGCCCAAAACCAAGACACGCCTACCAGAAGGGCACAAACTTTTGGAGTCATGATTGTGTTGTAGTGTAGTGGGGCAGAAATAGCCACATAGCGGTCATAAGCCATGGTACTGAGGAGGACACAATCCATCCCCGCGAACCAAAGGAAGAAGAATAATTGGGTCAGGCACTCAGCATAAGGGATTGTTCTGTTTTTGGATATATAATTAATCAGCATCTTGGGAACAGTGGTGGAGGTGAAACAGATGTCGACCAGGGACAAATTACTGAGGAAGAAGTACATGGGAGTGTGAAGGCGAGGATCAGAGTAAATAGCCAGTATGATGAGCAGGTTCCCCAGCCCTGAGATCAGGTACATAAAGAGGAACGAGAAGAAGAGGATTCTCTCCTGTTCTGGCTGGTCTGAAAGTCCCAGGAGGATGAACTCGTAGACTCCAGACTGATTTCTTCCTTCCATGTATCTCTGTTTGGAAGCAAATATAGAATGAAATAACCATTTAAAACAACACATTCAAGGCTGATTTGAAAGCGTTTGATGAATAAAATCAGTAAAAACAGATTTAGAAGAGAAATAGAATATGAAAAGTAGAAACAGAACACGAAAAGACACTTCTCATATTCTGAGATCTAAAAGAAACAAAAAAATGATGGCAATATATGTAGCACAAGGGTCATTTTCCAACAGATACATCATAATATATAAACAAAAGTTTTCTGAAGAATTAGAAGCTTTCAATAACTACATCAAAACATACTTCTAATCAATTAATGGAAGAGAAAGGGAAACCAAATGACCTGTGATACCCTGAAAATTGGCAGATATTCTAAAAGTCAGACATTGTCTGTGCTGGAGAGGCTGTGGGAAAATAGGCATGAGGAAGCTTTGTTCGTGGGACAGTGGGATGATCCATACAGTTTTGTTTTTGATTAGGAATTATGCAAGAAAAAAGCTCAAGAAAGCCTGACTTTAGGAAGAGTTTTAAATGTCAAACAAAGGGGTTTACATATGTTGCTGTCTAAGATGGGAGGCCATTAGAATGCACTGAGAAGGGGGAGATCATGGTCAGATTTCACTTTGCAAAAATCACCTTGGTGAGAGTAGTGCACATACCAGCAGCCTGGTTTACATATGATGCTGTCTAATTATTTTTCTTTATTCAAAGTCAAGATTCAGTTTGGAGAGGTGAGTTCAGACGTGACTGTGATGTAAATGCAACAGGTGTCAATATCCATATACATGTTTATCCAAAAAGTTGTTTTAAGGTCATATTTTATGAAGTTTACCATGGGCCCAGAAAACTTTACTTAAGGCTCTGCTGGGTTCTGAGAGGCTCAGTAAGTTGAATGCATGCTCTGAGAGTTCCAAGATGGAAAAATCTCCAATTATAGGAATGAAATTCTTAAGGTTCAAATAATTTTGATGAGACTAATATTGTACACAATTTAGCAAGGTAGGGTCAAAATGGATATATGACCTACATATAAAAGTAGATATTACAAGATATTTTGAAGACCTTGATATATATTACGTACTCTCCTTATGGATGGGTAAACAATTTATGAACAAGTAAGAGACAGAGAGTATTATAAGATGTAACATTGATAGTTTCAATTATACTTAATTAACAAGATTTTTTTTTAACAAATGAAAGAAATGTAACCAAGATCAGAAGGGAAGCAGAAAAGTGGGAAAATTTTTTTTTTTATGGACAGTTCCTCAGAGAGAGGTCTCATCTCAAATATATAAAGAACTTCATCAAATCTCCAGGAATGTGAGTCATTCCCCAATTGGTAAATAGTGAAAGGATATGATCAGAAAGTTTTCTGATGAGGAAATAAAAAATAATTTATAGCCATGTAAACAATGGTTTAAATTATTATTGAGTTGAAATACGCAAATTAAAATAGGCTTGAGATATTATTTTACACCTATCAGATTGGGTAACATGATGGAAAGAGAAAGTGACAAATGATGGATGGGATGAGGAAAAATTGGGACCTTAATTCGTTTTTGGTTGATTTTTGAGCTGATCCAACCACTTTGGATTGACAGTTGCAATTATGTCTAAAGTGTTATTAAAGTGCCTATGCCTGTTGCCCAAAATGATTAGGAAAAATGGATAAGAACTTACATGTTCATATATATATATATACACACATATATGTATACATACACATATGCATACATACACACACACACACACACGCATATATATCGGAACTGGAAATTGCAGTGATGCACATAAATTGAGGAATGACAAAGGAAATTGTGATATATATTACCCTGATGGAGTATTACCCTGTTATAATTAATGATGATCTCAGTGACTTTCGAAAGGTATGGAGAGCCCTCCGTGAAATAACGAATAATGAAATAAGTAGAACCAAGAGACATCGTATATAATCACAGCAGTATGGTTTTAAGAACAACTGTGAGCAACCAAGACATTCTATTACAAATAACAAATGTAACTGCAAAGATTCTTTGAAGGACGATGCTATTTGAATTCAGAAACTGACATGTTTGTATATGTATGTGCCTGTGTGTCTGTTGTATGTATATGTATGTGTATGTGTGTATATGTGTACACACTAGGGATACAGATTTGTGTCTAATGGCAGTCATCTCAAAGTTTGGGGTGTGGGGGAGGGAAAATAATGTCATATGATAAAATATATTTGAAAGGAACAGCAAGTCGTTCAAAGTGGACCTGAAATTTCTAGTGCCATCCTCTGCTTTCCTATCGCACTTTGTTTTGGAAATGCTTATTTTATTTCTTTACTTCAAAATAAAAAACCATAAATAAAAAGAGATTATTTAAAAATAGTTCTGATGAGATACGAATAAGATATTTGTCTGAAGAGACAAAGAACGATTCATTGGGAGCTCATCAACCCCCTCATGTTTTTGAGAGATCTGACCAGAAGATGGAAACTCGGGTAAGCAATGGAGATTGAATACAAATGTATGCCGTGGTTCCCTAAGCATTTTGTTAGGAATGCTGGAGTTTAGAATGAGTTGAGCATAGTGGTACCAACCACCAATAAAAAGGACTTTTCAGTGTTATTTTGGAGAAGAAAACAAAAGAAGGGGTAGGGCGGCTGCTCAGGATGCAGACCTGAAAATGAAGTATAGAGAGAAGGAAGGAATAATGAAATCTTATTTGACATTTCTTTCTCTGACAAATTCTATTATCTTTAGTCAAGGAGTTGGTTGTGAAATCTAGAACAAGCATTATTGTAATGTGAGTAAATTCAAGAAAAGTGAAAGGATGGTAAGGGACTCTCTGACTCCCTTTAATTAGTTCCCTACTTATCAGGTCTGGATGCACTATGTCCCAGGGCTTTGAAATTCCTAAAGGATATGATTATTGAATCTGTGGCATTGATCTTTGAGAGACCGTGGATAGTAGGAGAGATGCCACAGGACTGGACAAAGAATAATATTCTGCTAGACTAAGAAAGGAAGATTTTGAAAACTAATGGATTTTGACCTTGGCTTTGATTCCTCAGGAAATTCTTAGATATGATTGCAGAGATGAAATAGCAGTAGCAACCATCAGGGTCAGCATAACTTCATGAACAACTTAGATCAAATAACATTTTTATTTTTTTATATTCATATTCAGATAGATCATGCCACAGCTTTAAACTTAGTGCACCTAAGTATTAGTAAAGCATTCAAAAAGTCTCTCAAAAAGTTGTACTGTACACCAAGGAACAATGTTGGTTAGGTAATTGTACATCACAATCTAGTTTTGGATTTGATGAGCTTCCCCATCATTGGAGGTGTCTAAATGAAAGTGACTCAATAAAGTTTGCTAGATTTCATAAAGTTTAATAGATTTCATCTATTAAGAGTTTTCTGAATCCTGATTATGTCATCAACTTACATTCTATTCCCTGAAATGCCTTGTCATTCCCCAAGTTGAATAAGGGTGTCATCTGTGACTTCATCCAAACCATTGATAAAAATATTGGGCAGATATTAATTAAAGGTGGAGTGTTTGTTGTCAGATATACTGTAGGGAGGATTCTTTTGAGGTGGTAGATTAAACTATATGTTTTCCGTGGCTTCCTCTCCTTCTGCGCTTATAACAGTGACCCTCATGTTAATAGGAAAGGACCCGGATTTCTTAGAATGAATGATGAATCTGTGGACACAGGAGGAGAGGTTCCTCCGTTAGAAAGTGAATGGTTTATGACTTTTAATGTTCCTCACATGTCTGAGAACTTTTGATAATATCTTCACGATCATCATAATAGCGGAATCCAATAGAATGCTTAAATGTTAGCAACATACTTCAGATCTTGATGTTCTGTGAAATATCTACTAGATAACCGGTTTCATTTGGCCTTCACAATAACCAAATGGTTAGTACAGGTGTATCACTATAGGTATTGTTATTCCCGTTTTACTAATGAGAAAACGGACACCAATTGATTAAGTGATTTTATCTCTAAAATAAGGATTATTAATATTTCTTTTATCTTGGGATTCGCCCCCGCGCCGCTTTTTTAGCGGTAAGTTGAAGTCTATGTATTCTTCTCAGAATAATGTTTTAAAATAGATCCAATTATTGAAAGAAATGTTAAATTTCAGTTAGAGTTTAGTGAAAATAGAACTGTGACTTTGTCCTATTACAGTTTACAACTTATTGAGAAACTATCCATGGAACCCTAGATTAAAAGCCTCTGCTGTAAACACTTCGTACGTAAATTTATCCTCCTTTCTCCATTCTCACACATGACTTCTGTCCTGGTTCAGATTCTCATCACTTCTCCCCTGAGCTATTGCAATAGCTTGCTAACTAGTTTCATGTCTTCCTGTCTTTTCCTCAATTCATTCTTCGGAAAGAAGGCAAATGATTATTCTCACAATGCCCACTTTTTCATATCCCTCTCCTCCTCAAAAGGTATTAATGATTACCTATTCGCTTTAGGATGGCACAGTCTCCCACCACTGGGGAAATCATGTGGGGGGAAAAAATCTAAGGCCAGATTTAAACTTATGCTTTCCTGATGTCAGGTCCAGTGCTCAATCCACTGCACCACCAGCTTCATCTTTAAAAATGCTTTTATCATGGCCATATGGGCAATAATTCTCTGAGAATTTGAATTCAGTCTTAGCAGTTCCAAATCCATGATCCTATTCATTTTATTACATCAAAGACAATCAGGTCGTTTGAGTTGAAATGGTAGCATTACTTCATTTTTTACTCCAAGGTAATAGAAAGGAGACACTTAATTTTTGGATGAACTAGAGATGTGTTGGGAAAGGGATCAGGGAAGGAATAATCCTGATTGAAAATGAGAAAAAGGACAATTTCCCTGTTCCTTTCTAGAAATTGTATTCTCTAAAGCTCTGATTTGGGAAAGAGAGGCAACATTGTGTATTGAAAAAAACATTGGCATGTCTCCCAGGATATTTGTGTTCTTGCCCCACATTATCCCATAAAGCGCAGTGAGAAATGAATCAATTCATTTTTGCATGAGATATTTGCGATGCTTTAGCAAGGCGGTCTCTCAGGTCCTTTCCATGTCTGATATTCTACTGTGCAAGTTCTTCTGAACTTTGATATTTCAGTTCTAGAATATTTTTTGTTCTAAAGTCCTTTCCATCTTGTGAGAGATCAGTTTTCTCTATATTTTGTGCCCTTCTCTCTGCTTTTTCTCTAACTGGTGACGTCTTTTGACTTCCCTATTCTCTATTCTCAGGTGTCTTTGGGCTCTGACAGTCCATGCTCCCAGATGCCTCCTGTCTGTTCTTCGGTCTACAGTCCCTCCCTGATCTAAATCCTTTGAACTTTGATACAGTTCTATGCTACAATCTTTGACCTTACTTCTCTAACTAACACGTCTAAGCTCTTGAGGTGTTTAATTCCTTATTTTTAGTCTTCTTGTGGTCAAGCCAGGTTCAGATCCCTTTTGTTCAGAATTCCTGCATTTTCTGAATTGGGATGGCAATAATTCATTATCATTTTTCTTCTAGGCTAATCTTCCTTACCTTTACCAGGAAAAGAGGGACAATTTGAATGTGGAATTATACTCCTTTTTGAAATAATACATCACCTTCCTTCATAAAGGAAATTAACAGCAACACCCATGATTCCACCCTAATCCCTGGTCACATTTCAATGTCATATTTGTTTATTTTATTCCTCTTCTGACATATGTGATCTTCCGTATACTTTCTTTGGGGGCAGTAATGGATAGAGCACTAGGCGTGGAGTCATGAAGACTCACCTTCCTGAGTTCAAACCTCACCTTAAGTAAGGACAAGTCGCTTCATGATATTTGCCTCAGTTTCCGCATCTGTAAAATGAATCAGAGAAGGAAATGGCAAGCCACTCCAGTATCTCTGCCAAGGAATCCCAAAATTAGGTCATGGAGAAGGAGAAAAGAGTGTAAAATGATACAAAACAATAACAAAAACAACAACAACCATCCCCTCTTTGTACCTTTGCACTGGCTGTGCCTCCTGCCTGTTATGCTCTACCTTCCTCCCTCTTGGAATCCCTTGTTTTTTTTCAAGTTCGGCTCAAGCCACTTTTTACATGCAGCTTTTCTTGGTATTCCCATCGGTAAGCATTCTAATTTCTCCCAAATACTTTGTGTTTATTTTGTATATATTCTGAATATATTTATATACATACATGTTGTCTCCTCTGTTAGAATGTAAACTCTTTTGGTGATTGTGTTATATCTCCATCACTAAGCACACAATGCCTGGCACAACTTAACTTCTTACTAACTGTTGATTGATTCTAAGTTGTCTTCTGTTTTAAACATTCTGTGTTCAACGTTCTAACGTCCCGTCAATTTTCTAGGAAGCCTGGAGGATAGAGGAGTGGGCATGGAGTCAGGATGATCTGACCTGAAATCTCACACTGACTGTGTGGCCTTGGGCAAGTCACTTAATCTCTGTTTGTCTCAATTACTTCCACTGTAAAATGGAGAAAATAACAGCACTTACCTCCAAATGTTGTTATGTGGATCAAAGGAGATACTGTTTGTAAAGTGCTAGCACAATGCTTGGCACACAGTAGGTGTCATATAAATGCTTATTCCTTTCCTTTTCCCATCTTCCACTAACATTCAAAAATGTATATGCTAGAGTCTTTCCAAAATCTGACTTTCTGTATACTGTGTCTTAAATTCCTTCTAAGTTTGAATATATCATGTTCTAAGATCTTCTTTAGCCCTATGAATCTCTGGTATTATAGGTTTTAAATCTCTTTGATCTTGAACATATTATGTTCTTAGAACAAAAATCTTGGTATCTTTTTCAGTCTAATTTTCTCCTACATCCTTTCCAGTCTGGCATTCTATGTTCCATGGGCCCTTCAGTTCTCCTGTTTCTCTCTGTTCTCAAGTCCATTTTAGGACTAAGTTTCTCTGATTTTATGTGACTTGATCACAACATTACTTGTTGTGAGATTTCTCCCTTGAAACAAACAGAAAGTGCCTTCTATAGATCCCCCTACTTGATTGTTTGGAACTTTTGTTCTTCCTCTGATATTGTCCGCTATGTTTCCTCACCTGGTCTCATCACAGTTGAGTGTTTCAGTCAGGGTTCTAGCACAAGCTGTGAGTTTTTACAGAAGAAAGAGGTATTGAGATTTGTGTATGAGAACAGGATTCAGCTCTGTGTCCAAGGAAGCGCTTTTGAGGATCATTGTAGGTGCTTTTACAGGAAGTCCCTGTACCCTAGACTCTAATTCCCTGAGCTCCTTGTTAAAGAAAAACACCAAGTAATTGTCCATTCTCTAGGCCAGCCCCTGAGTGCTGGAGCTTGTTTGAGCGAAGAAATTGGCCCAAGTTCAATTTATTTTCACAATACTACTGTGTAAGAAATATTGAGGTCTCCACGATGGAAAATACTTTGCACATCCAGAGAAAGAAGTATGGAGTCTGATTTCAGATCAAAGCATAATATTTTCACTTTTGTTTCCTTTTTGGTGACTTTTCCCTTTAGTTCTCTTTCTTCTTTCATGTCAAGAATAATGTGAGAACATATTTAATATGATTGCTTCCCATGTAGGTTTGGGGTCATGGAATGGAAGGAAGAAGAAAAAGTATGGAATCCCAAGTATTATAATAAATGCTTGTTGAAAACTCTCTTTACATGTAACTGGAAAAATAAATTAGTATTTCGAGAAAAAAAGTGTTGAAATCTCTCTATTTCATTCATTTTTTCTTTGCTTTTTTAAAAAAAGCATTTATTTGTTTTCAGTTTTATAGAATCACTTCCAGAAATCCTAGATATTCTCCCCCTTTGATTCATTGAGTTCTGTGTCTTTATTATGTAACCTATTCCACTGGTCTACCTCTGAGTTTCTTAGCCAGTACGAAGTGTTTTTGCTGATTGCTGCTTTATAATACAATTTGAAAATCTAGGAGGGGTAGGCCACGTTCCCTAGCATTTCTTTTCATTTTTTCTTTCCCATTATGTGCCAACCCTTTGACCCATTCATTTTAATTTTTTTCCTGGATGTTGTGGACCTTTTGCTCTTCCAGATGAACGTTGACATAATTTTTTCTTGCTCTAGAAAATAATTTTCTGATAGTTTGATTGGTATGACATTGAATAAGTAAACTAATTTAGGTAGAATTATCTTTTTTTATTACATTAGCTCAGACTACTCATGAACAGCTGATGTTTTTTTCCCTTACTTAAATCTGACTTTATTTTTGTGAAAAGTACTTTGCAATTGTGTTCATATGTTCTCATGTTCTCATGTGTATGTTTTGGCAAGTAGACTCCCAGATATTTCATAGTGTCTGCCGTACCTTTAAATGGGATTTCTCCTTCTATCTCTTGATGTTGGGCTTTGTTAGCAATGTGTAGCAGTGCAGATGATTTATTTGGGTTTATTTTGTCATCTACTACTTTGCCAAAATTGTTTATTTTTTCAAGTAGTGTTTTGATTCTCTTGGATTCTCTCAGTATATCGTGATATCATCTGCAAAGAGTGTTAGCTTAGTTTCTTCTTTTCCTATTCTTCCTTCTAATTTTTTTTCTTCTTATTATTGGTAAAGCTAGTAACAATGGTGATAATGGAAATCCTTGTTTCACCCCTGATCTTATTGGAATGTATCTAGCTTATAATTGCACATAATGTTTGCTGAAGATTTTAGGTAGATATTGTATATTATTTTAAGGAAAACTCCATTTATTCCTCTGATCTTCAGTGTTTTCCGTAGAAATGGGTGTTGTATTTTGTTAAAAGTTTTTTTCTTCACATATTGAGATGATCACATGTTTTCTGTTAGTCTTCCTGTTGATGAGATCAATCATGGTGATAGTTCTTCTAATATTGAACCCGCCGTGGATTTCTGGTATGAATCCTACATGATCATAATGTATTATTCTTGTTATAAGTTTCTGTATTGCTTTTGCTAATATCTTATTTAAAATTTTTTTTGCGTCTATACTGATTAGAGAAATAGATCTATATGTTTTTTCCTCTGTTTTTTCCCTTCCTGGTTTAAATATCAGAACCATATTTGTATCATAAAAAATTTAGTAGGATACCTTCTTTGCTAATTTTTCCACATGATCTATGTCGTACTGGAATTAACTGTTCTTTAAATGTTTGATAGAAATCACTCAAATCCTCTGGCCCTGGAGTTTTTTTCCCTAGGGATTTCATTGATGGTTTGTTCAATTTCTTTTTCTGAGATACAGTTAAGTTTTTAACTTCCTCTTCTGTTAATCCCTGCAACTTACATTTTAAATATTCATCCATCTCACTTACATGATTAAATTTATGGGCATAAGGTTATGCAAATAATTTCTGAATATTGATTTAATTTTTCCCCATTTTGGAGGTGAGTTTACTCTTTCCATTTTGATATTGGTTTTATAATCGACCAAAGTTTATCCGTTTCTTTTTTTCACAAAACCAACTCTTAATTTTATGTAATTTATTTCAATATTTTCTTAATTTCAATTTTATTAATCTCTACTTTGATTTTCCTTATATCTAATTTGGTATTTACTTTGGGACTTTCAATTTTTTCCCTTTCTACCGTTTTGAGCTGTATATCTAATTCATTGATCTCCACTTTCTCTATTTTATTCATGTAAGCATTCAATGATGTAAAATTTCCCCTAAAAACTGCTTTTGAAGCATCCCATAAGTTTTGTTAGGTTGTCTCATTGTAGTCATTCTCTTGAATGAGGTTATTTATTATTTGTATGATTTGTTGTTTAACCCACTCATTCTTTAGGTTTAGATTATTTAGCTTGCAATTAATTTTTGATGTATCTTTGTATGCCCTTTTATGCCATGTTTTTATTACATTACGATCTTAGAAGGATGTACTGACTATCTCTGCCTTTCTGCATTGTATTGTGAGCTTTTTATGTGAGGTTTTACTTGGCTAACTTTCGTTTATGTTCTAAGTACGACTTAGAAAAAGATATATTCCTTCCTATTCCCATTAAATTTTCTCCAGCGATCTATCATTCAGATACTCATTCAGCGAACTCATTCAGAGTTCTAATCACCTCATTAACTTCTTTCTTGTTTATTTTGAGTTTAGGTTTCTCAGGTTCAGGGAGGGGGACGTTGAGTTCCCCACAGTGTACTTTTACTGTCTATTTCTTCTTGTAAGTCCCTTAACTTCTCTAAAAATTTGGATGCTGTACCACTTGGTGCATATATATTTAGTAATGATATTGCTTCATTGTCTATGTTGCCTTTTAGCAGGATATAGTTTCCTTCCTTATCTCTTTTGATTAGATCTATTTTTTCATTTTCTGTGTCTGAGATTAGGATTGCTACCCCTGCTTTTTTTATATCAGCTGAAGCATAACATATTCTGCTCTAACCTTTTTCCTTTACCTTGTGTGTTTCTTCCTGTTTGAAATGTGTTTCTTGTTAACAATATATTGTTGGACTATGGTTTTTAACCCATTCTGTTATCTGCCTCCATTTTATTGGAGAGTTCATCCCTTTGACATTTACATGTGAATGATTGTTATCTGTGTCTTTCTCTCCATCCTATTTCCCCCAATTTATGCTTTTAGTTCTTCCTTTTCCTTCCCCTTCACAACAGAGTTTTAATTTTTGACCACTGCCTCTCTCAGTCTTTCCTCCCTTCCGTCAGCCCCCCTTCCTTTTATTCCATTTTCCATGACTACTTCTTACCTCCTTTCTAACCTTGCCTCCTTTTTCCTTACCCTTCCTCCTCCTACTGCCTATAGGGCAAGTTAGATTTCTATGCTTAAATGAGTTTGTTGTTCTCTCCTTGAACCAAGTCAGTTGAGATTAATCTTAAATAGTGTTCATCTCTCTCCCCTCTTTCTCTCTATTATAATATGATTTTATGCTTCTTCCTGTGATGTCATTTACTTCTTTCTGCCTCTTTCTTTTTATGTCTTCTGATACAATCCCTCCAGACCCTGACAACACATTTTTTGTCATCACAGAAATTAATTTATAAGTTATTCCCTGTATCCATGTATATCCCTTTTAAATACCATAATAAACATATAATTTTCAAGATTAACAAGTATCATCTTCCCTTATAGGGATATAAACAGTCTGCCCTTATTGAATTACAATTTCTCCCTCTCTACCTTTCCATGCCTCTCTTTATACATAAACTTGATGTTCAAATTTTCTATTCATGTCTGGCCTTTTTATCAAGAAGTTCTGGAAATCTCCTTATCTGAAGTACTATAATTAATTTTGTTGGATTATTGATCCTTGGTTTTAGTTCAAGCTCTTTTGCCTTATGGACTGTCATATTTCAATCTCTCTGATCTTTTAACGTAGGAGCTACGTGGTCCTGTATGATCCTGATTGTAGTTCCTCAATATTTGAATTGTTTCTGTTTTTCTGCTTGTAGCGTTTTCTCCTTAATTTCATAGTTCTGGAGTTTGGCAACAATACTCCTTGGTGTTTTCAGTTTTGTATCTTATTCAGGAGGTTATTGGTGAATTATTTCAGTGACCATTTTTCCTTGTGGATCTAGGGTCTCAGGGCAGTTTTCCTTGATGATTTCTTGGAAAATATTGTTCAGCTTCTTTTTTTCATCGCTGCTTTCATGTCGACCAATAATTCTTAGATTTTGTCTCCTGGATCTATTTTCCATCTCATTTTTTTTTTTTTACCATTGAGATATTTTACATTTTCTTCTATTTCTTCATTCTTCAGTTTCTATTTAACTGATTCTTGATGTCTTATAGAGTCATGAGCTTCTCTTTTCCCTATTTTCATTTTTAATGAAATGTCTTCTTCCATTAACTTTTGCCTCTCCTTTTCCATCTGTCCAATTGTTTCTTTTAAGGAGCTGTTTTCTGCTATTTGGTTTTGCACTTCTTTTCCCATTTGTCCAATTTTCTCAGTTAGGTTTTGTGCGTCATTTTTCATTTGCAAAATTTTCCTTTTTAAGGAACTGTTCTCTTCAACGGAATTTATTTTCATATTTTTAAAATTGGTGACCAAGTTTTCTTTTACTTTTCTAATTTGGCTTTTAAAACCCTTCTTGAGCTCTTCCAGGAATGCTCTTCGGGTTTGAGACAAGTGTATATTCCCTTCTGAGGTTTCAGATATGAGTACAATCTCAGTGTTGACCTCTTCCATAATCGTGTTTTAGTCTCTGTTCGCACAGAAAGATTCAATGATCTTTTCTATTGTGTCTTGCTTCTTGCTCATGACGATTACCTTTTTCCTTGCCTTTAAAATGGATTTTTTTTTTGGGCTCCAGAAGGCTCTGTCCCACAGTTCTTGCGCTAAGAAGTTACGTCTTGGTGTATTGTGGCCTCTGGTTCTTTCAGCTAGAAGGTAGAATGTTGCAGCTTTCCTGGTGCTGACCTGACTGGTGTGCCTATATAGAGGTCAGGTGAAGTCTTTCAGAGTTTCCCTGAAGTTACTCTGGAGCTTGCATTTTCTTTTTATTGGTATCTGAAGGAATTTTTAGTATAGCTTAGGTAAGTATGGGCTCTCACTCTGCCATCTTGTCTCAATCCCCTCTCTGTCTTTTTTCTTAAGAAGAAACATTATATTTCAGATGACAGAACGTTATCGGTGGGTAAAGAATGCTTCGTGGTTACTCTTCCATATTGGTTCTTCCTTTTGTAACTCTTTTCAGAGTCTGTGCCCTATTGAGTTTCTTTTGGTTCATTCCTTTAGCAGAGCCAATCAGGCGTGACCAGGTAGTGTTCCCTGTCCTCCATTGATGTAATGACTCACAATTCTTGTCCTTCCTATAATTTTCCAGAAGGTGGCAATAGTTCCTTTCCCTATGGGGCTTGATATCCATCTCTAGAATCCATGGCAGTCTTTCTGGGCTTAAAAAATAGTTCCAGCAATGAATGCCTTCTCTCTTGTCTTACAGTTCCTGTTGCTCTTAAGGTATAATGCACAGGTTCTTCAGGGCTGTGTTAGAGTCTTTAAGGGAAATAATGTCCCCCAGCATCTTGCAAGCGTTCTCTTTCCCCAGTTTTGTTTTGTTTTAGATGGACATCAACGTTTTGTGACTACTATATGATGTGCAAGTTAAAGGTTTCACCACAAACATAAATACTGGGTTTATAGGCTATCTGCAGAATTCTGCTTCTGTCTTATAAAGACATGCATTTCCCATTGTGCTGATTTGTTTACACTGGGCTGTTTTGCTTGTGTTCATCACATCAAATGGTCAACAAAGCAAGTCAATCGTGGGAATACTTGGTAAAAAACAGAACGAGTGCTGAAATATTCAGTGATAAATGCCTTTTTTCACTGTCATAGTTTTTCCTGTGACAAATGGGCTGACTTTGCCACCGATAGTACAAACATAATGATTGATAAAGATGGTAAATCTTGGCATGAATCAAAGCAATGGCATAGAAGTGAATGGCTTTGGTATTCTTCACCTTAATGAATTTCTGGATTAAGAGTCAGTATAGATGGGGTCCTACCAAACCTAGATTAGGGCTCAGAAGACTGAATCACTGATAGGTGCAGCCTTTTCCAGACTTCCCAATCCAGAAATGCCTAAGACAAATTAGAAGGTCAGTTGGAAAGGGATGCTGAATCTGAATGACAGAGGCATGTGGTCCAGCTCCAGCTCCAACTGGTGGTAGTGGCAGCAGTTTCTTCCAGATCTTTTGTCCCACAGATGTTTGAAGGATCCAATGTCTGACAAGAGGGTATTGACGGGATTTCTTTGTGGGTGCTAAGGCAGAATTCTCTTGCTTTTTCCCTTCTTATTTGGGGTAGACTAGGGTGAGGAGGAGTGGTGTCATGGTGGAACTTGTGTCATTGAAGGAGAGGGATACCTCCTCCCCGTTCTAAGACCGAAAAATTGCTTATGGTCACTCACAGACCAGAGCAAAGATAAGGAGAGGAGTATTCACCTCTCCTTTAATCAGAGAAACTTGAAAGTACTGAAAGTTTTTAGGTTCCTAGATATACCTCTGAAAATAGTTGCACAAACCACCTGAAGCTTAGGATGGTACCCCTTCCACAATGGAAACAAAGTCTTACCTAAAAAAAGATGTAAAAATTCAAGTAATTGGTTGGGAAAATGAGGAAATAGGGGGAAAAAGCTTAGTATAGAATGTTACATTTGTGACAAAGAGGAACGAAACATACAGCCTGAAAAGAGAACAAAGTCAAAGCTGGTACATCCAAAGCCTCCAAGAAGAACATGAATTTGTTGCAGGTCATGGAAGAACTCAAAAAGTGTTTTGAAAATAAAGTAAGAGAAGTAGAGGAAAAATTTGGAAGAGAAATAGGGCTGACGTAAGAAATTCATGAGAAATGAGTCCACAGCTTGCTAAAGGAGTTCCCACTAATGCTGAAGAAAATAAGACTTTAAAAGTACAGTTACTCAAAGAGTGAAAATGGTAGAAAAAGCCATTGAGGAGAAGAACGCCTGAAAAAGCAAAATTCGTCAAATGGAAAAGGAGGTCCAAATACTCACCAAGGAAAATTACTCCTTAAACATTAGAATGGAGGAATGGAAGAAAGGATTTTGTGGTAATTCAAGAAATTTTAAAAGAAAACCGAAAGGATGAAAAATAGAAGACAATGTGAAATATGTCTCTGGGAAAAGAACTGATCTGGAAAGTAGATCTAGGAGACATGATATGAAAGTTATTTGTCTGTCTGAAAGCCATGATCCAAAAAGAGACATGAAACCGTCTTTCCAGAAATTATCAAGGAAAACTTCCCTGATATTCTAGAATCAGAGGGTAAAATAGAAATGGAAAGGGTCCCCATCACCTCCTGAAAGAAATCCGAAAAGAAAATATTATAGGAATAATGTAGTCAAATTCCAGAGTTCCTAGGTCAAGGAGAAAATATTGCAAGCAGCAAGAAAGAAACAATTCAGGCATTGTGGAATGAAAGTCAGGATAACATAAGATTTAGCATCTTCTCCATTAAGGGATTGAAAAGTGTGGAATATGATATTCCAGAGGTCAATGGAGTTAGGTGTAAAACCAAGAATCACCTACAAAACAATACTGAGTATAATGTTTTCGGGGAAAAATTTGATACTCAATGAAATAGAGGACTTTAAAGCATTCTTGATGAAAATACCAGAGCTGAACAGAAAATTTGTCTTTAAAGTACAAGAATCAAGAGAATCATGTAAATGTGAACAGGTAAGAGAAATCATAATGAATTTATTAAAATTGATTGGTTTACTTTCCTATATGGAAAGATTGCATTTGTAGCTCATGAGACCTTCCTCAGTGTTATGGTAGTTGTAGGGAATACATACATACATACAAACACACACATATATCCTTGTGTTTGTATGTACATGTATATATATATATATATGTACATCTGTATTTATATATGTATCTGTATTTTTATATGTGTGTGTATGAAGAGATGATATCTAAACGGTATGACATCTAAAAATGAAATAAAAATAAAATTATTTTTAGTGATGAGAGAGGAATGTGATGTGGGAAGGAGAAGTGGAGAAGTAGAAAGGGTAAATTATTGCATATAAAAGAAGTAGGAAAAAAACCTTTTATAATGGAGGGGAATAGGTGTGAGGGGAGAGGGAATGAATCATCTTTAGTCTCGTCAGATTTGAGTTAAGGAGGAACTAACATACATAATGAATTGGGTATGAAAATCTGTCTTACTCTAAAGGAAAGAAGAAGAATGAGGAGAAGAGATAGAAGGAATAGCAAATGGGAGGACGGTGTAACCAGAAGCACATGGTTTGATGAGGGACAGGGTCAAGAAAGAGAGCAGAAAAATGGAGGTCAGAAGAGGATGGAAGGAAATATAGTCTTTCTCAACATAACTGTTATGGAAATGTTTTGCATGATCACACATGTATAACTTACATCAAATTGCCTGCCTACTCAATGAGGGTGGGTGGGGAGGGAGGAAGAGACAGAAGTTGAAACTCATATTTTTAAAACAAATGTTAAAAATAGTTTTGTAGATGCAATTGGGAAATAAGACATACAGGCAATGGAGTGTAGACATCTATCTTGCCCTATAGGAGAGTAAAAGGGAAGGGAATAAGAGAGGGAGGGTTGATAGAGGGGCAGTTGGGGTAAAGAGTAATCAGAATCTATGTATTTTTGGATTGAGGGAGGAAAGAGGTAGGGAGGAAATTTGGAACTCATAATCTTGTGAAAGTGAGTGTTGAAAACAAACAATCAATATAAATATTAGTGATCAGGGAAGTTTTCCTTGATAATTTCTGGAAAGACGGTTTCATGTCTCTTTTTGGATCATGGCTTTCAGACAGACAAATAACTTTCATATTATGTCTCCTAGATCTACTTTCCAGATCAGTTCTTTTCCCAGAGACATATTTCACATTGTCTTCTATTTTTCATCATTTTGGTTTTCTTTTAAAATTTCTTGAATTCCCACAAAATCATTTCTTCCATTTCCTCCATTCTAATGTTTAAGGAGTGATTACTAATATAGTAATATTGTGATTACTATTATATCTGCCTGCAATGATAAAATCAAACTTTTCAAGTCAAAATTAGACTTTGTAAAACTTGTAACTGCTATTGTGACCTTGACAGATCCCTAATATTAAAAAAAAAACATTTCTGATGAAGTTCATGGTGATATTGTGAATGAGATATTTTGATACTGTCTAATTTAATATATCAACATTTGGAAGAGATACGTAATTCCTTGACCCAATCTTTCTCATCTATCAATGATTGTCATTACAGAATCTTCCTTTCAAAGTGCAAGATATACCAATGGATGATGGGACAGATGATGGCAAGTCCATTAATATGTTTTCAGATTTTATATCAAAGCTAACTTTTAATAAACTATTACTTTTTGAGTTTTGTTGTATCAAAGAAGAATATCCAAAATGATCTGAGTATTATATGAAACACTAGATTTTCCAGCTGCATGTCTCTTGGAGGTTGGATTTTCTTCATATGTAGTCGGTTCTGCAGTAACAAAACATATCCTCAGCCATCTGTGTTAAAAAATACACAGAGGTCATAGAAGAAAGGGGCTTAGTGGAGTCATACTGCAAAACTTCTTCAGTGACACATAAAAAGAGACAAGAATGTAACAAAAACATGACTTTTTTATGTATATCAAATGGTTAAGAACTGCAATATTGCTCATATCCTGCCATGGGAAATGGGCTAAAAATAAATAATGGAGCCATCCATTGACCTCGGTTGTTCAATCTATGCTCTGATTTTCCATGACCTGGGCTGGGCAAATTGACACTTACAAGCAAGAGGGAAACCTTGGTAGAGGCAAATCCGGAGCCATGGTAGAAGGTAGAGGGAATGATTTGGTAGAGTGAATAGGTGCAGAATCAGTACTCTTTCATCCACTGCTCCTCCTGCATTAGAACATCCACAATTAATATGTCATTTAGTTTGAAAAGGAACTCAAGTTTGCAGAAATAAGCATGAGAAGGGTTCTATTTCACAAATGTAAGGGGATATAATGTGCCATTTTGTTTTTTGCCCAATGATTGTATCTAGATATGGCTGACAGAGAGGGAAGAGAAGATATCTCCAACGTTTTCTACATCTACTCTTCTCCAAAGGAAACTGTAAATCAGAAGTGCTCAGATCTTTCTTTTCTACCTGTTCCGAAGTCACACTTTTGGTTAATATGAATATTTAGTTTGGAAGGATGTCTATGAGTGGTCCAGCAATTTGTGCCATACTACATTTTCCTCACTCACATCCTGTTTCTCTTTCCTCTTTACAATGATATGGTCTATTAAATGCCAAAGTTTATTGTGAGGGTGCATCCATGAAGTTTTATTGCATTTGGATAAATGTAAAATAGTATTGTCAATGAGAAGGTCATGAGATTCACAAACCTTTAGTAATAAATGCCCATTGTTATTGTTGTTTCTGACTCCATTTGTCCCAAGATCTCCTTGTCATATCTGTTATTCTGTGCTTACTCTGGTGTTGTCACCCCAAAATAACCTCACCCTTTTTTGGCACATTAATGATAAGGGTCTCTAGGTCTTTAAAATTTCTTCTTTGTCCAAATTTGAGATTATTATTTTGAGAGCACGTGATGGTGGTTTGGTACTTTCTTGCAAATGGCATTTGTATTGTTAACAGCCTCTCTGTCACTCCTTTTGGGAGGCATACAAGCTTTTGGCCTAAATTAATTTTGACTGCAAAACCTATGTCAGCTTCACGGAGCTCCTCATCCCTGCAGGTATTCCAAAAAAAGTGTATCCAGCTCTGACTTTGTAACTTGACCTATGTTTTTCCACCTTCTTTCGCTCATTGTTACAGTTTGAATGTAATACCTGCTGAGTTTTCTCATGACCAAAGCTGTTTTACTTTCAGGTCTACTGCATTTCATGTTGTCCATAACCATGGACATATTCCTTGTTTCAGTGGTGAAAGGTATCATCTTTGCAAAGGATTTTTCACATTTTTCGTCTTTTTACTGAAGTATAGGAGTTACTCCAATTATTGTGAGTAGGCCAGGAATAGATTAGGTGAAGTATCCAATTCTGAGGACACCTTTGCTAGCCCCTTTCTCATGCCAGCAGGTGAGTAGTGCAGTCCTTAGTAAACCTGCTTAGAAAGTCATGGGGCTGCTGATTCTCAACGCTCCTTAAGTGCAGTTAGAAAATGATGGTATGACCTGGGCCACTTCTGTGCAGGATTGTGACAACAGCTCCCAGTATATGTGCACCTGCTGTTTCATCAACTGGCTGTCACCATAGAACTTTGAGCTAGGCAAAAATTGTTAAAAAAAGATATGGATGATGTCTTTTGACACACAATTGAATTTAAGTGAGGTAGAGTTGATGGAAGTAGTCAGTCTCAGTCTCTTTCAGAACCATCAACGTACAATGGTGAGACAAAAGTCTGACAACTGGTCCAGTGCTCTACTCATCATATCATAATGTCCTATGCAGTTCAAGAGAAGAATAGATTGATTTCATGTGACAATAGAGAGGACCAATGGCCAACCTTCTCCCGTTGCTCTGGAGCTCTTGTATGAGACACAGGTACCAAAACTTAGGAAAATTTATCACAGTCGTAGAGTGAATCTTGGTTTCCTATTGATGAGCATCCTTAAAGCTTCTTTCATGTCCTTGTTCCTTAGGCTGTAGATAAATGGAGTCAGTGTAGGAGTGAGCATAGTGTACCTTACAGCTGCTCCTATATCTTGTTGTGTGGGTGGATGTGGGGCTGAAGTACACTCCAACGATTGTCCCATAGAAGAGACAGACCACAGTGAGGTGGGATCCACAGGTGGAGAAAACTTTCTGCTTCCCACTCTCAGATGAAATCTTCAGTACAGACATGAAAATGTGAATGTAGAAGATCAGTATTACAGTGAAGGGGAGAATTGTTTCAGTGCTCCCACTGTGTAGATCAACAAATCATTAATG
Organism: Bettongia penicillata ogilbyi; assembly: GCA_023548195.1. NCBI lineage: Eukaryota > Metazoa > Chordata > Mammalia > Diprotodontia > Potoroidae > Bettongia > Bettongia penicillata. Next base: position 1,312,019 of record JAJHZJ010000315.1, on the reverse strand, counting down.
AAGGTGTCTGAGCAGGCCAACTTCAGAAGGGGACTGACGTCACAGAAAAAAATGAGGGATTTCATTGTGGCCACAGAATGAGAGTCTAGTCAGGAAGAGAGCATGTGTCAGAGCATTACTCTAGCCCCGAAACTAACACACTGATACTAGAAGGGCACAGATCTTTGGAGTCATGACAGTATTGTAGTGTAGTGGGACACAAACAGCCACATAGCGGTCATAAGCCATGATGGTGAGTAAGACAGTTTCCATTCCCGTGAAGCAAACAATGAAAAATACTTGGGTCAGGCACTCTGCGTAGGGGATCGTTCTGTTTTTGGATATGAAATTATTCAGTATCCTGGGAACAGTGGTGCATGTGAAACAGATGTCCACCACAGACAAGTTACTGAGGAAGAAGTACATGGGGGTGTGGAGGCGAGGGTCAGAGTAAATAGCCAGCATGATGAATAAGTTTCGCAGTCCTGAGATCAGGTACATAAAGAGTATCAAGAAGAATAGTATCCTTTCCTGTTCTGGCTGATCTGAAAGGCCCAGGAATATAAACGCTGAGACTCTGGACTGATTTCCCCCTTCCATATCTCTATTTGGAAGCAAATATAGAATGAAATAAGTATTTTACACAACACATTGAAGATTTATTTGAAAGTTTTTTTTATGAATAAACTCATTAAAAACAGAATTGGAAGAGATATAGGAGATTAGGAAAACACGAGAAGTCATTTCTCATAGTCTGAGGTCTAACATAAGTGAGAAATTGATTTCAATATATATAACACAAGGACCATTCTCCATCTGATACATCATAATATAAAAACAAAAAAAATTTTCGAAGAGTTATAAGCCTTCAACGATAACATCAAAACACACTCCGAATCAATAAAAGAAGTAGAAATGCATATTTAATGAATTATGTCACCCTGTAAATTGGCAGATATTAGTAAAAACAGGTATGGTCTGTGCTGGAGAGGCTGTGGGAAACTTTGTTAGTAGGAGAGAGAAATGATCCAAACAGGTTTATCTTCAATTTGCAATTGTGCAGGAAAACAGACGAAGAACGGGTCACATTTTGAAGAACTTTAAATGCTAAACAAAGTAGTTTATATATGTTGCTGGCCATAGCAGGAGACCATTGAATTTCACTGAGCAGGTGGAGATCATGGTCAGATTTAACTTTACAAAAATCACCTTGCTGAAAATAATGCACATACCAGCAGCCTGGGTTTGTGTGTGTGACATTAACTAATTATTTTTATTTATGCAAAGTCAAGATTCAATCTGGAGAAGTGAATTCAAAAGTGACTGTGGTGGAAAGGCAAAAGTTATCAATATAAATATATATGTGTATGTATATATATATACATATATATGTATATATATATATATATAATATGTTTTTCATAAAGTTGTTTTGAGCGTAGATTTTACGAATTTTACCAGGGGTACACAAAATGCTGGTTGAGGCTATGCTGGACTTTCAGAAGCTCAGTAAATAGAGTGCATGCTGTAGTAGTTCCAAGATGGAAAATCTGTTATCGGAATGAAATATTTAAGATTGAAATAATTCTGGTGAGACTAATATCTTATTCCATTTACCAAGGTAGAGTAAAAAAAGAATGTATGAACTATATGTAAAAAGAGACGTCAGTAAATTTGAAGAACATGGAACATATTACCTATCACATTTATGAATGGGAGATCAATTTATGAACCAACAAGAGATAGAGTATTGTAAGATGTAATATGAATAATTTCTATTACATTAAATTAAAAAGTTTTTGCAGAAATAAAACAAGCAGAGCTAAGATCAGAAGGGAAGCAAACAATTGGGAAAACTTTTTCAAACAGTTCTTCAGAGAGAGAGAGAGAGTTCTCATATCTCAAAAACATAAAGAAATTTGTCAAATCTATAACAATCGAGTCATGTCCCCAGTTGATAAACAGTCACAGGATATGAACAGGAAACTTTCTTATGAAGAAATAAAAACAGTTTAAGTTCATATTAAAGAATTCTCTGAACGATTATTGAGTAGGGAAATGCAACTTCAAACAAGCTTGAGATATTATTTTACATCTACTAGACTGGCTAACATGATGGAAGGAGATTGTGAGAAATGACGGAGGGAATGTGGAAAAACTGGAATCTTAATTCATTGTTTTTGGATTTGTGAACTGATCTAACCACGTTTGAAACAGTCTTGGAATTACGTCTAAAGTGTTATTGAACTGCTGTCAACTGTTTCCAAACAATACCACTCTGGCTCTATGTCCCAAGATGATTATTTCAAATGGAAAAGAACCACTTGTTCTAAAATATTTATAGCAGCTCTCTTTTGGTGGCAAAGAGCTGGAAATTGTAGGGATGCCTACGAATTAGGGAATGGATAAACAAATTGTGATGTGTGTCCATGATGGAATATTACCCTGTTATAAGAAATGATGAGCTCAATGTCTTTGGAAAAGTTTGGAGAGACCTCCATGAAATAATGAAGAGTGAAATGAGCTGAACAAAGAGAACCTTGTGTATGGTCATAGCAGTATGACTTTAAGAACAACTTTGAGCAACAAACTCCTTCAACAGTAACCAAAGTTACTGCAAAGATTCTATGAAGATACTATTTGAATCCAGAAAAAGAGCTGACATGTTTGCATATATGTATGTATGCACATGTGTTTGTGTATATCTGATGTATGCATATATATGTGTATACATGTGTACACACAGCAGCAGATTTGTGTTTAAGGGTAGCCATCTCAAAGTTTGTGGTGGAGGGAGAGAAAATAGAGTCACATGATAGGAAATATTTGAGAGGAACAGAAAGTTGTGCAAATGTGATCTGCAATTTCTGGTGAAATCCTCTTTTTCTATCGCACTTGTGAAAATGTTTATTTTATTTCTTCAGAATTAAAAACATAAATAAAAATAGATTATTTAAAAATAGGAGTGATTGGATAGAAATGAGATACTCGTCTGAAGAGACTAAAAGTGGTTCATTGGGAATTCATCAACCCCCTCAGATTTTTGAAAGGTCTGCCAACAAGACGGAAAGAAGAGTAAGGAATGGAGATTAAATACAAATGTATGCCTTGGTTCCATAAATGTTTTGTTAGATATGCTAGAGATTAGGGTAACTTCAGCGGAGAGGTATCATCCAATAACGAAAAGGACTTTACAAGGTCATTTTCTAGAAGAAAACAAAAGAAGGAACGGAGTGACTGCCCAGGGTGGATGGAATGGCGAAAATGAAGTATAGAGACAAGGAAGGACTAATAAAATCGTTATTTGACTTTTTTTCTCTCACAAATTGCATTGTATTTAGACAAGCAGTTAGTTCCGTGGGCTAGAACAAGCATTATTAAAATAGAGGTAAAAGTCAAGAAAAATGAGAGGGTGGTAAGGGAGCCTCTTGCTGGCCTTAGTTAATTTCCTAGTGATCTGGATGTACTAGGTCCCAGGGTTCTGAAACTGTTAGAGGATATGATTATTGAACCACTGACATTGATCTTTGAGAGACTGTGGTGAATAGGAGACATACCACAGGACTGGATAAACGAAAATGTTTTGCTAGCCAAAGAAAGGAAGATTTGGAACACTAAAGGATTTTGACCTTTACTTTGATTCCTCAGGTAATTTTTAGGTATGATTGAAGAGATGGAAGAGCAGGAGCAATCATTTAAAGTCAGCATAACTTCATGAACAACTCAGATAAAGCTAACTTCTTTTTATTTTTCTTCATATTCATAGATAGGTAGACCACGCCACAGCTGTAAACTCAGTGCACCTCTGTATTAGTTAAGCATTCAAAAAGTCTCTCAAAACGTTATAGCGTACAACAAGGAGAGATGTTGGCTAGATGATCGCATAATGTCACAGACTAGTTTCAGATTTCATGAGCTCCCCGTCATTGGAGATGTCTAAATGGAAGAGACTCAATAAAGTTTATATTTTTAGATTTCATTTTTCAGAGTTTTCTGAATCGTGATTCTGGCATCAACCTACATTCCACTCCCTGAAATGTCTTGTCATCCCACACATTGAGAAGTATGTCATCTATGACTTCACCCAAACCATTGATAAACATGTTGAGTAGGTAGTAAACAAAGATTGAGCACTGTTGTCGGGTATGTTGTAGAGAGGATTCCTTTTAAGAGATTGATTAAACTACATGATCTCCTTGGGATCCTCTCCTGTACTTCTAACAATGACCCCCTTGTCAATAGAGAAGGACATGAATTTCTCAGAATGGATGATTACTGGTATGAACACTGGAGGAGGGATTCCTGCCTTAGAAAGGGGCTGAGTTATGATTTTTAATGTTCCTCACATCCATGAGAACTTTCAATAATACCTTCATTATCATCATCGTAGCTGACTGTAATATAATACTTAAATGTAAGCAACATATTTCACGTCTTGAAGTTCTGTGAAGTACCTGTGAGATATCTTGTTTCATTTGCTCTTTACAGTAACCACGTGGTTAGTACAAGGTCATTGTAGGTATTGTTATCCCTATTTTACTAATGAGGAAAATGACATTGAGAGATTAAATGATTTTCTCTTTAAAATACGAATTCTTAACAATTCTTGTATCTTGGGCATCTTATTTTTTGGCAGTAATGTGAAGTCTATGACTTCTTCTCAGCATGAGTTATTTAAATTGATCAAATTATTGAAGGAATTGCTAATTTTCAGTTAGAAGTTAGTGGAAATAGAGATGTGATTTTTTCCTATTATAGTTTACAATTCTTTTCAAAACTATCCATCATTCCCTATGTTAAAACACTCTGCTATAAACACCTCATATATTTGTTCTCCTTTTTCCATTCACATATATGGCTTCTATCCTGGTTCAAATTCTCATCACTTCTCCCCTCACCTATTGCAATAGCTTTCTAACTAGTTTCATGTCCTCCATTCTTTTCCCTCTTCAATTCGTTCCCCAAAAAGTAGGCAAATGATTATTCCTAAAATGTCCATTTATTCATATCGCCCTCTTCCTGAAAAATGATTAATGTTTTGCTATTTGCATTAGGATGACACAGTTCCCCTTACTGGGAAAATTACATGAGGGAAGAAGCCAGATTTAAACTAATGTCTTCATTCCATGTCCAATGCTCTGTCCAATGCATTCCCAGTTGCCTAGGTAATTCTGCATTATCTATAGCTACACGGCCAACAACTCTCTGATTATTTGAAGTCAGTCTTAGCAGTTCAACGCCAGGCATCCTATCCGTTATTCTATATCGATAATAATTACATCCTTTGAGTTGGAATGGTTTCATTCTTTCATTGCTTACCCTAAGGTAGTAGAAATGAGACACTTAATTATTTGATTGATTGGAGATGTATTGGTTAAGGGAGCACGACAGGGATAAACCTGATTTTGAATTAGAGAAGGACAATTTTCCCGTTTCTGTCTAGAAACTGTATTTTTCTCTAAAGCTCACATTTGGGAAATAAAGTCAACATTGTGTAGTTGAAAGAACATTGCTAAGTCTTTCAGGAGATCTGGGTTCTAGCCCCAGATTTTCCAGTAATGGGCTGTATGACCTGAATCCATTCATTTTCTCACCAGATATTTGAGATGCTTTAACAAGGTGGTCTCTCAGATCCTTTCTATGACTGTTATACTATTGTATAAATTCTTATCCATCTTTAACATTCCAGCGCTAGAATATCTTTCTTCTAAAGTCCTTTCAATCTCATTAAATGTCCATTTTCTCTGTACTTGATTTCCTTCTCTCTGCTTTTTCTTTAGTTGGTGTCCTCTTTTGAGTCCCCCATTCTCTATTCTTAGGTCTCCTTCTGCTCTGATACTCAATGTCAGGAGATGCCTTGTATCTCTGTTCTTTGCTCTAAAATCCCTCCCAGATTTAAATCCTTTGACCTACGAAACCATCCCTTCCTAGAATCTTTAACTTCATTTCTGTAACTAACCCAATGAAATCCTTGTGTTGTTGAATTTCTTGTTCTTGGCCTTCGTGTGGTCAAACCAGGTCCAGGTCCCCTTTGTCCAGAATCCGTGGAGATTCTGAATTGGAATGGCAATAGCTCATTATCACTTTTCTTCTATGCTAATCCTTCTTCCTTTACCAGGAAAAGAGAGGGACAATTTGAATTAGGAATTATACTTCTTTTAGAAAGAAAGTATCACATTCCTTCATAAGGAAAATTAACAGCAAACATACATGATTCTATCCTTATCCCCATCCCCATTTCAACGTACGATTTATTGTCCTCTTTGCTCTTCTGGACATATGTGATCCTCCATATACTTTCCTTAAGGTCAGCAGTGGATAGTGCAATGGGCCTGGAGTCAGGAAGACTAATCTTACTGAGTACAAATCTGACCTTAGATAATGGCAAGTCCCTTAATCCTATTCATCTCAGTTTCCTCATCAGTAAATGCTCCAGATAAAAAAATGGCAAACCACTCCAGTATGTCTGCCAAGAAAACCCAAAATGAGGTCATGGAGAATCACACATTACTGACAATGACACAACAACAACGGCAATCACCCCTTCTTTGTGCCATTGCACTGGCTGTGCCTTCTGCCTGTAAAGCTCTACCTTCTCACTCCTTCCTCTTGGAATCCCTTGTTTCCTTCCAAATTCAGCTGAAGCCACTTTTTATATGCAACCTCCCTTGGTGCTCCCATCTGTAAGTATTCTATTCTCTCCCCAATTCTGTGTGTTCTTTTTGTATTTATTCTGTATCTACTTATACATGTACATGTTTTCTCCTGAATTAAAATGTAAACTCCATGCATGATTGCGTTCTATCACCGTTACTTAGCACACAGTTCCTGACATACCTTAACTTCTTACTAACTGCTGATTGATTCTAAGTTGTCTTCTATTTTAAACATTCTGTCTTCTAAGGTTCCTTTTAGTATGCAGGTACACTGGTGGATAGAGGAATGGGCATGGAGTCAGGAAGATCTGACCTTAAATGTGACCTGAGTCCCTTGCTGCCGGGGTGACCTGGGCAAGGAACTTAACCATTGTCTCTCTCAGTTACATTAACTGCAAAATGGAGAAAATTACAACACTTGCCTGTAAGGGTTATTATGAGACTCAATGGAGGTACTGTTGGTAAAGTGCTAGCACAATGCCTGTCACACAGTAGGTGTCATATAAATGCTTATTTCCTTCCTTCCCCCATCTTACACTAACTTTCCAAAACTTACATGCGGAAGTCTTTTTCAAATCTGACATTCTGTCTCCTATGTCATCAGGTCCTTCTAAGTTTCAATATATTGTATTCTAAAACCCTCTCTAGTCCTGTGAATCTCTGATGTTCTAGGTTTTAATCTCTTTGAATTATGTTCCTTAGAATATAAATCTCGTTGCCTTTTCGTTCCAAGTTTCTTGTAAGTCCCTTTCAGTCTGACCCTTTAGCTCTTCTGTTCCTCTGTGTTCTCTAGTCTCTTTAAGTCTAAGTTCCTCTGATTTTATGAGACTTGTTCACATCACTATTTGGTGTGGTCTTTCCCTCTTTAAATTCACAGAAAGTACCGTTGTGTAATTCTTCGTTTTTGGTTGTTTGGTCTGGAGCTTTTCTTTTGCTCCAGAGAGATTCAGCTATGTTTTCTCACCTGGTCGCCTCATGGCTCAGAATTTCAGTCAGGGAGCTAGCTCAAGCTGTGGGTTCTTGCAGATGAAATGATCTTGAGTTTTGTCCATGAGAACAGAATTCAGCTCTGTGTCAAAAGAACGGCATATGAGGATGATTGCAGGTGGTTATACAGGGAGTTCCAGAACCCTAGGCTCTGATTCCCTGAGCTCCTTGTTAAAGAGAAATACCAAACAATTATCCTTTAACTAGTCCAGCTCCTTGGCGCTGCGGCATGTTTGCGGGAAGAAAATGGCCCGAGTTCATTTTATTTTCACAACGCTGCTGTGTTAAACATATCGAAATCTCCAGGATGGACAATGCTATGCATATTCAGAGAAAGAACTATGGAGACTGAATGTAAAGAATTTATTTTCTCTTTTGTTTCTTTTTTTGTAATTTTCCTCTTTAGTTCTCTTTTTTGTTTCACAGTGTGAGTAATGTCGATGTACGTTTAACATGATTGCTTGCCATCTTGGGTTGGGAAGATGGGAAGAAGGAGGGAGAAAAAATATGGAACTCAAAGTTTTACAAAAAATGAATGTGTAAAAATTTCTTTACATGTAATTGGAACAAATAAAGTACTATTTCTAAAACAATGCATTGAGATTCCTCTGTGTTTCTTGCTTTTTTCTGTGGAAGAAACATTAGATTTTAGAGGATGGAACATTATGAATGGAGAAGGAATGTTTGATGATTACCCTTCCATATTGGTTCTTCCCTTTTTAGTTCCTTTCACAGTGTGTGCAGTATTGATTTTCTTTTGGCTCATTCCTTTAGCAGTGCTAAGCACATGTGGCTAGTTTGTCTTGCTTGTCATCCATTGATGCCATGAGTCATGATTCCTGTACTTCTTATAATTCTCCTGAGGGAGGCAATAGTTCCATTTCCCAGGCGATTGGCTCTCCATCTCTAGAATCCATGGCAGTCTTTCTGAGCTTAAAATGAATGCCTTGTTGTGTTCAAAGGGCTCCTGAATTCAAATGCACGTGTGTTGGAGTCTTGAAGGGAACCAACGTCCCCTAGCTTCTTTCAATTTTTCTATCTTCTCAGTTTTGTTTTGTCATAGGGGAATATCAATGTATGATATCTGCTATATGATGTGCAAGTTAAAGGTTTTTTTTTTTTACCAGAAACATGAAGAGCGAGTTAATAACCCATCTGCAGATGTCTGCTTCTGTCTTATCAGCAAATGGATTTCCTGTTGTACTGTTTACATTGGGTTGTTTTGCTTGCGTTCATCCACATCAAATGATTATCAGAATAGATCTGTTGTGTGAATTCTTGGTATAAAACAAAAATGGTGCTAAAATACCCAGTATTAAATGCCCCCCCCCCTTTTTTTTACTATTATAGCTTTTCTTGTGAGAAATGGACTCACACTGTATAAGTACAGAATCAATGTTGAATAAACCTGCTAAGTTTTAGCAGAAATCAATGCAGTGGCACTAATCATTTGAGTGGTCATGGCATTCTTCATCTTAATACACTTCTGGAAAAACAAGCAGTTTTTTAAATAATATCCTTGGTGAAGCAATACAAATTATTACTTCTATTAAATCTTGATTTTTGAGTAAACATTTAAAAAAATCTGTGTGATAAAATGGGAAGTACGCAGAAAGTACTTTTGCTACAAGCACAAGTATGAGGACTCTGTTGAGAAAAAGGACTTGTGCTATTGGTTGAGGTGTGAGCAGAAGGAAGCACTTTTCCCATGCATGCCTTTGTTACTTGAAAGAACAACTTGACAGACCTACTATGGTTACTATGACTTGGGTATTTGGTAGAAATCTTTTTCTTAGTGAATGAAGTATACTTGTTTTTTCAAGGAAGATAGGGAAAGCAATGGATTGATTGCTGGGCCTGGAGTCAGGAAGAGGTGATTTTAAATCTGGCCTCAGTCATTTCCTGGCCATTTGATGCTTGGCAAGTGATTTAAGGTGTCTCTCTCAATTTCCTTATCTGTGAAATGGGGATAATAGCACCACACATCACTCCAGGTTGTTGTGAGGATCCTGTCAGATAATATATGTGGAGAATGCAGCTTTGTGGTATAATGGGTGGAGTGCTGGGCCTGAAGTCAGGAAGACTTATCTTTTTGAGTTCAAGTCTTAGGCAGGTGCAATCTATATGATTCTGGACAATTCACCTAACCATGTTTACCTCAATTTCTTCTTTGTAAAATATGATCTGGAGAAAGAGATGGTAAGAACTGCAGCATCTTTGCTAGGAAATTTCTAAATGGAGTCATAAAGAGTCAGACATGACTGAAACAACTAAAGAACAGAAACATTTGTGAGGAACTTAGTAGGGTACCTGGGAAGTAGACACTATATAAATATTAGCTATGTGAACCAAGATGACTGAATAAAAGTAGGAACTTGCTTGACCTCTCCCCTAAACTTCCCCAAATAACAGTAAAAATGGCTATAAATAAATTCTAAGTAATAGAATCCACAAAATGACAGTGTGAAATTTGTTTGGAAGATTCACAGAAAATGTATGTTACACCAGTTTTGGAGAAGATCACAGTCCAGTGTTGGCTGTGTCAGCATAGGTAGGGCCCTAGCAAGGGCAGATCAGGCCTTAGGGAACCAAATCACTGGCAATTGTAGTGGTTCCCAGACTTCTCAATTCTGAAACACCAAAGGCAACTTTGAAAGTCAGCAGGAAAGGACAGTTGGACCTGGGTGAGAGAGGAGTGTGGTCCAGTCCCAGGCCTAGGTGGTGGCAGTGGCAGCAGCTTCTTCAGGAACTCTCAGTCCACAGATGGTAGGGGGATCAAGTAGCTGTTTGGGGGACATTTGAAGGATTTTTTTTTTTACTGATGCTGGGTCAGAATTCTCTTGTTTTTCCCTTGTTTGGATCTGGGTTGTGGTCCAGGGTGGTGTCATGTGTTGAGGAGCAGTGCAGTCAGGGTGGAGCATCTGATAGCAGTGGAAATGGAATCCTCCTCACAGTTCCAAGGCTGAAAAGAGCACTTGTTGTCACTCCCTGGCAAGGAGAGGAATATACACTTCTCCTTTGAACGTACAACCTTGGAAATTTACAGGTCCTCAGATATATCTCTGAACACATCTGCACAGTATCACCAAGCTTCAGATGGTACAGCCACATGATGGAAGGGGGATCCTACTTTAAGAAACAGCTAAAAGTCAAGTAATTTGATAGGAAAGTGAGCAAATATGAGAAAAAATCAGAGTACAGATTCTTAGTTTTCTGACAGTGGAGATCAAAACATACAATCAGAAGAGGGAAACAAAATCAAAGCTCCTACATCCAAAGTCTTCAAGGAAAATATGCATGGTTTGTATGTCATGGAAGAACTCAGAATGAATTTCAAAAATCAAATGGGAGAAGTGGAGGAAGAATTGGGAGGAGAAATGAGGGTGATGGAAGAAAATCATGAAAAATGTGTCAACAGATTATTAAAGAAGACTCGCCAGCATGCTTTAGAAAACAACACCTTAAAAATAGACTCACTCAAATGACAAGGAGGTCCAAAAAGCCAATGAGGAGAAAAATGCCTTAAAAAGCAGAAATTGCCAAATGCAAAAGGAAATGCAAAACTCACTGAAGAATACAACTCTGTAAGCATTAAAATGGAGCAAATTGAAGCTAACGATTTTATGAGAATTCCAGAAATGATGAAATAAAACCAAAAGAATGAAAAAATAGAAGACAATGTAAAACATGTCATTGGAAAAACAACTGACCTGGAAAATAGATCCCGGAGAGATAATTTAAAAATTACATGACTATCTGAAAGCCATGATTAAAACAAGAGTGTAGACATAATCTTGCAAGAAATTATCAAGGAAAACTGCCCTGACATTCTAGAATGATGGGGCAAAATAGAAATGGAAACCATTCCCTGATCATCTCCTGAATGGAATCCCAAAAGAAAAACTTCTAGGAATATTGTAGGCAAATTCCAGAGTTTCCAGGTCAGGGAGAAAATATCGCAATCACCCAGAAGGAAATAATTCATGTATAATATGTATACGTTTTATGTATATAATATATATACAAATATATAATATGTATACATATACATATATAATGTATGTATATATGCATATATACATATATGTATATAATAATTCATTATACATATATATTGTTGAAGAATAATCAGGGTCACATAAGATTTAGCAGTTTCTAAATTAAAGGATTGGAGGGCTTGTGATATGATATGCCAGAGGTCAAAGGAGCCAGGATTAAAAGCAAGAATCACTTGCTCAGCAAAACTGAGTATAATATTTCAAGGAAAAAAATGGACATTCAGTGAGAAAGAGCACTTTCAAATGTTCTTGATGGAAAGGACAGAGATGAACAGAAAATTTGCCTTTTAAATACAAGAACCAAAAGAAGCATTAAAAGATGAACATGAAAGAGAAATCATACAGGACTTAAAGAAAGTGGAATGGTTTGCATTCCTATATGAAAGATTACATTTTTAATTCATGAGAACTTTCTCAGTATTAGAGTAGTTGCAGGGAATATATGCATATATGTATATTTATAATATATAACATACATATATATTATATATGTATATATACATATATACAAACATACATATACAGATATATATATGTGTATGTATTTCTGTTTATACATATATATATGCATATATATATTTGTGTGTGTGAACAAAGGACATAGTGTGGGTTGAATGTGAAAGGATGATACTGAAAAGGTGTGATATCTAAAAAATAAAATAAGAAATTAAATTTAGTAGTGAGAGAGAAATGTACTGGGTGAAGGAGAAAGTGAGAGATAGAATGGGTATTCTTATCTCATATAAAAAAGATAAGAAAAAAGTTTTAAAATGCAGAAGATGAAGGGATCGGTGAATGGGAATGAGTGAATCTTACAGCCAGATTTGGCTTAAGAAGGGAATAGTATACACACTCAGCTGGGTATGAAAATCTATCTTACCCTAAAGAGAAGTAGAAAGGAAGAGGATAAGCAATAGAAGGGAGGGAAAATAACAAAAAGGGATAATGAGAAACAAATGCTTTTGAGGAGGGACATGGTCAAAGAAGAGAACAGGATAAATATGGGGGCAGGATGGAATGGAGGGAAATATAGTCATTCACAACATGAGTATTATGGAAGTGTTTTGCATGACTACGTGGGGAGGAAAGAATAGAGCAAATGTAGAACTCAATCTTTTTTGTTTTAAGAACTCAAACTTTTAAAAACTAATGTCAAATATTGTCTTTTACATACAACAGGGAAATAGGATATACAGCAATGTAGTATAGGAGTCTATCTTGCCCTACAGTAAAGTAGTGGGCAACTTGATAAGGCAGAGGAGTGATCGAGGGTGATTCGGGCAAGGACTAATCAGAATGCATGGCCTCTTGGGCTTGGGAGACAGGCAAGATAGAGAGAAAATTTGGAACTCAAAATCTTATGTAAGGGAATGTTGAAAAGTAAAAATAAATGCAAAATATTAGTGATTACTATTATGATGTTGATTGTACCTATTGCCAACTATAAAATTAAACTTTTCAGGTGAAAATTAGAGTTTTGTGAAACTTTAAACTGCTATTGTGATCTTGACAGATCCCAAATATGTAAAAGACAATTCTGATGAAGTTAGTGTGATATTGTGAATGAGATATTTTGATAATGTCTAATTAAATGTATCAATATTTGGAAGGTCTTCATAACTCCTTGAAGAAATCTTTTCTAAGTGACCAGTGCATGTCATTACAGAATCTTGCATCCAATATTCAAAGATAGACCAATGGATAATGTAACAATTAATGGCAAGTTCATGTTTTCAGATTTCACAAAAAACTGACTTTTAAGAAACTATTTATTCTTGAGTTTTGATATATCAAAGAAAAATATCCACAATTATCTGAGAATTCTATGAAAATTCTTGATTTTCCAAGAACATACCTCTTTGAGGCTGGATTTGGTCAGTTCTGCTGTAGCACAATATATTCTAAGTCATGTACGTTAAAAAAATACCAGAGGTCATAGAAGAAAAGGAGTTAGTTGAGCTACACTAAAGAACTTCTTCAGTGACACATGCAAAGAGACAGGAATGTAATAAAAACATTAGCTTTTTATGTATATCAAATTTTTAAGAAAAGCAAAACTACTACAATAAATAGTGGAGTCATCCATTGCCCACTGTTGCTCAATCTACACTCTTCTTCCCATGGCCCTTGTAAACAAGAGGGAAGCCTTGGTAGGGTCAACTCCAGGGCCATGATAGAAGGTAGAGGGAGTGGTTGGGTGGGATGAATGGGTACAGGGTCAGTTCTGTTTCATCCACTGCTCCTACTGCATCAGAAGATACACAATTAATATGACATTTAGTTTGAAAAAGCATTGAAATTTGTGAAAATAGGCATTGGAGGAGTTGTGTCTCATGAGTGTAAGGGCATCTAAGTGTGCCATTTTGATTTTGCGCACTTAAGTCTATCTGGATGTCTCTTACCGAGAATGAAGTGCAAACTTCTCCAACATTTTCTCCATCCACTGTTATTCAAAGGAAACTTTGATCTAGGCCAGGAGGGGAAGTAATATTTTGAAGACAGAGGATGTCCACTCTCCTCTCCTCAGAGAGAGAGGGTAGAAATATGTGTAGCAGATTCCTTGAATATTGTTGGTCCGTGAGAAATAACTTTCAGGTTCAAACTCAACTCTTGATTGCTGTTCATTACTGGGAATTGAGTGTCCATATATGTCAACTTCTTCCTAGAGTATTTCTACTGTGACTTCTCTCTGAATTCTGTGTCAGAAGAACTCAGACCTTTGTTTTCTCCTTGTTCTGGAGCCATGCTTTCAGCGAATATGAATATTTAGTTTAGAGAGGACAATGTATGATTGATCCGGCAATCTGTGTCAGACATCACCTTCATCACTTTTGTCACCTTCACATCTTGTCTGACTCTTTTTCTTACAATGATATGCCCTATTAAATACCAATATTTGGTGCATCCATGAAGTTCTATTGCATTTGCGTAAATGTAAAATAATGTTGGTGATGAGACGATCATGAGATGCAAAAATCCTTAGTAGTAAATGATTATTGTTACGATTTTTTCTGACTCCATTCTTCCCAAGGCTTCCATATCATATCTGATAGTCTGCCTATTCTGGCATTCAAGTCACCCCAAATTTTCTAACTTTGGCACATTAATGACGGCGATCTCTAGGTCGTCATAAGGTTTTTCGTGACCTAATCAAAAATTGTCAAAGTGAGAGCATATGGTGGTGTTGTGGTACTTTTCTGTAAATGTCAATTGTAGTATTATAAACCTGTTCTTAACACCTTTTCAGAGGCATACAAGCATGTTGCCTAGATTAATTCTGATTGAAAAAACTATGTCAGCTTCACAGAGTTACTCATTAATGCAGCTTTTCCAGAAAAACATGTATCCAGCTCTTTGTTAATCTAGTCTTCATTTGCTAACTTTGTTTCACTCAGGGCTATAGTTCAGATGTGATGCCTGTTGAGTTCTGTCATGACAAAAGTTGTTTGACTTTTAGGTCTACTATATTTCATGTTTTCCATAAGCATATAAATATTCCATGTTCCAATGGCGAATGGGATCATCTTTGCAAAAGTTTTTTTTTTCATATTTTAATGTTTTGACTGTAGTGTCCCCTCCAGCTATGGTGACCAGACCAAAGTTACATTGCATAAAGTAGACAATTTTCAGGACACCTTTTCTAGCCCCATTCTCATGGCAGGAGGTGCAGTGCAGTGCAGTGCTTAATAAAGGATTCTCAAACATCCAGCAGGATGCTGAATCCCACTGCTGCTTAAGTGAAGTGAGAGGATGATGCTATGACTTGGACCACCTGTGTGCAGGATTGTTACTACAGTTCCCAGGGTGTCTGCAACTGCTGCTTCATCCTGTGCCTGTCACCACAGAAATATGAGGTAGATAAACATGGTTAAAAAAAGATATCAATGATGTCTTTTGACTTGGGTGTGATTGGATTTTAATAAGCTCTAAATTTCCATGATCTCACATTGCATCCTGGGACATCTCCAGTTTTGCAGATGAATATCTGGCCACTGTTCCGAGATGACTCTGGAGGAGAAAGTGAGTCTCATGCCCTTGCACAGCCCTCCCTCGCTGAAATCAAAGTCAACAGTAAGTCATGCCATCATCTTGATGTCATGATCCTCTTTGAGAGTCAAAGACAAAAACAGCAAGAAATGGATTCAATGAGGAAGAGTTGCTGGAAGTAGTCAGCTTCACTGTCTTTCAGAATCATCGAAGTCCAAGTAAGTGGTAAGACAAGACTGACAACTGGTTCAGTTCTCTACTCATCAAGTCACACTGTGTCTTATGCTGGTCAAGAGGACAACAGATGAACTTCATATGACATTAGAAGAGACTCATTGCAAATCTTCTCCTGCAGCTGTGAGGCTGTTGTCTGAGACACAGGTATCAAAACTCAAGAAGATATCTCATAGACATACAGTGAATTCTGGTCATCGAGTGATGACCGTCCTTAAGGCTCCTTTCACGTCCTTGTTCCTGAGGCTGTAGATAAAGGGTTCAGTATAGGAGTGACCACAGTGTACATCACAGCTGTTGCTGTATCTTTTTGGACTGTGTGAGTGAATGTGGGACTGAAGTACACTTGAATGATTGTCCCATAGAAGAGACAGAGCACAGTGAGCTGGGATCCACAGGTGGAGAAAACTTTCTTCTTCCGTCTCACAGATGATATCTTCAGCACAGCTAGGAAAACGTGAATGTGGGACATCAGTATTCCAATGAAGGGGAGAAATGTTGTCCGTGGTCCTACTATATAGATCATGAAGTTATTGATGAGTGTGTCTGAGCAGGCCAACTTCAGTAGGAGACTGAGATCACAGAAAACAATGAGGGATTTCATCGTGGTCACAGAATGAGAGTTGGGTCAGCAATGTGGTTTGTGTCGGGGCATTATTACAGACCCAAAACCAAGATACTCCTACAAGAAGGATATAGACCTTTGGAATCATGACTGTATTGTGTTGTAGTGTAGTGGGGCACAAGTAGCCACATAACAGTCATATGCCATGGTGCTGAAGAGAACAGTATCCATCCCCGCAGAGCAAAGGAGGAAGTATATTTGTGTCAGGCACTCAGTGTAAGGGATTGATTTTTGTTCCTCAAAATTCTTAGAAATGATTGAAGAGATGGCAGAGCAGTAGCAACCATTTAGAATCAGCATAACTTCATGAACAACTCAGATGAAATAACTTTTTTTCTCCATATTCATAGAGAGGTAGACCATGCCACAGCTGCAAACTTAGTGCATCTAGGTTTTAATAAAGCAGTCAAAAAGTCTCTCAAAAAGTCGTATTGCATACCAGGGAGAGATATTGGCTAGATGACTGTACAATGTCACAGTCTAATTTTAGATTTTTTGAACTCCCCATCTTTGGAGGTGTTTAAGTGAATATGACTCAAGATAGTTTTTCTTTTTAGATTTCATTTCTAAGAGTTTTCTGAATTCTGATTCTGTCACCAACCAATATTCTATTCCCAGAAATGTCTTGTCAACCCCAAAATCAATTAGTGTGTCATCTGTAGCATCACACAAACTATTGATAAAAATGTTGAGCGGGTATTAAATAAAGATAGAGTACTTGTTTTCAGATATGTTGTAGAGGGGATTCATTTTAAGTGATAGATTAAACTGTTTCTTATATCTCTGAGAACTTTGTTTAATATCTTCATGATCATCATCGTAGCTGACTCCAATATAATACCTAATTAGCAACATACTTCACGTCTTGATGTTCTGTGAACTATCTACGAGATATCTTGTTTCATTTGTCCTTCACAATAACCACATCGTTAGAGTACATGCATCACTATAGGTATTGTTATCTGCATTTTACTAATGAGGAAAATGACACTAAGAGATTAAGTGATTTTTTTCTCTAAACTAAGAATTCGTAACATTTCTTATATATTGGGCTTTCTTTTTTAGCGGTAAGGTGAAGTCTATGGATCATTCTCAGAATAAGGTTTTTAAATAGAACAAATTAGTGAAGAAAATTTCAAATTTCAGTTAGACATTACTGGAAATAGAGATATGATTTTGTCCTATTACAGCTTACAATTCCTTTCAGAACTATCCATGGATCTCTAAATTAGTATCCTCTTCTATAAACACCTCTTAAATTTGTCCTCCTTTCTCCATTCACACATATGACTTCTCTCTGTGTTCAAATTTTCATCACTTCCTTCCTTAACTATTGCAATATCTTCCTAACTAGTCACTTGTCCTCCTGTCTTTTCCCTGTTCAATCAGTTCTCCAAAATTGTCCTCTTGTCTTTTCCCTGTTCAATCAATTGTACAAAAAGTAGCCAAATGATTATTCCTAAAATGTCCTTTTATTCATATCTCTCTCCTTCTCAAAAAATTAATGGCTCCTTATTTGCATAAGGATGACACAGTCACCAGTTACTGGGGAAATTAAGTGTGGTAATAACCTAAGACTAGATTTGAACTAATATTTTCTTGATTCCAGTTCTAATGCTCTATCTACTTCACCACCAGCTACCTGTGCGACTGTCTAGTAGCCATGGCTACATGGTCAGTTCTCTCTGAGAATTTGAGTTCAGTCTCAGCTGTTCAAAGTTCAGCATTCTATTCCTTATGCTATGGCAAACAAAAATCAGATGGCTTGAGTTGAAATGGTAGCATTCTTTCATTGCTTACCCCAAGGTAATAGACATGAGACAATTATTTGATTGATTGGGGATATGTTGGGAAAGGGAGAAGAACAGTGATAATCCTGACTGAAAATAAGAAAAGGACAATTTCCTTCTTCTTATCTAGAAATTGTATTCTTCTCTAAAGCTACAGATTTGGGAAACATAGGCAACACTGTGCAGTTGAAAAAACATTGCCTTGTCTTTCAGAATATTTTCCAGTAATGGGTAGTGTGACGTGAATCAATTAATTTTCTCACCAGATATCTGAGATGCTTTAACAAGGCTGTCTCTCAGTTCCTTTCCATGTCTGATATTGTATCTTATGCACCTTTGATATTTCAAATCTTGACCATTTTTTTTCTAAATTCCTTTCAATCTTGTCAGAGATCAGTGTTCTTTGTACTTGGTGACCGTCTCTCTGCTTTCTCTCTAATTAGTGATCTCTTTTGAGTCTCCTATTTTTTATACTCAATTCTCCTTGAGCTCTGACAGTCCCTGCTCACAGATTCCTCCTGTCTCTGTTCTTTGCTATAAACTCTCTCCCAGATCTAAATCTTTCAACCTTTGATACCATCCCATCCTAGAATCCTTGACATCATTTCTCTAACTAACACAACTGAATTCCAGAGTTGTTGAATTCCTTGTTATTCTTCTTCTTGTGATGAAGCCAGGTCCGGATCCACTTGGTCCAGAGTTCCTGCAGATTCTGAATTGGAATGGCAATAGTTCATTATCTTTTCTTCTATGCTAATCTTCCTTCTTTTTACAAGAAGGAAAAGAGAGGGACTATTTGAATTTGGAATTATAGTCCTTTTAAAAAAGAAAGTATCACATTTCTTCATAAAGGAAATTAACAGCAAAGCACACACGATTACCCACTTCCACCTGGCCATATTTCAACGTCAAATATTTGATGACTTCGTTGCTCTTTTGGACATATGTGATCCTCCATATACTTTCTTTGTGGGCAGCAGTGTGTAGAGAACCAGGCCTGGAGTTAGGAAGACTCATCTCCCTTAGCTCAAATTTGGCATTAGATACTTACTGAGCATGTGACCTTGGACAAAATCCTTAACATTATTAGCCTCACTTTCCCCATTTCTAGAATGAGGTGAAGAAGGAAATGGCAAACTACTCCAGTGTCTCAACCAAGAAAATCCAAAATGGGGTCATGCAGAATCAGGCATGACTGAAAAATGGCACAATACCAACAAAAACAAATATCCCCCCTTTGTGTGTTTGCACTGGCTGTGCCTTCTGCCTGTTAAGCTCTACCTTATCACTCTTTCCTCTTGGGATCCCTTGTTTTCTTCGAAATTCGGTTTAAATCACTTGCATTCAGCCTCCCTTGGTGCTCTTATCAGTAAATACTCTATTCTCTCCCAAATACTGTGTGTTCTTTTCATATTTATTCTGTATCTACTTATAGATGTACATGCTGTCTTCTCAGTTATAATGCAAACTCCATGCATGTTTGTGTTGTGTCCCTTCCACTCAGTGCATAGTGACTGACACACCTTACCTTCTTACTAACAGCTGACTGATTTGAAGTTGTCTTCTTTTTTAAACCTTCTCTGTTCTATGTTCTCAGGTCTCTTCTAGTATCTAGGTAGACTGGTGAATGAAGTATTGGGCACTGAGTCAGGCAGATCTGACTTGAAATTTCACCTCACACCTTTACTAGATGGGTTACCCTGGCAAGTCACTTAACCTCTGTCTCAGTTATTTCAACTGTAAAATGGAGAAAATAACAGCACTTCCCTCCAAGGGTTGTTATGATGATCAATGGAGATACTGTTTGTGAAGTGTTAGCACAATGGCTGCACACAGTAGTTGTCATATAAATGCTTATTCCCTTCCCTCACCCATCATACACTAACATTTAAAAATGTGTATGCTAGAGTCTTTCCAAAATCTGACATCCTGTCTCCTATGTCATAAGGTCCTTTTAAGCTTGAACATATGTTCTAAGATCCTCTGTAGCCCTATGAATCTCTGATGTCCTAGGTTTTAATTCTCTGGGTTCTTGAACATTTTATATTCCATGGAATACAAATCTTGATGTCTTTTCATTCTAATTTTCTTCTAAGTTCTTTCCAGTCTGAAATTTTATGTTCTATGGTTCCTTTAGCTCTCCTCTTCCTCTATGTTCTCGAGTCACTTTTAGGTCTAAGCTCCTCTGATTTTATGAGACTTGGTCGCAACACTACTTGGTGTGAGATTTCTCCCTTGAAATACACAGAAAATGCTTTCTCTAGATCTTCCTATTTGGTTTTTGGTCTAGAGCTACAAGCACAAATAGGATAACTGTTGAGAAAAATCACTTGTGCCATTGGTTGAGGTATGAATGGAATAAAGCCTTTTCCCATGCTTGCAAGAACAACTTGAGAGACCTACTATCATTCCTAGACTCGAGTATTTAAAAAATGAAGTATACTTGTCACTTCAAGGAAGCTAGGAAGAATAGTGGAGAGTTTGTCCTGGAGTCAGGAAGAGCTGATTTTAAATCTGACCTCAGTCACGTTCTGGCTATTTGACTGTTGGTAAGTGATTTAAGTTGCCTCCCACAATTTCCTCATCTGAAAAATGGGGATAATAATAGCACACAATCCTTAAGGTTGTTGTGAAGATGAAATGAGATAATATTTGTAAAGAGCATAGCTATGTGGCACAATGTCAGGCCTGAAGTCAGGAAGATTGGTCTTTCTGAGTTCAAGTCTAACCATAGGCACTTACTAGCTGTATGGCTCTGGGAAAGTCACTGTTTGCCTCAGTTTCTCCATTGTAAAACATGATCTGGAGAACGAGATGAGAAACTACTCCAGATTCTTTGCTATCAAAAGTACAAATGGTTTTGGAAGTGTCAGACATGCCTGAAAAAACTAAGTAACAACAAAATATGTAATGAACTTACTATGGTGCCATGGGAAGCACAAAGTAAATTCTATGTGAACATTAGCTCTGGGAGTCAAGAAGGCTTAGGAAAAGCAGGAACTTGCTTGAACTCTCCCACAAACCTCTCCAAATACTTGTAAATATGTCTCTAACCAAATTATAGAGTAGAAGAATTCACCAAATGACAGAGTGAGAAAAATTTCCAGTCTAAGACAACCTGAAATGTTGACAGGAAATGCCTGTTGCACAATCTGAGAGAAAAGTATAGTACAGTGTCGGCTGCATAAGCATAGAGAGGGACATAACAAACCTAATTCCATAAATTCCATACTCATAGGACTGTACCACTGGCAACTGTGTTGGTTTCCAGACTTCTCAACTCCAAAATACCAAAGGCAGCTTAGAAAGTCAGTAAGAAAGGTGTGTCAGACCTGAGTAAGACAGGAGTGCTATCCAGCTCCTGCTCCAGCTGGTGGCAGTGACAGCAGCTTCTTCAGGAGCTTCTGACCCTAAGATGTTTGGGCAATTGAGCAGCTGATGTCGGTGAGGATAGGATTTCAGGGATCTCTTTGCTGATGCCGAGGCAGGATTCCCTTCCTTTGCCTAGGCTTAGATCTGATTTGTGGTGATAGGTGGTGTTCCAGGGTGAGGAGTAGTGCTGTCATGGCAGAGCTGGGGCCATGATGGAGAGGGTATCCTCCTCACAGTTCCAAGGTCGAATAGAATGCTTGTGGCCATTCACAGGGCAGAGCACAGACCACCAGTGGAGAAGTCACCTCTCCTTTAATCATACAATCTAGAAAGAACTGAGAATTTAGAAGTCCCTAGAAATATCTCTGAAAATAAATGCACAAAACCTCCAAAACGTAGGAAGATAAACCCTCCACAATGAAAACAGAGTCTTTCCTTAACAAAGAGCGAAAAAGTCAAGTAATTGGTGCAGAAAATGAGCAAAGAGTATAAAAAAAATCAGACTATAGTGTCTTACTTTTGTGACAAGAAAGATCAAAACATACAACCAGAAGAAGACAAGAAAGTCAAAGCTCCTACATCCAAAGTCTCCAAGAAAAATATGAATTTGTTGTTGGTTGCAGAAGAACTCAAAAAAATATTTTGAAAATCCATTAATAGATGTGGAGGAAGAATTAGAAAGAGAAATGGGGGTGACGCAATGAATTTATGAAAAACGGGTCAACAACTTGCTAAAGGAAACCCCCTAACATACTGAAGAAAATAAACTCCTTAAAAAAAGACCTACCCAAATGACAAAATTGGTCCAAAAAGTCAATGAAGACAAGATTTCTTTAAAAAGAAAAACTGCCCAGGTGAGAGAAGCAGAGGAAGAATTGGGAAGAGAAATAAGAGTGATGCAAGAAAATCAAGAAAAATGAGTCAACAGATTGGTAAAGAAAAGTCTCCAACATCCTGAAGAAAATAGCACCTTAAAAACAGACTCACCCAAATGACAAAAGTGATCCAAAAAGCCAATGAGGAAAAGAGTGCCTTAAAAAGCAGACTTGGCCAAATGGAAAAGGAGGTCCAAAATCTCACTGAAGAAAATTATTCCTTAAACATTAGAATGCAGCAAATGGAAGCAAATGATTTTATTAGAAATCCAGAAATCAAGAAACAAAACTGTAAAAATGAAGAAATAAAGATGATAATCTCAAATATCTTGTTGGAAAAACAACTGGTCCAGAAAAGAAATCTGGGAGAGATAATTAAAAAATTATTTAAGTGTCTGAAAATCATGACCAAAAAAGGGCTTCGACATCATCTGTCAGGAAATTATCAAGGAAAACTGCCCCGATATTCAAGAACCAGGAGGTAAAATAGAAATGCCAAGATTCCAATAATCACCTTTTCAAAGAGATCCCCACAAAAATCTCATAGGAATAATGTAGCGAATTCCAGAATTTCCATATGTAGAAAGTATTGCAAGCAGTGAGAAAGAAAAAATTCAAGCATGGTGGAATGACAATCAGGGTAACATAAGATTTAGCAGCTTCTACATTAAGGGATTGGGAAGTTGGAATATGACATTCAAGAGGTCAAAGGATCTGGAATTATAAACAAGAATCCCCTACACAGCAAAACTCAGTATGATACTTTAGCAGAGAAATGCACATGCAATGAAATAGAGGATTTTTAAGCATTTGTGATTATAACGTCAGAAGTGAACAGAAAAACTGAGTTTCAAATAGAGGAGTCAAAAGTATCATGAAAAGATAAACAGGAAAGACAAATCATAATGGACTTATTAAAGTTAAGTAGTTTACATTCCTATATGGACAGATTATATTTGTAACTCTTGAGACGTTTCTGAGTATTAGGCTAGCTGTGGGAATATGTATATATCTATATCTATATATACACACACTCATATATATATATGTACACACATTTATGTGTGTGTGTATTATGATATCTCAACATTACAATATCTGAAAAATAAAATAAAAATTAAATTAAATTAAGCAGTGATATAGGAATGTACTAGGAGAAGGAGGAAGGGAAAAATAGAATGGGGTAGATCATCTCATATAAAAGAGGTAAGAAAAAAGCTTTTAAAATGGAGGGGAAGAGAGGACAGGTGAGCAGAAATGAGTGATCCTTAATCTCATCAGATTTGTATTAGGGAGGAAATAACATACACACTCAGTTGGGTAAGACCATCTATCTTACTCTAAGGGAAAGTAGAAAGGAAGAAGATAAGAGATAGAAGGGAGGGCAAATGAGGGGAAGGGGTAATCAGAAGTAAATGCTTTTGAGGAGGGACAGGGTAAAAGAAGAGAATGGAATAAGTGGGCTTCAGGGAAGACTCAAGGGAAGTGTAGTTTGTCTTTCACACCATAACTGTGATAGAAGTGTTTTGCATGACTATACATGTATAACCTATATCGACTTGCCTCCCTTCTCAATGAGGGTGTGTGGGGAGGGAGGAAGAGAGAGAGGCTGGAACTCAACGTTTTAAAAACTAATGTTAAAAAAAGTTTTTTGCATGCAACTGAGAAATAAGATATACAGGCAGAGTATTGATGTCTGTCTGCCACACCATAAAGTAGAAGGGAAGGATAAGAGAAGGAGTGGGTTGATAGAAGGGCATTTGGGGGAAAGGGTAATCAGAATGCATGCCATCTTGCAGTTCTGGGAGGGGAGAGATGGGTCAAAAATTTGGAGCACATAATCGTGTGGAAATGAATGTTAAAAACTAGAAACAATGTAAATATTAATGATTATTATTGTACCTGTTGACAATGAGAAAATTGAACTTTTAAAGAGAATATGAGACTTTTATAAAACTTGTAACTGCTATTGTGACCTTGAAAGATCCCTAATATTTAAAAGACGTTTCCAATGAAGTTGGTGGTCATATTGAGAATGAGATATTTTGATAATGTCTAATTAAATGTATCAATATTTGGAAGATCTGCTTAACTCCTTGAACCAGTCTTTTCTAAGGGACAAAATGCATGTCATTACATAATTTTGTGTGCAAAATGCTATACAGATCAATGGATAATAAGAGAGAGAATGGCAAGTTAATTTATATGTTTTCAGATTTCACCTCAAAACTAACTTTTAAGAAACTATTACTTCTTAAGTTTCATTGTATCAAAGGAGAATACCCACAATTACATTGGAATTCTATGAAAATGCTCAATTTTCTAAATACATGCCTCTATGCATCTGAATAATCTTCATATAATGTCAATTCTTCATACATAGTGAACACATATCATAAATCATCTATGTTAAAAACAACACAGAAGTCTCAGAAGAAATGTGGTCAGTGGAGCCATACTACAAAACTTCTTCAGTGACACATATAATGTGACATGAGTGTAATAAAAACATTATTCATTATATATATATCAAATGGTTAAGAAATGTAGAATTGCTATAAGAAATAATGGAATCATTAATTGACCACTGCTGCTTAATCTAAACTCTGGTTTCCAAGGCCTGGGATGGGAACCTTGGCAGTTATAAACAAGAGGGAAGCTTTGGTAGGTTCAACTCCAGGGCCCTGGTAGATGGTAGAGGGAATGGTTGGGTGGAGTGAATGGATGCAGAATCAGTCCTCTTTCATCCAATGCTCCTACCGTATCAGAAGATATACAGTTAATACATCATTTACTTTGAAACAGATCTGAAGTTCGTGGCAGGAAGTATTGGAGGGATTATATCTCACGAGGGTAAGAGGATATAGTGTGCCATTTTGTTTTTTCCCTCATGGGTCTATCTCGATATGGCTTACAGAGAGGGAAGAGCAGTTATCTCCAAAATTTTCTCCATCCACTGTTCTTCAAAGG
The DNA here is from genome assembly GCA_023548195.1 of Bettongia penicillata ogilbyi. Taxonomy (NCBI): domain Eukaryota; kingdom Metazoa; phylum Chordata; class Mammalia; order Diprotodontia; family Potoroidae; genus Bettongia; species Bettongia penicillata. The sequence goes on along the minus strand of JAJHZJ010000315.1, from coordinate 1,286,486 downwards.
TAAGTTTGATTCCTGCCAGGAGTGGAAGCTGGATTTTGAAGGCAGAGGATATCCACTTTCCCCTCCTCAGAGAGAGTGGGTACAATTATGTCTATCAGATTCCTTGAATATGGTTGGAGTGTGGGAAATAACTTTCAGGTCAAACTCAACTCTTGATTCCTGTTCCTTAATGGAAACGGGTGGTCCTACACATCAACCTCTCAGAATCTTTCTCCTATGTCTTCTCTCTCAATGTTGTAAAGCAGAAGAACTCAGATCTCTTTTTACTCTTTTTTTGTAGTCACACGTTTGTTGAATATGAGTATTTAACTTGGAGAGGGTAAGTCTATGATTTGTCCATGAACCTATGCCATACATACATCACCTTCATCATTCCTACATCCTTGTCTGTTTCGTCTTGAAATGATATGGTCCATAAAATGCTAATGTTTGTTGTGAGAGTCTATCCTTAAATCTTTATTGCATTTAGGTAAATGTAACATTGTGTTGGTGATGAGAATGTCATGAGATGCACAAATCTTTGGTAGTAAATGACTATTTTTATTGTTTTTCTGACTCCATTCTTTCCAAGATCTCCCTATCATATTTGATAGTCTGTACCTAATATGGTGTTAAAGTCACCAAACCTTATAAACTTATCCCCTTTTGGCATATTTATGATGAGGGTTTCTAAGTCTTCATAAAATTGTTTTTGATCTGATTGTCATGGTGAGAGCATATGACGGTGGTATGGTGATTTACTACAAAGGACAATCATCTTGCTAAGAGCACATCTTTCACTCCTTTTGAGAGACTCACAAGCTTGTTGACCAGATTAGTTTTGATTTCAAAATCTATGTCCGCTTCATGGACATAGTGGAGCTCCCCATCACTGCAGGCATTTCAGAAAACATGTATCCACCTCTGACCTTGTTAGCTGGCCTTCACTTGCCAGGTTTCTTTCAATCTGGGGTATAGTTTAGATGTGATACTTGCTGAGGATCCTGTTGATCAATGCTGGTTGACTTTCAGGTGTACTGGATTTCCTTTTGTCCAAAAGCCTGGACATATTCCATGTTCCCATGATTAATGGAATCATCTTTACAAAAGATTTTGCAAGTGTTTTGTGTTTTGACTGTATTGCTGGACCCACTCCAGTTATGGTGAAGAGTTCAGAGTCAGATTAGGTTTAGTAGACAATTTTGAGGGCACATTTTCTAGCCACTTTCTCAGGTGAGGATGTGAGCAGTGCAGTCCCTTAATAAGATATGCTCATATATTCAGGGGACTGCCGAATTTCAATGCTTCTTAAAGGCGGTGAGAAGATCATAGTATGGCCCGGGGCTCCTGTGTGTCACCACAGAACTTTGAGTAAGGTAAAAATGGCTAAAAGATATATGGATGATGTCTTTTGACTTGCACATAATTGGATTTAAAGCAGAGTTCCTGGAAGCAGTTAGTCTCAGTCTCCTTCCAAATCATCAAAGTCCAATGGTAAGACAAAAGTCTGACAACTGGTTCAGTGCTCAACTCATCATATCACACTGTGTCCTATGCAGGCCAAGCGGGGACAAGATTGATTTCATGTAACCTTAAAGAAGGCTCATCGCAAACCTTCTCCCATAGCTCCAGGGTGGTCTTTGAGACACAGGCACCAAAACTCAGGAAGATATTTCATAGTCTTAAAGTGAATCCTGGTTTCTTAGTGATGAGCATCCTCAATGCCCCTTTCATGTCCTTGTTCCTTAGGCTGTAGATAAAAGGGTTCAGCATAGGAGTGACCATGGTGTACATCACAGTTGCTGCTATATCTTGCTGGGCTGTGTGAGTGGATGTGGGGTTGAAATACACTCCCATGATTGTCCCATAGAAGAGGCAGACCACAGTGAGGTGGGATCCACATGTGGAGAAAACCTTTTGCTTCCCACTCACAGATGAGATTTTCAGTACAGCTATGAAAATGTGAATGTAGGACATCAGTATTCCAATGAAGGGGAGAAATTCTGTTAAGGATCCCATTGTGTAGATCATCAACTCATTAAGGAAAGTGTCTGAGCAGGCCATCTTCAGTAGGCTGCTGAGGTCACAGAAAAAATGAGGGATTTCATTGTGGCCACAGAATGAGAGCCGGGTCAACAAGATGGTGTGTGTGAGAGCATTATTATAGGCCCAAAACCAAGACACTCCTACCAGAAGGGCACAAACTTTTGGAATCATGATTGTGTTGTAGTGTAGTGGGGCAGAAATAGCCACATAGCGGTCATAAGCCATGATACTGAGAAGGACACAATCCACCCCCGCGAACCAAAGGAAGAAGAATAATTGTGTCAGGCACTCAGTATAAGGGATTGTTCTGTTTTTGGATATGTAATTAATCAGCATCTTGGGAACAGTGGTGGAGGTGAAACAGATGTCGACCAGGGACAAGTTACTGAGGAAGAAGTACATAGGAGTGTGAAGGCGAGAATCAGAGTAAATAGCCAGTATGATGAGCAGGTTCCCCAGCCCTGAGATCAGGTACATAAAGAGGAACAAGAAGAAGAGGATCCTCTCCTGTTCTGGCTGGTCTGAAAGTCCCAGGAGGATGAACTCATAGACTCTGGACTGATTTCTTCCTTCCATGTATCTCTGTTTGAAAGCAAATATAAAATGAAATAAGCATTTTTAAAACCCATTGAAGGCTAATTTGGAAGTGTTTGATGAATAAAATCAGTAAAAACAGATTTAAAAGAGAAGTAGAACCTGAGAAGTAGTAAAACAACACGAAAAGACACTTTTCATAGTCTGAGATCTAAAATGAACAAATAAAAATTATAGCAATGTATTTAACACAAGGGCCCATTTTCCAACAGATACATCATAAAATATAAACAAAAGTTTTCTGAAAAATTAGAAGCTTTCAATGACTACATCAAAACACACTTCCAATCAATAAAAGGAAGAGAAAGGGAAATCAAATGAACTCTGATACCCTACAATTGTCAGATATTCTAAAAATCAGGCATTGACTGTGTTGTAGAGGGTGTAGGAAAATATTCATGAGGAAGCTTTGTTAGTGGGACAGTGAAGTGATCCACACAGCTTTGTTTTTAATTAGGAATTGTGCAAGAAAAAAGAGCAAAACGACTGAGTTTAGGAAGAGCTTTAAATGTCAAACAAAGGGGTTGACACATGTTGCTGTCTATGATAGGAAGCCATTGGAGTGCACTGAGCAGGGGTAGATCATGGTGAGATTTTACTTGGCAAAAATCACCTTGGTGAGAATAGTGCCCATACCAGCAACCTTGGTTTACATATGACATTGTCTAATTATTTTTCATTATTCTAAGTCAAGATTCAGTCTGGAGAGGAGAGTTCAGAAATGACTGTGTTGCAAAGACAAAAAGTGTCAATATCCATATAAACATTTTTCTGAAAAGTTGTTTTGAGGACATATTTTATGAAGCTTACTGTGGGCACAGAAAACTTTACTGAAGGAAGGCTCTGCTGGGTTCTGAGAGGCTCAGTAAGTTGAATGCATGCTCTGATAGTTCCAAGATGGAAAAATCTCCAATTACAGGAATGAAGTTCTTAAGGTTCAAAGAATTCTGATGCAACTAATATTGTACATAATTTAGCAAGATAGGGTCAAAATGGATATATGGCCTCCATATAAATGTAAATATTACAAGAAAATTTGAAGACCTTGAAATATATTACACTCATCCTTATGGATGGGTAAACAATTTATGAACAAATAAGAGACAAGAGTATTATAAGATGTCAAATTGATAACTTCTATTATATTTAATTAACAAGACTTTTTTTTTTTTAATAATTGAAAGAAATGTAACCAAGATCAGAAGGGAAGCAGAAAATTGGGAAAAAAAACTTTTTATGGACAGTTCCTCAGAGAGAGGTCTAATCTCAAATATAGAAAGAACTTTGTGAAATCTCCAGGAATGTGAGTCATTCTCCAGTTGGTAAATAGTGAAAGGATATAATCAGAAAGCTTTCTGATAAGGAAAGAAAAATAATTTATAGCCGTATGAAAAAATACTTTAAATTATTATTCAGTAGAAATATGCAAATTAAAACCAGCTTGAGATATCATTTTACACCTATCAGATTGGCTAACATGATGGAAGGAGAAAGTGACAAATGACAGACGGGATGAAGAAAAATTGGGACCTTAATTCATTTTTGGTTGATTTTTTGAGCTGATCCAACCACTTTGGATTGACATTTGGAATTATGTCTAAAGTGTCATTAAAGTGTCTGTGCCTGTTGCCCAAGATGATTTGAAAAAAAGGATAAGAATTTACATGTTTATATACACACAGACACACACACACACACACATACATACACACTCACTCTCTGTGAGGGCAAAGACCTGGAAATTGCAGGGATGCACATGAATTGAGGAATGACAAAGCAAATTGTGATATATTATCCTGATAGAATATTACCCTGTTATAAGTAATGATGATCTCAGTGACTTTACAAAAGTATGGAGGGACCTCCGTGAAATAGTGAGTAGTGAAACGAGAGACATCGTATATAGTCATAGTAGTATGGTTTTAAGAATAACCTTGAGCAACCCAGCCATTTTCTTATAAATAACAAATGTAACTGCAAAGATTCTTTGAAGGACAATGCTATTTGCATTCATAAACTGACATATTATATATATATATATATGTGCCTGTGCGTCCGTTGGTACGTATATGGATATATATGTGTATTATGTGTATACACCACAGAGACAGATTTGTGTCTAATGGTAGCCATCTCAAAGTTTGGGGTGTAGGGGAGGGAAAATAATGTCACATGATAACATATATTTGAAAGGAACAGTAAGTCGTTCAAAGTGGATCTGCAATTTCTAGCGCCATCTTCTGTTTTCCTACCTCACTTTGTTGTGGAAATGTTTATTTTATTTCTTTACTTCAGAATAAAAACATAAATAAAAAGAGACTATTTAAAAATAGTTCTGATGAGATAGGAATGAGATATTTGTCTGAAGAGACAAAAAATGATTCATTGGTAGCTCATTAACCCCCTCAGATTTTTGAGATACCTGCCCAGAAGATGGAAACTCGGGTAAGCAATGGAGATTGAATACAAATGTATGCCGTGGTTCCCTAAGCATTTTGTTAGGAATGCTGGAGCATAGTGGTATCAACCACCAATAAAAAGGACTTTTCAATGTCATATTGGAGAAGAAAACAAAAGAAGGGATGGGGTGGCTGCTCAGGGTGCAGCCCTGAAAATGAAGTATAGAGAGAAGGAAGGAATAATGAAATCTTATTTGACTTTTTCTTTCTCTGACAAATTCTATTATCTTTAGTCAAGGAGTTGGTTCTGTAGTCTAGAACAAGCATTATTGTATTGTGAGTAAATTCAAGAAAAGTGAGAGGATGGTAACGGGCCCTCTGACTCCCTTTAATTAGTTCCCTAGTTATCAGTTCTGGATGCACTATGTCCCAGGGCTCTGAAATTCCTAGAGGATATGATTATTGAATCTGTGGCATTGATCTTTGAGAGACTGTGGATAGTAGGAGAGATGCCACAGGACTGGATAAAGAATAATATTCTGCTAGACTAAGAAAGGAAGATTTTGAAAACTAATGGATTTCAGAAAATTCTTAGATATGATTGCAGAGATGAAAGAGCAGTAGCAACCATTAGGGTCAGCATAACCTCATAAAAAACTCAGATCAAATAACTTCTTTTTTTTTTCTTGTTCATAGATAGATAGACCATGCCACAACTCTAAACTCAGTGTACCTAAGTATCAGTAGAGCATTCAAAAAGTCTCTCAAAAAATTACACTGTACACCAAGGAACAATGTTGGCTAGGTGGTTGTACACCACAAACTAGTTTTGGATTTGATGAGCACTTCATCATTGGAGGTGTCTAAATGAAAGTGACTCAATAAAGTTTACCTTTTTAGATTTCATCTATTAAGAGTTTTCTGAATCCTGATTATGTCATCAGCTTACATTCTATTCCCTGAAATGCCTTGTCATCCCCCAAGTTGAATAAAGGTGTCATCTGTGACTTCATCCAAACCATTGATAAAAATATTGGGTAGATATTAATTAAAGGTAGAGTGTTTGTTTTCAGATATACTGTAGGGAGGATTCTTTTGAGGTGGTAGATTAAACTATATGTTTTCCGTGGCTTCCTCTCCTTCTGCGCTTATAACAGTGACCCCCATGTCAATAGGGAAGGACCTGGATTTCTTAGAATGGATGATGAATCTGTGGACACTTGAGGAGAGGTTTCTGCGTTAGAAAGTGAGTGGTTTATGACCTTTAATATACCTCACATGCCTGAGAACTTTCAATAATATCTTCACGATCATCCTAATAGCTGACTCCAATAGAATGCTTAAATGTTAGCAACATACTTCACATCTTGATGTTCTGTGAAATATCTATTAGATAACTTGTTTGATTTGGCCTTCACAATTACCAAATGGTTAGTACAGGTGTATCACTATAGGTATTGTTATTCCCGTTTTACTAATGAGAAAATGGACACTAATAGATTAAGTAATTTTATCTCTAAAATAAGGATTATTAATATTTCTTTTATCTTGGGATTCCCCCCGCTTTTTTAGTGGTAAGTTGAAGTCTATGTATTCTTCTCAGAGTAATGTTTTTAAATTCATCCAATTATTGAAGGAAATGCTAAATTTCAGTTAGAGTTTAGTGAAAATAGAACTGTGACTTTGTCCTATTACAGTTTACAACTTATTTAGAAACTATCCATGGAAACCTAGGTTAAAAGCCTCTGCTGTAAACATTTCATAAATTTATCCTCCTTTCTCCATTCTCACACATGGCTTCTCTCCTGGTTCAGATTCTCATCACTTCTCCCCTCAGCTATTGCAATAGCTTCTAAACGAGTTTCATGTCCTACTTTCTTTTCCTCAATTCATTCTTCAAAAAGAAGTAAATTATTATTCTCACAATAATTACTTTTTCATATCCCTCTCCTCCTCAAAAAGTATTAATGATTCCCTATTCGCTTTAGGATGGCACAGTCCCCCATCACTGGGGAAATCATGTGGGCGAAAAAGTCTAAGGCCAGATTTGAACTCATGCTTTCCTGATGTCAGGTCCAGTGCTCAATCCACTGTACCACGAGCTTCATCTTTACAAATGCTTTTATCATGGCCATATGGGCAATAATTCTCTGAGAATTTGAATTCAGTCTTGGCAGTTCCAAATCCATAATACTATTCATTTTATTACATCAAAGACAATCAGGTCGTTTGAGTTGAAATGGTAGCATTACTTCATTTTTTGCTCCAAGGTAATAGAGAGGAGACACTTAATCTTTGAATGAACTGGAGATGTGTTGGCAAAGGGATCAGGGAAGGAACAATCCTGACTGAAAATGCGAAAAGGATAATTCTCTGTTCCTTTCTAGAAACTGTATTCTCTAAAGCTCTGATTTGGGAAATAGAGGTAACATTGTGTATTGAAAAAACATTGGCATGTCTCCCAGCGTATTTGTGTTCTTGCCCCACATTATCCCATAAAGCGCAGTGAGAAATGAATCAATTCATTTTTGCATGAGATATTTGCGATGCTTTTAGCAAGGCGGTCTCTCAGGTCCTTTCCATGTCTGGTATTCTACTGTGCAAGTTCTTCTGAACTTTGATATTTCAGTTCTAGAATATTTTTGTTCTAAAGTCCTTTCCATCTTGTGAGAGATCAGTTTTCTCTATATTTTGTGCCCTTCTCTCTGCTTTTTCTCTAACTGGTGACGTCTTTTGACTCCCCTATTCTCTATTCTTAGGTGTCTTTAGGCTCTGACAGTCCATGCTCACAGATGCCTCCTGTCTCTGTTCTTCGGTCTAAAGTCCCTCCCTGATCTAAATCCTTTGAGCTTTGATACAGTTCTATGCTACAATCTTTGACCTTCTCTAACTAACACATCTAAGCTCTTGAGGTGTTTAATTCCTTGTTTTTAGTCTTCTTGTGGTCAAGCCAGCTTCAGAACCCTTTTGTTCGGAATCCCTGCATTTTCTGAATTGGGATGACAATAATTCAGTATCACTTTTCTTCTAGGCTTATCTTTCTTGCCTTTACCAGGAAAAGAGGGACAATTTGAATGTGGAATTATACTTCTTTTCGAAATAATACATCACCTTCCTTCTTAAAGGAAATTAACAGCAACACTCATGATTCCACCCTAATCCCTGGTCACATTTCAATGTTATATTTGTTTATTTTATTCCTCTTCTGACATATGTGATCTTCCGTATACTTTCTTTGGGGGCAGCAATGGATAGAGCACTAGGCGTGGAGTCATGAAGACTCACCTTCCTGAGTTCAAACCTGACCTTAAGTAAGGACAAGTCGCTTTATGATATTTGCCTCAGTTTCTGCATCTGTAAAATGAATCAGAGAAGGAAATGGCAAGCCACTCCAGTATCTCTGCCAAGGAATCCCAAAATTAGGTCATGGAGAAGGAGACAAGAGTATAAAATGATACAAAACAATAACAAAAACAACAACAACCATCCTCTCTTCGTACCTTTGCACTGGCTGTGCCTCCTGCCTGTTATGCTCTACCTTCCTTCCTCTTGGAATCCCTTGTTTTCTTCCAAGTTCGGCTCAAGCCACTTTTTACATGCAGTTTCTCTTGGTGCTCCCATTGATAAGCATTCTAATTTCTCCCAAATACTTTGCGTTTATTTTGTATTTATTCTGAATATATTTATATACATACATGTTGTCTCCTCAGTTAGAATGTAAACTCTATGCCGGTCGGGGCCTTTTGATGATTGTGTTATATCTCCATCACTAAGCACACAGTGCTTGGCACAGCTTAACTTCTTAGTAACTGTTGATTGATTCTAAGTTGTCTTCTGTTTTAAACATTCTGTGTTCAATGTTCTAAGGTCCCATCAATTTTCTAGGAAGAGTGGAGGGTAGAGGACTGGTCATAGAGTCAGGATGATCTGACTTGAAATCTAACACTGACTGGGTGACCCTGGGCAAGTCACTTAATTTCTGTCTGTCTCTGTTACTTCCTCTGTAAAATGGAAAAAATAACAGCACTTACCTCCAAATGTTGTTATGTGGATCAAAGGAGATACTGTTTGTAAAGTGCTAGCATAATGTTTGGCACACAGTAGGTATCAAATAAATGCTTATTCCTTTCCCTCTCCCATCTTCCACTAACATTAAAATGTGTATGCTAGAATCTTTCCAAACTCTGACATTCTGCATCCTATGTCTTAAGGTGCCTCTAAAGTTGAATATTTTATATTCTAAGATCTTCTTTAGCCATATGAATCTCTGGTGTTTTAGGTTTTAAATCTCTTTGATCTTGAACATATTATGTCCTTAGAGTAAAAATCTTGGTATCTTTTTCAGTCTTATTTTCTCAGAACTTCTTTCCAGTCTGACATTCCATGTTCCACAGGCCCTTCAGTTTTCCTGCTTCTCTCTGTTCTTAAGTCCATTTTAGGACTAAGTTTCTCTGATTTTATGAGACTTGATCACAGTGTTATTTGGTTTGAGATTTCTTCCTTGAAATAAACAGAATGTGCCTTCTATAGATCCTTCTACTGTTTTTTTTTTTGGTTTGGAGCTTTTCTTCTTCCCCCAAGATCCTCAGCTATGTTTCCTCACCTGGCCTCATCACAGTTGAGAATTTCAGTCATGGAGTTAGCTCAAGCTGTGGGTTTTTACAGATGAAAGAGGTCTTGAGATTTTTGTATGAGAACAGGATTCAGCTCTGTGTCCAAGGAAGCGCTTTTGAGGATCATTGTAGGTGCTTTTACAGGAAGTCCCTGTACTCTAGGCTCTAACTCCCTGAGCTCCTTGTTAAAGAAAAACACCAAGTAATTGTCCATTCTGTAGGCCAGCCCCTTAGTGCTGGAGCTTGTTTGAGGGAAGAAATTGGCCCAAGTTCAATTTATTTTCACAATGCTCCTGTGTTAGAAATATTGAGTTCTCCATGATGGAAAATAGTATGCACATCCACAGAAAGAAGTATGGAGTCTGATTTCAAAGCATAATATTTTCACTTTTGTTTTCTTTTTGGTGACTTTCCCCTTTACTTCTCTTTCTTCTTTTATCATAGGGATAGTGTGGAAATATATTTAATATGATTGCTTCCCATGTTGGTGTAGGGTCATGAAGTGGAAGGAAGAAGAAAAAATATGAAATTCCAAGTGTTATAATAAATGCTTGTTGAAAACTATCTTTACATGTAACTGGAAAAAAAAGTAGTATTTCGAGAAAAAAGTGTTGAAATCTCTCCATTTCTTTCTTTTTTCTTTGCTTTTTAAAAAAATCATATATTTGTTTTCAGTTTTCTAGAATCCCTTCCAGAAATCTTAGATATTCTCCCTCTCCTTTTCACCTCTCACCCTGAGACAGCATGCGATCTTACATGGGTTCTACAAGTACATTGTTATCAATCATATTTTCACATTAGTTCTATTGCGTAGAAGATTTAAAATGAATGGAAGAAACCATGAGAAAAAGCAAACCAAACCATGCCAAAACACAGGAGAAAATATTCTGCTTCATTCTGTATTTGGATTCCCTAGGTCCTTCTCAAGATGTGGATGTCATTTTGCCTAAATAGTCCTTTGGAAATATTTTGGGTGCTTGCATTGCTGTGAAGGGCTAAGTCTACCAGTGTCCTCACACACTATGGCTGTTACTGTGTACAATGTTCTCCTAGTTCTGTCTCCTTCACTCAGCATCAGTTCAAATACGTTCTCCTAGGCCTCTGTGAAGTCCTCTTGCTCATCATTTCTTTTAGCACAATAGTATTCCATTACATTCATATACCACAATGTGTCCAGCCATCCCCCCAATTGATGGGCATCCCCTCGATTTCCAATTCTTGGCCACCACAAAAAGAGCCTCTATAAATAATTTTTTACATGTGGGACCTTTTCTCATTTTTATGACTTCTGTGGGATACAATCCTAGAAGCAACATTGCTGGATGAAAGGGTATAAACTTTTTTTCTAGCCCTTTGGTCATAGTTCCAAATTGCTCTCCAGAGTGTTTGGATCAGCTCACAGCTCCACCAACAATGAGTTAGTGTTCCAACTCTCCCACATCTCCTCCAACAGTTATCATCTCCCTGTTTTTTCACTTTAGTGAATCTTACAAGTGTGATGTGGTACCTCAGATTTGTTTTGATTTGCATTTCTCTAATCGTTAGTGACAGAGTATTTTTTCATATGGCTATAAATAGCTTTAGTTTCTTCCTCTGAAGACTACCTGTTCATATCCTTTGACCATTTATCAATTGTGAAATGCCTTGTATTCTTGTACATTTTATCCAGTTCTCTACCTATTTTAGAAACAAGTTCTTTATCATAGACACTAGCTGGAAAATTATTTCCCCAGTTTTCTTCTTTCCTCTTAATCTTGCTTGCATTGGATTTGTTTGTGCAAAAAGTGTTTAATTTAATGTCATCAAGATTATCCATTTTGCACTTCAAATTGTTCTCTTTCTCTTGTTTTTATATACATATTTCCATTGTCTATAAATCTGAGAAAGACCCTGTTTCTTGCTCCCTTAATCTGTTTATAGTATCAGTCTTTATACCTAGATCATGTATGAATTTGGGCTTTATTCTAATGTACTGTCTGAGGAATTGGTCTATACCCAGTTTCTGCCATGCCGTTATCTAGTTTTCCTAGCAGATTTTGTCAAACAGTGAGTTCTTATTCAAGAAGGTGAGTTCCTTGGGTTTATTGAACAGTAGTCTGATGCATTGACTACTGTGTCCTTAGTACCTAACCTATTCCACTGGTCTACCTCTGTGTTTCTTAGCCAGTATCAGGTGGTTTTGCTGATTGCTACTTTATAATACAATTTGAGATCTAGTAGTGCTAGGCCACCTTCCCTAGAATTTCTTTCCATTTTTTTTCATTATGTGCAAACCTTTTGACCCATTCATTTTCATTTATTTCCTGGATATTGTGGACCTTTTGTTCTTCCAGATGAATGTTGATATTGTTTTTTCTTGCTCTACAAAATAATGTTTTGGTAGTTTGATTGGTGTGACATTGAATATGTAAACTAATTTAGGTAGAATTATCTTTTTAATTATATTAACTCAGGTGATTCACGAACAGCTGATGTTTTTTCACTTACTTAGATCTGACTTTATTTTTGTGAAAAGTGCTTTGCAATTGTGTTCACATATTCTCATGGGTATGTTTTGGCAAGTAGACTCCCAGATATTTTGTAGTGTCTGCTGTACCTTTAAATGGGATTTCTCCTTCTATCTCTTGATGTTGGGCTTTGTTAGTAATATGCAGAAGTTCAGATGATTTATTTGGGTTTATTTTGCAATCTACTATCTTGCCAAAATTGTTTATTATTTCAAGAAGTGTTTTCATTCTCTTCGATTCTCTCAGTACATCATGATATCATCTGTAAATAGTGTTAGCTTAGTTTCTTCTTTTCCTATTCTTCCTTCCAGTTTTTTCTTCTCTTATTGGTAAAGCTAACATTTCTAGTACCACACTGAGTAACAATGGTGATAATGGACATTCGTGTTTCACCCCTGATCTTACTGGAATACATCTAGCTTATAATTGCATATAATGCTTGCTCATGATTTTAGGTGGTTATTGTTTATTATTTTAATGAGAACTCCATTTATTCCTATGCTTTTCAGTATTTTCAGTAGGAATGGGTGTTGTATTTTGTCAAAAGCTTTTTCTTCACGTACTGAGATGATCACATGTTTTCTGTTAGCCTTCCTGTTGATGAGATCAATCATAGTGAGAGTTTTCCTAATATTGAACCTGCCGCGAATTTCTGGTGTGAACCCTATGTGATCATAATGTATTATTCTTGTGATAAGTTGCTGTATTCCTTTTGCTAATATCTTATTTAAAATTTTCTGTGTTTATACTCATTAGAGAAATAGAACTATATTTTTTCCTTTGTTTTGGGCCTTCCTGGTTTAAGTATCAGAACCATATTTGTGTCATAAAAAATTTAGTAGGATGTCTTCTTCGCCAATTTTTCCAAATGATCTATATCACAATAGATCTATATCACAATATAGTTTTAATTTTTGACCACTACCTCTCTCAGTCTTTCTTCCCTTACATAAACCCCCCTTACTTTTATTTCACTTTCCATTACTACTTCTTATCTGCTTTCTAACCTTGCCTCCCTTTTCTTTACCCTTCCTCCTCCTACTGCCTATAGGGCAAGTTAGATTTCTATGTTTAACTGAGTTTGTTGTTCCCTCCTTGAACCATATCAGTTGAGATCAATCTTAAATAGTGTTCATCTCTCTCCCCTCTTTCTATTATAATATGATTTTATGCTTCTTCCTGTGATGTCATTTACTTTTTTCTGCCTCTTTCTTTTTATGTCTCCTGATACAATCCCTTCAGACCCTGAAAACACATTTTTTTATCATCACAGAAATTAATTTGTAAGTTATTCCCTGTATCCATGTGTATCCCTTTTAAATACCCTAATAAACATGTAATTTTCAAGATTAACAAGTATCATCTTCCCTTATAGGGATATAAACAGTCTGCCCTTATTGAATAACAATTTCTCCCTCTTTACCTTTCCATGCCTCTCTTTATACATATACTTGAAGTTCAAATTTTCTATTCATGTCTGGCCTTTTTATCAAGAAGTTCTGGAAATCTCCTTATCTGAAGTACTATAATTAATTTTGTTGGATTATTGATCCTTGGTTTTAGTTCAAGCTCCTTTGCCTTATGGAATGTCATATTTCAATCTCTCTGATCTTTTAACGTAGGAGCTACTGGGTCCTGTATGATCCTGTTTGTAGTTCCTCAATATTTGAATTGTTTCTGTCTGGCTGCTTGTAGTGTTTTCTCCTTAATTTCATAGTTCTGGAGTTTGGCAACAATATTCCTTGTTGTTTTCAGTTTTGTATCTTTTTTCAGAAGGTGATTGCTCAATTATTTCAGTAACTCAGTAACTATTTTGCCCTTTGGATCTAGGACCTCAGGGCAGTTTTCCTTGATGATTTCTTGGAAGATATTGTTCAGCTTCTTTTTTTCATCACTGCTTTCATGTTGACCAATAATTCTTAGATTTTCTCTCATGGATCTATTTTCTGAGTCATTTTTTTTTACCATTGAGATATTTTGCATTTTATTCAATTTTCCATTCTTCAGTTTCTATTTGACTGATTCTTGATGTCTCATAGAGTCACTAGCTTCTATTTTCCCTATTCTGATTTTTAATAGAATGTCTTCTTCCATTAACTTTTGCATCTCCTTTTTCATCTAATTGTTCCTTTTGAAGAGCTATTTTCTGCTGTTTTGTTTTGCACTTCTTTTTCCATTTGTCCAATTTTCTCTTAGATTTTTGTCCATCCTTTTTCATTTGCAAAATTTTCCTTTTTAAGGAACTGTTCTCTTCAGTGAAATTTTTTTCATATTTTTAAAATTAGTGACCAATTTTTCTTCTACTTTTCTAATTTGGCTTTTAACACCCTTCTTGAGCTCTTCCAGGAATCCTCTTTGAGTTTGAGACAAGTGTATATTCCCTTCTGAGGTTTCAGATGTGAGTACAGTCTCAATGCTGACCTCTTCCATATTCCCGTTTTGGTCTTTGTTCCCATAGAAAGATTCAATAACCTTTTCTATTGTGGCTTGCTTTTTGCTCATGATGATTGCCTTTTTCCTTGCTTTTAAAAGGGATCTCTGTTTTTAGGCCCCAGAAGGCTCTGTCCCACAGTTCTTGTGCTAAGAATCTATGTCTTTGTGTGTTGTGGCCTCTGGTTCTTTCAGCTAGATGTTAGAATGTTTAGCTTTCCTGGTGCTGACCTGACTGGTGTGCCAATACAGAGGTTAGATGAAGTCTTTCAGAGTTTCCCTGGATTTACTCTGGAGCTCATATTTTCTTTTTAGAGGTATCTGAAGGAATTTGTAGTACAACTTAGGTCACTATGGGTTCTCACTCTGCCATCTTGATAGGACATTATCACTGGGTAAAGAACTTTTGGTGGTTACTCTTCCATATTAATGCTTCCCTTTGTAATTCTTTTCAGAGTCTGTGCAGTATTGAGTTTCTTTTGGTTCGTTTCTTTAGCAGAGCTAAGCAGCTGTGGCCAGTTAGTGTTCCCTGTCCTCCTTTGATGTAATGACTCACAATTCTTGTCCTTCCTATAATTTTCCAGAAGGTTTTCCAGAATTTTCCAGAAGGCAATAGTTCCTTTCTCTATGGGGCTTGATATCCATCTCTAGAATCCATGGCAGTCGTTCTGGGCTTAAAAATAGTTCCTGCAATGAATGCCTCCTCTCTTGTCTTACAGTTCCTGTTGCTCTTAAGGTATAATGCAGAGGTTCTTCAGGGCTGTGTTAGAGTCTTTAAGGGAAATAATGTCCCCTAGCATCTTGCAAGTGTCCTCTTTTCCCAGTTTTGTTTTGTTTTAGATGGACATCAACGTTTTGTGACTACTATATGATGTGCAAGTTAAAGGTTTCACCACAAACATAAATACTGGGTTAATAGCCTATCTGCAGAATTCTGCTTCTGCCTTATAAAGACATGCATTTCCCATTGTGCTGATTTGCTTACACTGGGCTGTTTTGCTTGTGTCCATCACATCAAATGGTCAACAAAGCAAGTCAATTGTGGGGATACTTGGTAGAAAACAGAACGAGTGCTGAAATATTCAGTGTTAAATGCCTTTTTTTCACTGTCACAGTTTTTTCATGTAACAAATGGGCTGACTCGGGCACTGATATTAGAAACATAATGATTGATAAAGCTGGTAAGTCTTGGCATGAATGAAAGCAGTGGCACCTACCATAGAAGTGAGTGGTTTTGGTATTCTTCACCTTAATGAATTTCTGGATTAAAAATCAGTATAGATGGGATCTTACCAAACCCATATTAGGGCTCAGAAGACTGAATCACTGACAGGTACAGCCTTTTCCAGACTTCCCAATCCAGAAATGCCTAAGACAAATTAGAAGGTCAATTGGAAAGGGATGTTGAACCTGAATGACAGAGGCATGTGGTCCAGCTCCAGCTCCAACTGGTGGTAGAGGCAGTAGTTTCTTCCAGATGTTTTGTCCCACAAATGTTGGGAAGATCCAATGTCTGACAAGAGGGGAATTGCAGGGATTTCTTTGTGGGTACTGAGGGAGTATTCTCTTGCTTTGCTCATTCTTATTTGGGGTGGACTAAGGTAAGGAGGAGGGCTGTCATAGTGGAACTTGTGTCATTGAAGGAGAGGGATACCTCCTCCCAGTTCCAAGACAGAAAAGACTGCTTATGGTCACTCACAGACCAGAGCAAAGACAAGGAAAGGAGTATTCACTTCTTCTTTGATCATACAAACTTGGAAGTATTGCAAATTTTTAGGTCCCTAGAAATAGCTCTGAGAATAGCTGCACAAACCACCTGAATCTTAGCATGGTGCACCTTCCACAATGGAAACAAAATCCTCCCTTAAAAAAGGTCTAAAAATTGAAGTAATTGATTGGGAAAATGAGGAAATAGGTGAAAAAGTCTTAGTTTACAATCTTACTTTTGTGGCGAAGAAGATCAAAACATACACCCTGAAGAAGAGAACAAAGACAAAGCTCTTACATCCAAAGCCTTCAAGAAAAACATGAATTTGTTGCAAGTCATGGAAGAACCCCCCAAAATATTTTGAAAATCAATGAAGAGAAGTAGAGGAAAGATTTGGAGAAGAAATGGGGCTGATACAAGAAATTCATGAAAAGTGAGTCAATCGCTTGCTAAAGGAGATCCCCAAATGCTGAAGAAAATAACACCTTAAAATATACTCACTCAAAGAACAAAAGTGGTAGAAAAAGCCATTAAAGAGAAGAATGCCTGAAAAAGCAAAATTCGCCAAATGGAAAAGGAGGTCCAAATGCTCACCAAGGAAAATTGCTCCTTAAGCATTAGAATGGAGGAAATGGAAGAAATGATTTTATGTGAATTCAAGAAATTTTAAAAGAAATCCAAAAGGGTGAAAAATAAAAGACAGTGTGAAATATGTCATTGGAAAAGGAACTGATCTGAAAAGTAGATCTAGGAGAGATAAGAAATTATTTAACTCTCTGAAAGCCATGATCAAAAGAGAGACATGAAATCATCTTCCCATAAATTATCAAGGAAACTTCCCTGATATTCTAGGAATCAGAGGGTAAAATAGAAATGGAAAGAATCGTGATCACCTCCTGAAAGAAATCCCAAAAGAAAATATTATAGAAATAATGTAGTGAAATTCCAGAGTTCCTAGGTCAAGGAGAAAATATTGCAAGCAGCAAGAAAAAAACAATAAGGGCACTGTGGAATGAAAGTCAGGTTTACATAACATTTAGCATCTTCTACATTAAGGGATTGGAATATGTGGAATATGATATTCCAGAGGTCAGTGGAGCTAGGAGTAAAACCAAGAATCACCTACACAGCAATACTGAGCATAATACTTTCGGGGAAAAAATTTGATATTCAATGAAATAGAGGACTTTAAAGCATTCTTGGTGAAAATACCAGAGCTGAACAGAAAATTTGACTTTAAAGTACAAGAATCAAGAGAATCATGAAAATGTGAACAGGTAAGAGAAGTCATAATGAACTTATTAAAGTTGATTCGTTTACTTTTCTATATGGAAAGATTGTATTTGTAACTCATGAAACCTAACTCAGTGTTATGGTAGTTGTAGGGAACACATACATACGTACAAACACATACATATATCTCTGTGTTTGTATGTATATGTATATATCTTTATTTATATTTGTATCTGTATTTATATATATGTGTGTGTATGAAGGGATGATATCTAAACGGTATTACATCTAAAAATGAAATAAAAACAAAATTATTTTAAGTGATGAGAGAGGAATTTGGTTCGGGAAGGAGGAATGGAGAGGTAGAAGGGATAAATTACTGCATATAAAAGAAGTAGGAAAAAAACCCTTTATAATGGAGGGAAATAGGGGCGAGGGGAGAGGGAATGAATCATCTTTAGTCTCGTCAGATTTGAATTAAGGAGGAACTAACATACATACTGAATTGGGTATGAAAATCTGTCTTACTGTAAAGGAAAGGAGAAGAATGAGGATAAAAGACAGAAGGAACAGCAAATGGGAGGATGGTGTAACAAGAAGCAAATGGTTTGATGAGGGACAGGGTCAAGAAAGAGAGCAGAAAATGGAGGTCAGAAGAGGATGGAAGGAAATATAGTCTTTCTCAACATAACTGTTATGGAAATGTTTTGCATGATCACACATGTATAACTTACATCAAATTGCCTACCTACTCAATGAGGGTGGGTGGGGAGGGAGGAAGAGACAGAAGGTGAAACTCATATTTTTAAAACAAATGTTAAAAATAGTTTTGTAGATGCAATTGGGAAATAAGACATACAGGCAATGGAGTGTAGATATCTATCTTGCCCTATAGGAGAGTAAAAGGGAAGGGAATAAGAGAGGGAGGGTTGATAGAGGAGCAGTTGGGGTAAAGAGTAATCAGAATCTATGCATTTTTGGATTGAGGGAGGAAAGAGGTAGGGAGAAAATTTGGAACTCATAATCTTGTGAAAATGAGTGTTGAAAACAAAAAAATCAATATAAATATTAGTGATTGTTATTATGATTACTATTATATCTGCCTCCAATGATAAAATCAAACTTTTAAAATCAAAATTAGACTTTGTAAAACTTGTAACTGCTATTGTGACCTTGACAGATCCCTAATATTAAAAAAAACATTTCTGATGAAGTTCATGATGATATTGTGAATGAGATATTTTGATACTATCTAGTTAAATACATCAACATTTGGAAGAGATGCATAATTCCTTGAACCAATCTTTCTTATCTATCAATGAATGTCATTACAGAATCTTCCTTTCAAAGTGCAAGATATACCAATGGATGATGGGACAGATGATGGCAAGTCCATTAATATGTGTTCAGATTTTATATCAAAACTAACTTTTAATAAACTATTACTTTTTGAGTTTTGTTGTATCAACGAAGAATATCCAAAATGATCTGAGAATTATATGAAACACTAGATTTTCCAGCTGCATATCTCTTGGAGGTTGGATTTTCTTCATATGTAGTCGGTTCTGCAGTAACAAAACATATCCTCAGTCATCTATGTTAAAGCATACACAGAGGTCATAGAAGAAAGGGGCTTAGTGGAGTCATACTGCAAAACTTCTTCAGTGACACATAAAAAGAGACAAGAATGTAATAAAAACATGACTTTTTTATGTATATCAAATGGTTAAGAACTGCATTGCTCATATCCTGCCATGGGAAATGGGCTAAAAATAAATAATGGAGCCATCCATTGACCTCGGTTGTTCAATCTATGCTCTGATTTTCCATGACCTGGGCTGGGCAAATTGACACTTACAAGCAAGAGGGAAACCTTGGTAGAGGCAAATCCGGAGCCATGGTAGAAGGTAGAGGGAATGATTTGGTAGAGTGAATAGGTGCAGAATCAGTACTCTTTCATCCACTGCTCCTCCTGCATTAGAACATCCACAATTAATATGTCATTTAGTTTGAAAAGGAACTCAAGTTTGCAGAAATAAGCATGAGAAGGGTTCTAGTTCATGAATGTAAGGGGATATAATGTGCCATTTTGTTTTTTGCCCAATGATTGTATCTAGATATGGCTGACAGAGAGGGAAGAGAAGATATCTCCAACGTTTTCTACATCTACTCTTCTCCAAAGGAAACTGTAAATCAGAAGTGCTCAGATCTTTCTTTTCTACCTGTTCCGAAGTCACACTTTTGGTTAATATGAATACTTAGTTTGGAAGGATGTCTATGAGTGGTCCAGCAATTTGTGCCATACTACATTTTCCTCACTCACATCCTGTTTCTCTTTCCTCTTTACAATGATATGGTCTATTAAATGCCAAAGTTTATTGTGAAGGTGCATCCATGAAGTTTTATTGCATTTGGATAAATGTAAAATAGTATTGTCAATGAGAAGGTCATGAGATGCACAAACCTTTAGTAATAAATGCCCATTGTTATTGTTGTTTCTGACTCCATTTGTCCCAAGATCTGCTTGTCATATCTGTTATTCTGTGCCTACTCTGGTGTTGTCACCCCAAAATAACCTCACCCTTTTTTGGCACATTAATGATAAGGGTCTCTAGGTCTTTAAAATTTTTTCTTTGTCCAAATTTGAGATTATTATTTTGAGAGCACGTGATGGTGGTTTGGTACTTTCTTGCAAATGGCATTTGTATTGTTAACAGCCTATCTGTCACTCCTTTTGGGAGGCATACAAGCTTGTGGCCTAAATTAATTTTGACTGCAAAACCTATGTCAGCTTCACGGCGCTCCTCATCCCTGCAGGTATTCCAGAAAAAAGTGTATCCAGCTTTGACTTTGTAAGTTGACTTATGTTTTTCCACCTTCTTTCGCTCAGAGTTACAGTTTGAATGTAATACCTGCTGAGTATTCTCATGACCAAAGCTGTTTTACTTTCAGGTCTACTGCATTTCATGTTGTCCATAACCATGGACATATTCCTTGTTTCAGTGGTGAAAGGTATCATCTTTGCAAAGGATTTTTCACATTTTTCGTCTTTTTACTGAAGTATAGGAGTTACTCCAATTATTGTGAGTAGGCCAGGAATAGATTAGGTGAAGTATCCAATTCTGAGGACACCTTTGCTAGCCCCTTTCTCATGCCAGCAGGTGAGTAGTGCAGTCCTTAGTAAACCTGCTCAGAAAGTCATGGGGCTGCTGATTCTCAACGCTCCTTAAGTGCAGTTAGAAAATGATGGTATGACCTGGGCCACTTCTGTGCAGGATTGTGACAACAGCTCCCAGTGTATGTGCACCTGCTGTTTCATCAACTGGCTGTCACCATAGAACTTTGAGCTAGGCAAAAGTTGTTAAAAAAAAGATATGGGTGATGTCTTTTGACACACAATTGAATTTAAATGAGGTAGAGTTGATGGAAGTAGTCAGTCTCAGTCTCTTTCAGAACCATCAACGTACAATGGTGAGACAAAAGTCTGACAACTGGTCCAGTGCTCTACTCATCATATCACAATGTCCTATGCAGTTTAAGAGAAGAATAGATTGATTCCATGTGACAACAGAGAGGACTAATCGCCAACCTTCTCCCATCTCTCTGGAGCTCTTGTATGAGACACAGGTACCAAAACTTAGGAAAATTTATCACAGTCTTAGAGGGAATCTTGGTTTCCTATTGATGAGCATCCTTAAACTTCTTTCATGTCCTTGTTACTTAGGCTGTAGATAAATGGGATCAGGGTAGGAGTGAGCATAGTGTACCTTACAGCTGCTCCTATATCTTGTTGTGTGGGTGGATGTGTGGCTGAAGTACACTCCAACGATTGTCCCATAGAAGAGACAGACCACAGTGAGGTGGGATCCACAGGTGGAGAAAACTTTCTGCTTCCCACTCTCAGATGAAATCTTCAGTACAGACATGAAAATGTGAAGGTAGGAGATCAGTATTACAGTGAAGGGGAGAATTGTTTCAGTGCTCCCACTGTGTAGCTCAACAAGTCATTAATGAAGGTGTCTGAGCAGGCCAACTTCAGAAGGAGACTGACGTCACAGAAAAAAATGAGGGATTTCATTGTGGCCACAGAATGAGAGTCTAGTCAGGAAGAGAGCATGTGTCAGAGCATTACTCTAGCCCGGAAACTAACACACTGATACTAGAAGGGCACAGATCTTTGGAGTCATGACAATACTGTAGTGTAGTGGGACAGAAACAGCCACATAGCGGTCATAAGCCATGATGGTGAGTAAGACAGTTTCCATTCCCGTGAAACAAATGATGAAAAATACTTGGGTCAGGCACTCTGCGTAGGGGATCGTTCTGTTTTTGGATATGAAATTATTCAGTATCCTGGGAACAGTGGTGCATGTGAAACAGATGTCCACCACAGACAAGTTACTGAGGAAGAAGTACATGGGGGTGTGGAGGCGAGGGTCAGAGTAAATAGCCAGCATGATGAATAAGTTTCGCAGTCCTGAGATCAGGTACATAAAGAGTATCAAGAAGAATAGTATCCTTTCCTGTTCTGGCTGATCTGAAAGGCCCAGGAATATAAACGCTGAGACTCTGGACTGATTTCCCCCTTCCATATCTCTATTTGGAAGCAAATATAGAATGAAATAAGTATTTTACACAACACATTGAAGATTTATTTGAAAGTTTTTTTTATGAATAAACTCATTAAAAACAGAATTGGAAGAGATATAGGAGATTAGGAAAACACGAGAAGTCATTTCTCATAGTCTGAGGTCTAACATAAGTGAGAAATTGGTGTCAATACATATAACACAAGGACCATTCTCCAACTGATACATCATAATATAAAAACAAAAAAAATTTTCGAAGAGTAATAAGCCTTCAATAACAACATCAAAACACACTCCGAATCAATAAAAGAAGTAGAAATGCATATTTAATGAATTATGTCACCCTGTAAATTGGCAGATATTAGTAAAAACAGGTATGGTCTGTGCTGGAGAGGCTGTGAGAAACTTTGTTAGTAGGAGAGAGAAATGATCCAAACAGGTTTATCTTCAATTTGCAATTGTGCAGGAAAACAGACGAAGAACGGGTCACATTTTGAAGAACTTTAAATGCTAAACAAAGTAGTTGATATATGTTGCTGGCCATAGTAGGAGACCATTGAATTTCACTGAGCAGGTGGAAATCATGGTCAGATTTAATTTTACAAAAATCACCTTACTGAAAATAGTGCACATACCAGCAGCCTTGGTTTGTGTGTGTGACATTAACTAATTATTTTTATTTATGCAAAGCCAAGATTCAATCTGGAGAAGTGAATTCAAAAGTGACTGTGGTGGAAAGCCAAAAGGTATCAATATCAATATATATGTGTATGTATATATATATATATATACATATGTATATATGTATATATATATATATAAAATATGTTTTTCATAAAGTTGTTTTGAGCGTAGCTTTTACGAACTTTATCAGGGGTACACAAAATGCTGGTTGAGGCTATGCTGGACTTTCAGAAGCTCAGTAAATAGAGTGCATGCTGTAGTAGTTCCAAGACGGAAAATCTGTTATCGGAATGAAATATTTAAGATTCAAATAATTCTGGTGAGACTAATATCTTATTCCATTTACCAAGGCAGAGTAAAAAAAGAATGTATGAACTATATGTAAAAAGAGACGTCAGTAAATTTGAAGAACATGGAACGTATTACCTATCACATTTATGAATGGGAGATCAATTTATGAACCAACAAGAGATAGAGTATTGTAAGATGTAATATGAATAATTTCTATTACATTAAATTAAAAAGTTTTTGCAGAAATAAAACAAGCAGAGCTAAGATCAGAAGGGAAGCAAACAATTGGGAAAACTTTTTGCAAACAGTTCTTCAGAGAGAGAGAGAGATCTCATATCTCAAAAACATGAAGAAATTTGTCAAATCTATAACAATTGAGTCATGTCCCCAGTTGATAAACAGTCACAGGATATGAACAGGAAACTTCCTTATGAAGAAATAAAAACAGTTTAAGTTCATATTAAAAAATTCTCTGAACGATTATTGAGTAGAGAAATGCAACTTCAAACAAGCTTGAGATATTATTTTACATCTGCTAGACTGGCTAACATGATGGAAGGAGATTGTGAGAAATGACGGAGGGAATGTGAAAAAACTGGAACCTTAATTCATTGTTTTTGAATTTGTGAACTGATCTAACCACGTTGGAAACAGTCTTGGAATTACGTCTAAAGTGTTATTGAACTGCTGTCAACTGTTTCCAAACAATACCACTCTGGCTCTATGTCCCAAGATGATTATTTCAAATGGAAAAGAACCACTTGTTCTAAAATATTTATAGCAGCTCTCTTTTGGTGGCAAAGAGCTGGAAATTGTAGGGATGCCTACGAATTAGGGAATGGCTAAACAAATTGTGATGTGTGTCCATGATGGAATATTACCCTGTTATAAGAAATGATGAGCTCAATGTCTTTGGAAAAGTTTGGAGAGACCTCCATGAAATAAAGAAGAGTGAAATGAGCTGAACAAAGAGAACCTTGTGTATGGTCATAGCAGTATGACTTTAAGAACAACTTTGAGCAACAAACTCCTTCAACAGTAACCAAAGTTACTGCAAAGATTTTATGAAGATACTATTTGAATCTAGAAAAAGAACTGACATGTTTGCATATATGTATGTATGTATGTACATGTGTTTGTGTATATCTGATGTATGCATATATATGTGTATATGTATGTATATGTGTATACATGTGTACACACAGCAGCAGATTTGTGTCTAAGGGTAGCCATCTCAAAGTTTGTTGTGGAGGGAGAGAAAATAGAGTCACATGATAGCAAATATTTGAGAGGAACAGAAAGTTGTGCAAATGTTATCTGCAAATTCTGGTGAAATCCTCTTTTTCTATCGCACTTGTGAAAATGTTTATTTTATTTCTTCAGAATTAAAAACATAAATAAAAATAGATTATTTAAAAATAGGACTGTTTGGATAGAAATAAGATACTCGTCTGAAGAGACTAAAAGTGGTTCATTGGGAATTCATCAACCCCCTCAGATTTTTGAAAGGTCTGCCAACAAGATGGAAAGAAGAGTAAGGAATGGAGATTAAATACAAATGTATGCCTTGGTTCCATAAATGTTTTGTTAGATATGCTAGAGATTAGGGTAACTTCAGCATAGAGGTATCATCCAATAACGAAAAGGACTTTACAAGGTCATTTTCTAGAAGAAAACAAAAGAAGGAACGGAGTGACTGCTCAGGGTGGATGGAATGGCGAAAATGAAGTATAGAGACAAGGAAGGACTAATAAAATCGTTATTTGACTTTTTTTCTCTGACAAATTGCATTGTATTTAGACAAGCAGTTAGTTCCGTGGGCTAGAACAAGCATTATTAAAATAGAGGTAAAAGTCAAGAAAAATGAGAGGGTGGTAAGGGAGCCTCTTGCTGGCCTTAGTTAATTTCCTAGTGATCTGGATGCACTATGTCCCAGGGTTCTGAAACTGTTAGAGGATATGATTATTGAACCACTGACATTGATCTTTGAGAGACTGTGGCGAATAGGAGACGTACCACAGGACTGGATAAACAAAAATGTTCTGCTAGCCAAAGAAAGGAAGATTTGGAACACTAAAGGATTTTGACCTTTACTTTGATTCCTCAGGTAATTTTTAGGTATGATTGAAGAGATGGAAGAGCAGGAGCAATCATTTAAAGTCAGCATAACTTCATGAACAACTCAGATAAAGCTAACTTCTTTTTATTTTTCTTCATATTCATAGATAGGTAGACCATGCCACAGCTGTAAACTCAGTGCACCTCTGTATTAGTTAAGCATTCAAAAAGTCTCTCAAAACGTTATGGCGTATAAGGAGAGATGTTGGCTAGATGATCGTATAATGTCACAGACTAGTTTCAGATTTCATGAGCTCCCCGTCATTGGAGATGTCTAAATAGAAGAGACTCAATAAAGTTTATATTTTTAGATTTCATTTTTCAGAGTTTTCTGAATCGTGATTCTGGCATCAACCTACATTCCATTCCCTGAAATGTCTTGTCATCCCACACATTGAGAAGTATGTCATCTATGACTTCACCCAAACCATTGATAAACATGTTGAGTAGGTAGTAAACAAAGATTGAGCACTGTTGTCGGATATGTTGTAGAGAGGATTCCTTTTAAGAGATTGATTAAACTACATGATCTCCTTGGGATCCTCTTCTGTACTTCTAACAATGACCCCCTTGTCAATAGAGAAGGACATGAATTTCTCAGAATAGATGATTACTGGTATGAACACTGGAGGAGGGATTCCTGCCTTAGAAAGGGGCTGAGTTATGATTTTTAATGTTCCTCACATCCATGAGAACTTTCAATAGTACCTTCATTTATCATCATCGTAGCTGACTGTAATATAATACTTAAATGTAAGCAACATATTTCACGTCTTGAAGTTCTGTGAAGTACCTGTGAGATATCTGGTTTCATTTGCTCTTTACAGTAACCACATGGTTAGTACAAGGTCATTGTAGGTATTGTTATCCCTATTTTACTAATGAGGAAAATGACATTGAGAGATTAAATGATTTTCTCTTTAAAATACGAATTCTTAACAATTCTTGTATCTTGGGCATCTTATTTTTTGGCAGTAATGTGAAGTCTATGACTTCTTCTCAGCATGAGTTATTTAAATTGATCAAATTATTGAAGGAATTGCTAATTTTCAGTTAGAAGTTAGTGGAAATAGAGATGTGATTTTTTCCTATTATAGTTTACAATTCTTTTCAAAACTATCCATCGTTCCCTAGGTTAAAACACTCTGCTATAAACACCTCATATATTTGTCCTCCTTTTTCCATTCACATATATGGCTTCTATCCTGGTTCAAATTCTCATCACTTCTCCCCTCACCTATTGCAATAGCTTTCTAACTAGTCTCATGTCCTCCATTCTTTTCCCTCTTCAATTCATTCCCCAAAAAGTAAGCAAATGATTATTCCTAAAATGTCCATTTATTCATATCGCCCTCTTCCTGAAAAATGATTAATGTTTTGCTATTTGCATTAGGATGACACAGTTCCCCTTACTGGGAAAATTACATGAGGGAAGAATCCAAGGCCAGATTTAAACTAATATCTTCATTCCATGTCCAATGCTCTGTCCAATGCATTCCCAGTTGCCTAGGTAATTCTGCATTATCTATAGCTACATGGCCAACAACTCTGATTATTTGAAGTCAGTCTTAGCAGTTCAACGCCAGACATCCTATCGGTTATTCTATATCGATAATAATTACATCCTTTGAGTTGGAATGGTTTCTTTCTTTCATTGCTTACCCTAAGGTAGTAGAAATGAGACACTTAATTATTTGATTGATTGGAGATGTATTGGTTAAGGGAGCATGACAGGGATAAACCTGATTTTGAATTAGAGGACAATTTTCCCGTTTCTGTCTAGAAACTGTATTTTTCTCTAAAGCTCACATTTGGGAAATAAAGTCAACATTGTGTAGTTGAAAGAACATTGCTAAGTCTTTCAGGAGATCTGGGTTCTAGCCCCAGATTTTCCAGTAATGGGCTGTATGACCTGAATCCATTCATTTTCTCATCAGATATTTGAGATGCTTTAACAAGGTGGTCTCTCAGATCCTTTCTATGACTGTTATACTATTGTATAAATTCTTATCCATCTTTAATATTCCAGCGCTAGAATATTTTTCTTCTAAAGTCCTTTCAATCTCATTAAATGTCCATTTTCTCTGTGCTTGATTTCCTTCTCTCTGCTTTTTCTTTAGTTGGTGTCCTCTTTTGAGTCTCCCATTCTCTATTCTTAGGTCTCCTTCTGCT
This sequence comes from Bettongia penicillata ogilbyi, assembly GCA_023548195.1. Taxonomy (NCBI): domain Eukaryota; kingdom Metazoa; phylum Chordata; class Mammalia; order Diprotodontia; family Potoroidae; genus Bettongia; species Bettongia penicillata. The sequence goes on along the minus strand of JAJHZJ010000315.1, from coordinate 1,259,123 downwards.
CTGATACTCAATGTCAGGAGATGCCTTGTGTCTCTGTTCTTTGGTCTAAAATCCCTCCCAGATTTAAATCCTTTGACCTACGAAACCATCCCTTCCTAGACTCTTTAAGTTCATTTCTGTAACTAACCCAATGAAATCCTTGTGTTGTTGAATTTCTTGTTCTTGGCCCTCGTGTGGTCAAACCAGGTCCAGGTCCCCTTTGTCCAGAATCCGTGGAGATTCTGAATTGGAATGGCAATAGTTCATTATCACTTTTCTTCTATGCTAATCCTTCTTCCTTTACCAGGAAAAGAGAGGGACAATTTGAATTAGGAATTATACTTCTTTTAGAAAGAAAGTATCACATTCCTTCATAAGGAAAATTAACAGCAAACATACATGATTCTATCCTTATCCCCAGCCACATTTCAACATATGATTTACTGTCCTCTTTGCTCTTCTGGACATATGTGATCCTCCATATACTTTCCTTAAGGTCAGCAGTGGATAGTGCAATGGGCCTGGAGTCAGGAAAACTAATCTTACTGAGTACAAATCTAACCTTAGATAATGGCAAGTCCCTTAAACCTATTCGTCTCAGTTTCCTCATCAGTAAATGCTCCAGATAAAAAAATGGCAAACCACTCCAGTATGTCTGCCAAGAAAACCCAAAATGAGGTCATGGAGAATCACACATTACTAACAATGACACAACGACAACGACAATCACCCCTTCTTTGTGCCATTGCACTGGCTGTGCCTTCTGCCTGTAAAGCTCTACCTTCTCACTCCTTCCTCTTGGAATCCCTTGTTTCCTTCCAAATTCAGCTGAAGCCACTTTTTATATGCAACCTCCCTTGGTGCTCCCATCTGTAAGTATTCTATTCTCTCCCCAGTACTGTGTGTTCTTTTTGTATTTATTCTGTATCTACTTATACATGTACATGTTTTCTCCTCAATTAAAATGTAAACTCCATGCATGATTGCGTTCTATCACCGTCACTTAGCACACAGTTCCTGACATACCTTAACTTCTTACTAACTGCTGATTGATTCTAAGTTGTCTTCTATTTTAAACATTCTGTCTTCTAAGGTTACTTTTAGTATGCAGGTACACTGGTGGATAGAGGAATGGGCATGGAGTCAGGAAGATCTGGCTTTAAATGTGACCTGAGTCCCTTGCTGCCTGGGTGATCTGGGCAAGGAACTTAACCATTGTCTCTCTCAGTTACATTAACTGCAAAATGGAGAAAATTACAACAGTTACCTCTAAGGGTTATTATGAGACTCAATGGAGATACTGTTGGTAAAGTGCTAGCACAATGCCTGTCACACAGTAGGTGTCATATAAATGCTTATTTCCTTCCTTCCCCCATCTTACACTAACTTTCCAAAACTTACATGCGGAAGTCTTTTTCAAATCTGACATTCTGTCTCCTATGTCATCACGTCCTTCTAAGTTTCAATATATTGTATTCTAAAATCCTTTCTAGTCCTGTGAATCTCTGATGTTCTAGGTTTTAATCTCTTTGAATTATGTTCCTTAAAATATAAATCTTGTTGCCTTTTCGTTCTAAGTTTCTTGTAAGTCCCTTTCAGTCTGACGTTTTATGTTCCATAGGCCCTTTAGCTCTTCTGTTCCTCTGTGTTCTTTAGTCTCTTTAAGTCTAAGTTCCTCTGATTTTATGAGACTTGTTCACATCACTATTTGGTGTGGTCTTTCCCTCTTTAAATTCACAGAAAGTACCTTTGTGTAATTCTTCGTTTTTGGTTGTTTGGTCTGGAGCTTTTCTTTTGTTCCAGAGAGATTCAGCTATGTTTTCTCACCTGATCGCCTCACGGCTCAGAATTTCAGTCAGGGAGCTAGCTCAAGCTGTGAGTTCTTGCAGATGAAATGATCTTGAGTTTTGTGCATGAGAACAGAATTCAGCTCTGTGTCAAAAGAACGGCATATGAGGATGATTGTAGGTGGTTATACAGGGAGTTCCAGAACCCTAGGCTCTGATTCCCTGAGCTCCTTGTTAAAGAGAAATACCAAACAATTATCCTTTAACTAGTCCAGCTCCTTAGCGCTGCGGCATGTTTGAGGGAAGAAAATGGCCCGAGTTCAATTTATTTTCACAATGCTGCTGTGTTAAAAATATCGAAATCTCCAGGATGGACAATGCTATGCGTATTCAGAGAAAGAACTATGGAGACTCAATGTAAAGAATTCTATTTTCTCTTTTGTTTCTTTTTTTGTAATTTTCCTCTTTAGTTCTCTTTTTTGTTTCACAGTGTGAGTAATGTCGATATACGTTTAACATGATTGCTTGCCATCTTGGGTTGGGAAGATGGGAGGAAGGAGGGAGAAAAAATATGGAACTCAAAGTTTTACAAAAAATGAATGTGTAAAAATTTCTTTACATGTAATTGGAACAAATAAAGTACTATTTCTAAAACAATGCATTGAGATTCCTCTGTGTTTCTTGCTTTTTTCTGTGGAAGAAACGTTAGATTTTGGAGGATGGAACATTATTAATGGACAAGGAATGTTTGATGATTACCCTTCCATATTGGTCCTTCCCTTTTTAGTTCCTTTCACAGTGTGTGCAGTATTGATTTTCTTTTGGCTCATTCCTTTAGCAGTGCTAAGCACATGTGGCTAGTTTGTCTTGCTTGTCATCCATTGATGCCATGAGTCATGATTCCTGTACTTCTTATAATTCTCCTGAGGGAGACAATAGTTCCATTTCGCAGGTGATTTGCTCTCCATCTCTAGAATCCATGGCAGTCTTTCCGAGCTTAAAATGAATGCCTTCTTGTGTTCAAAGGGCTCTTGAATTCAAATGCACGTGTGTTGGAGTCTTTAAGGGAACCAACGTCCCCTAGCATCTTTCAATTTTTCTATCTTCTCAGTTTTGTTTTGTCATAGGGGAATATCAATGTATGATATCTACTATATGATGTGCAAGTCAAAGGTTTTTTTTTTTTTTACCAGAAACATGAAGAGCGAGTTAATAACCCATCTGCAGATGTCTGCTTCTGTCTTATCAGCAAATGGATTTCCTGTTGTACTATTTGTTTACATTGGGTTGTTTTGCTTGCATTCGTCCACATCAAATGATCATCAGAATAGATCTGTTGCGTGAATTCTTGGTATAATACAAAAATGGTGCTAAAATACCCAGTATTAAATGCCTCCCCCCCCTTTTTTTTTTACTATTATAGCTTTTCTTGTGAGAAATGGACTCACACTGTATAAGTACAGAATCAATGTTGAATAAACCAGCTAAGTTTTAGCAGAAATCAATGCAGTGGCACTAATCATTTGAGTGGTCATGGCATTCTTCATCTTAATACACTTCTGGAAAAACAAGCAGTATTTTTAAATAATATCCTTGGTGAAACAATACAAATTATTACTTCTATTAAATCTTGATTTTTGAGTACACATTTAAAAAAATCTGTGTGATAAAATGGGAAGTATGCAGAAAGTACTTTTGCTACAAGCACAACTATGAGGACTCTGTTGAGAAAAAGGATTTGTGCTATTGGTTGAGGTGTGAGCAGAAGGAAGCATGCTTCCCATGCATGCCTTTGTTACCTGAAAGAACAACTTGACAGACCTACTATGGTTACTATGACTTGGGTATTTCATAGAAACCTTGTTCTTAGTGAATGAAGTATACTTGTTTTTTCAAGGAAGATAGGGAAAGCAATGGATTGATTGCTGGGCCTGGAGTCAGGAATAGGTGATTTTAAATCTGGCCTCAGTCACTTCCTGGCTATTTGACTCTTCGCAAGTGATTTAAGGTGTCTGTCTCAATTTCCTTATCTGTGAAATAGGGATAATAGCACCACAAACTACTCCAGGTTGTTGTGAGGATACTGTCAGATAATATATGTGGAGAATGCAGCTTTGTGGCATAATGGGTGGAGTGCTGGGCCTGAAGTCAGGAAGACTTATCTTTTTGAGTTCAAGTCTTAGGCAGGCGCAATCTATATGATTCTGGAAAATTCATCTAACCCTGTTTACCTCAATTTCTTCTCCGTAAAATATGATCTGGAGAAAGAGATGGCAAAAACTCCAGCATCTTTGCTAGGAAATTTCTAAATGGAGTCATAAAGAGTCAGACATGACTGAAACAACTAAAGAACAGAAACATTTGTGAAGAACTTAGTAGGGTACCTGGGAAGTAGACACTATATAAATATTAGCTATGTGAACCAAGATGACTGAATAAAAGTAGGAACTTGCTTGACCTCTCCCCTAAACTTCCCCAAATAACAGTAAAAATGGCTATAAATAAATTCTAAGTAATAGAATCCACAAAATGACAGTGTGAAATTTGTTTGGAAGATTCACAGAAAATGTATGTTACACCAGTTTTGGAGAAGATCACAGTCCAGTGTTGGCTGTGTCAGCATAGGTAGGGCCCTAGCAAGGGCAGAACAGGCCTTAGGGAACCAAATCACTGGCAATTGTAGTGGTTTCCAGACTTCTCAATTCTGAATCACCAAAGACAACTTTGAAAGTCAGCAGGAAAGGGTAGTTGGACCTGGGTGAAAGAGGGACTGTGGTCCAGTCCCAGGCCCAGGTGGTGGCAGTGGCAGCAGCTTCTTCAGGAACTCTCAGTCCACAGATGGTAAGGGGATCAAGTAGCTGTATGGGGGACATTTCAAGGATTTTTTTTTACTGGTGCTGGGTCAGAATTCTCTTGTTTTTCCCTTGTTTGGATCTGGGTTGTGGTCCAGGGTGGTGTCATGGGTTGAGGAGCAGTGCAGTCAGGGTGAAGCATCTGATAGCAGTGGAAAGGGAATCCTCCTCACAGTTCCAAGGCTGAAAAGAGCACTTATTGTCACTGACAGACAAGGAGAGGAATATAGACTTCTCCTTTGAACGTACAACCTTGAAAGAACTGGAAATTTACAGATCCTCAGATATATCTCTGAACACATCTGCACAGTATCTCCCAAGCTTCAGATGGTACAGCCTCATGATGGAAAGAGGATCCTACTTTAAGAAACAGCTAAAAGTCAAGTAATTTGATAGGAAAGTGAGCACATATGAGAAAAAATCAGAGTACAGAATCTTAGTTTTCTGACAGTGGAGATCAAAACATACAATCAGAAGAAGGCAACAAAATCAAAGCTCCTACATCCAAAGTCTTCAAGGAAAATATGCATGGTTAGTATGTCATGGAAGACCTCAGAATGAATTTCAAAAATCAAATGGGAGAAGTGGAGGAAGAATTGGGAGGAGAAATGAGGGTGATGCAAGAAAATCATGAAAAATATGTCAACAGATTATTAAAGAAGACTCCCCAACATACTTTAGAAAACAACACCTTAAAAATAGACTCACTCAAATGACAAGGAGGTCCAAAAAGCCAAGAAGAGAAAAATGCCTTAAAAAGTAGAAATTGCCAAATGCAAAAGGAAGTGCAAAACTCACTGAAGAATACAACTCTGTAAGCATTAAAATGGAGCAAATGGAAGCTAACGATTTTATAAGAATTCCAGAAATTATGAAATAAAACCAAAAGAATGAAAAAATAGAAGACAATGCAAAATTGTCATTGGAAAAACAACTGACCTGGAAAATAGATCCCGGAGAGAAAATTTAAAAATTACTTGACTATCTGAAAGCCATGATCAAAACAAGAGTGTAGACATAATCTTGTAAGAAATTATCAAGGAAAACTGCCCTGACATTCTAGAATGATAGGGCAAAATAGAAATAGAAACCATTCCCTGATCATCTCCTGAATGGAATCCCAAAAGAAAAACTTCTAGGAATATTGTAGGCAACTTCCAGAGTTTCCAGGTCAAGGAGAAAATATCGCAATCACCCAGAAGAAAATAATTCATGTATAATATGTATATGTTATATGTACATAATATATATACATATATATAATATGTATACATATGCATATATAATGTATGTATATATGTATATATGCATATATACATATATGTATATAATAATTCATTATACATATACATTGTTGAAGAATAATCAGGGTCACATAAGATTTAGCAGTTTCTAAATTAAAGGATTGGAGGGCTTGTAATATGATATGCCAGAGGTCAAAGGAGCCAGGATTAAAACCAAGAATCACTTTCCCAGCAAAACTGAGTATAATATTTCAGGAAAAAAATGAACATTCAGTGAGAAAGAGCACTTTCAAACGTTCTTGATGGAAAGGACAGAGATGAACAGAAAATTTGCCTTCTAAATACAAGAACCAAAAGAAGCATTAAAAGATGAACATGAAAAAGAAATCATACAGGACTTAAAGAAAGTGGAATGGTTTACATTCCTATATGGAAAGATTACATTTTTAATTCATGAGAACTTTCTCAGTATTAGAGTAGTTGCAGGGAATATATACATACATTATATATATAATATATAACATACATATGTATATATATTATATATGTATATATTATGTACATATATATACACACATACACATACAGATATATATGTGTATATGTATTTCTGTTTATGCATATATATGTGTATATATATATATATTTGTGTGTGTGAACAAAGGACATAGTGTGGGTTGAATATGAAAGGATGATACTGAAAAGGTTTGATATCTAAAAAATAAAATAAGAAATTAAATTTAGTAGTGAGAGAGAAATGTACTGGGTGAAGGAGAAAGTGAGAGATAGAAAGGGTATTCTTATCTCATGTAAAAGAGATAAGGAAAAAGTTTTAAAATGCAGGAGATGAAGGGATCGGTGAATGGGAATGAGTGAATCTTTCCATTAGATTTGGCTTAAGAAGGGAATAATATACACACTCAATTGGGTATGAAAATCTATCTTACCCTAAAGAGAAGTAGAAAGGAAGAGGATAAGCAATAGAAGGGAGGGAAAATAACAAAAAGGGATAATGAGAAACAAGTGCTTTTGAGGAGGGACATGGTCAAAGAAGAGAACGGGATAAATATGGGGGCAGGATGGAATGGAGGGAAATATAGTTAGTCATTCACAACATGAGTATTATGGAAGTGTTTCGCATGACTACGCATGTGGGAATTATATGGAATTGTCTTCCTTCTCCATGAGTGAGGGTGGGGAGGAAAGAGTAGAGCAAATGTAGAACTCAATCTTTTTTGTTTTAAGAACTCAAACTTTTAAAAACTAATGTCAAATATTGCCTTTTACATACAACAGGGAAATAGGATATACAGCAATGTAGTATAGGAGTCTGTCTTGCCCTACAGCAAAGTAGTGGGCAACTTGAAAAGACAGAGGAGAGATCGAGGGTGATTCGGGCAAGGACTAATCAGAATGCATGGCCTCTTGGGCTTGGGAGATGGGCAAGATAGAAAATTTGGAACTCAAAATCTTATGTAAGTGAATGTTGAAAACTAAAAATAAATGCAAAATATTAGTGATTACTATTATGATGTTGATTGTACCTGTTGCCAACTATAAAATTAAACTTTTCAGGTGAAAATTAGAGTTTTGTGAAACTTTAAACTGCTATTGTGATCTTGACAGATCCCAAATATGTGAAAGACATTTCTGATGAAGTTAGTGTGATATTGTGAATGAGATATTTTGATAATGTCTAATTAAATGTATCAATATTTGGAAGGTCTTCATAACTCCTTGAAGAAATCTTCTCTAAGTGACCAGTGCATGTCATTACAGAATCTTGCATCCAATGTTCAAAGAAACACCAATGGATAATGTAACAGATAATGGCAAGTTCATTAATATGTTTTCAGATTTCACAAAAAACTGACTTTTAAGAAACTATTTCTTCTTGAGTTTTGATATATCAAAGAAAAATATCCACAATTATCTAAGAATTCTATGAAAATTCTTGATTTTCCAAGAACATACCTCTTTGAGGCTGGATTTGGTCAGTTCTGCTGTAGCACAATATACCCTGAGTCATGTACGTTAAAAAAAAAAAAAACCAGAGGTCATAGAAGAAATGGAGTTAATTGAGCTACACTAAAGAACTTCTTCAGTGACACATGCAAAGAGACAGGAATGTAATAAAAACATTAGATTTTTATGCATATCAAATTTTTAAGAAAAGCAAAACTACTACAATAAATAGGAGCCATCCATTGCCCACTATTGCTCAATCTACACTCTTGTTCCCATGGCCCTTATAAACAAGAGGGAAGCCTTGATAGGGTGAACTCCAGGGCCATGATAGAAGGTAGAGGGAGTGGTTGGGTGGGATGAATGGGTACAGGGTCAGTTCTCTTTCATCCACTGCTCCTACTGCATCAGAAGATACACAATTAATGTGACATTACTGAAATTTGTGAAAATAGGCATTGGAGAAGTTGTGTCTCATGAGTGTAAGGGCATCTAAGTGTGCCATTTTGATTTTGCCCACTTAAGTCTGTCTGGATGTCTCTTACCGAGAAGGAAGTGCAAACTTCTCCAACATTTTCTCCATCCACTGTTATTCAAAGGAAACTTTGATCTAGGCCAGGAGGGGAAGTAAGATTTTGAAGACAGAGGATGTCCACTCTCCTTTCCTCAGAGAGAGAGGGTAGAAATATGTGTAGCAGATTCCTTGAATATTGTTGGTCCGTGAGAAGTAACTTTCAGGTTCAAACTCAACTCTTGATTGCTGTTCATTACTGGGAATTGAGTGTCCATATATGTCAACTTCTTCCTAGAGTATTTCTACTGTGACTTCTCTCTGAATTCTGTGTCAGAAGAGCTCAGATCTTTGTTTTCTCCTTGTTCTGGAGCCATACTTTCAGTGAATATGAATATTTAGTTTAGAGAGGACAATGTATGATTGATCTGGCAATCTGTGTCAGACATCACCTTCATCATTTTTGTCACCTTCACTCTTGTCTGACTCTTTTTCTTAAAATGATATGCCCTATTAAATACCAATGTTTGGTGCATCCATGAAGTTGTATTACATTTGCGTAAATGTAAAATAATGTTGGTGAGGAGATCATGAGATGCACAAATCCTTAGTAGTAAATGATTATTGTTACTATATTTTCTGACTCCATTCTTCCCAAGGCTTCCATGTCATATCTGATAGTCTGCCTATTCTGGCATTCAAGTCACCACAAATTTTCCAACTTTGGCACATTAATGATGGCGATCTCTAGGTCGTCATAAAATTTTTGGTGACCTAATCATAAATTGTCAAAGTGAGAGCATATGGTGGTGTTGTGGTACTTTTCTGTAAATGTCAATTGTAGTATTATAAACCTGTCCTTAACGCCTGTTGAGAGGCATACAAGCATGTTGCCTAGATTAATTCTGATTGAAAAAACTATGTCAGCTTCACAGAGTTACTCATTAATGCAGCTTTTCCAGAAAAACATGTATCCAGCTCTTTGTTAATCTAGTCTTCATTTGCTAACTTTGTTTCACTCAGAGCTATAGTTCAGATGTGATGCCTGTTGAGTTCTCTCATGACAAAAGTTGTTTGACTTTTAGGTCTACTATATTTCATGTTTTCCATAAGCATATAAATATTCCATGTTCCAATGGCGAATGGGATCATCTTTGCAAAAGTTTTTTTTTCATATTTTAATGTTTTGACTGTAGTGTCCCCTCCAGCTATGGTGACCAGACCAAAGTTACATTGCATAAAGTAGACAATTTTCAGGACACCTTTTCTAGCCCCTTTCTCATGGCAGGAGGTGCAGTGCAGTGCAGTGCTTAATAAAGGATTCTCAAACATCCAGCAGGATGCTGAATCCCACTGCTGCTTAAGTGAAGTGAGAGGATGATACTATTACTTGGACCACTTGTGTGAAGGATTATGACTTCAGCTCCCAGGGTGTCTGCAACTACTGCCTCATCCTGTGCCTGTCACCACAGAAATATGAGGTAGATAAACATGGTTAAAAAAAGATATTAATGATGTCTTTTGACATGGGTGTGATTGGATTTTAATAATCTCTAAATTTCCATGATCTCACATTGCATCCTGGGACATCTCCAGTTTTGCAGATGAATATCTGGCCACTGTTCCGAGATGGCTCTGGAGGAGAAAGTGAGTCTCATGCCCTTGCACAGCCCTCCCTCACTGAAATCAGTCAACAGTAAGTCATGCCATCATCTTGATGTCATGATCCTCTTTGAGAGTCAAAGACAAAAACAGCAAGAAATGGATTCAATGAGGCAGAGTTGCTGGAAGTAGTCAGCTTCACTGTCTTTCAGAATCATCGAAGTCCAAGTAAGTGGCAAGACAAGACTGACAACTGGTTCAGTTCTCTACTCATCAAGTCACACTGTGTCTTATGCTGGTCAAGAGGGCAACAGATGAACTTCATATGACATTAGAAGAGACTCATTGCAAACCTTCTCCTGCAGCTCTGAGGCTGTTGTCTGAGATACAGGCATCAAAACTCAAGAAGATATCTCATAGTCATACAGTGAATCCTGGTCATCGAGTGATGACCGTCCTTAAGGCTCCTTTCACGTCCTTGTTCCTGAGGCTGTAGATAAAGGGGTTCAGTATAGGAGTGACCACAGTGTACGTCACAGCTGCTGCTGTATCTTTTTGGACTGTGTGAGTGGGTGTGGGACTGAAGTACACTTGAATGATTGTCCCATAGAAGAGACAGAGCACAGTGAGTTGGGATCCACAGGTGGAGAAAACTTTCTTCTTCCATCTCACAGATGATATCTTCAGCACAGCTAGGAAAATGTGAATGTGGGATATCAGTGTAGCAATGAAGGGGAGAAATGTTGTCCGTGCTCCTACTGTATAGATCATGAAGTTATTGACGAGTGTGTCTGAGCAGGTCAACCTCAGTAGGAGACTGAGATCACAGAAAAAAATGAGGGATTTCATCGTGATCACAGAATGAAAGTTGGGTCAGCAATGTGGTTTGTGTCAGGGCATTATTATAGACCCAAAACCAAGATACTCTTACAAGAGGGCATAGACCTTTGGAATCATGACTGTGTCGTAGTGTAGTGGGGCACAAGTAGCCACATAACAGTCATAAGCCATGGTGCTGAAGAGAACAATATCCATCCACGTAGAGCAAAGGAGGAAGTATATTTGTGTCAGGCACTCAGTGTAAGGGATTGATTTTTGTTCCTCTAAATTCTTAGAAATGATTGAAGAGATGGCAGAGCAGTAGCAACCATTTAGAGTCAGCATAACTTCATGAACAACTCAGATGAAATAACTTTTTTTCTCCATATTCATAGAGAGGTAGACCATGCCACAGCTGCAAACTTAGTGCACCTAGGTTTTAATAAAGCAGTCAAAAAGTCTCTCAAAAAGTCGTATTGCATACCAGGGAGAGATGTTGGCTAGATGACTGTACAATGTCACAGTCTAATTTTAGATTTTTTGAACTCCCCATCTTTGGAGGTGTTTAAGTGAATATGACTCAAGATAGTTTTTCTTTTTAGATTTCATTTCTAAGAGTTTTCTGAATTCTGATTCTGTCACCAACCAATATTCTATTCCCAGAAATGTCTTGTCAACCCCCAAATCAATTAGTGTGTCATCTGTAGCATCACACAAACTATTGATAAAAATGTTGAGCGGGTATTAAATAAAGATAAGAGTACTTGTTTTCAGATATGTTGTAGAGGGGATTCATTTTAAGTGATAGATTAAACTGTTTCTTATATCTCTGAGAACTTTGTTTAATATCTTCATGATCATCATCGTAGCTGACTCCAATATAATACCTAATTAGCAACATACTTCACGTCTTGATGTTCTGTGAACTATCTACGAGATATCTTGTTTCATTTGTCCTTCACAATAACCACATCGTTAGAATACATGCATCACTATAGGTATTGTTATCTGCATTTTACTAATGAGGAAAATGACACTAAGAGATTAAGTGATTTTTTTTCTCTAAACTAAGAATTCGTAACATTTCTTATATATTGGGCTTTCTTTTTTAGAGGTAATGTGAAGTCTATGGATCATTCTCAGAATAAGGTTTTTAAATAGAACAAATTAGTGAAGAAAATTTCAAATTTCAGTTAGACATTACTGGAAATAGAGATATGATTTTGTCCTATTACAGCTTACAATTCCTTTCAAAACTATCCATGGATCTCTAAATTAGTATCCTCTTCTATAAACACCTCTTAAATTTGTCCTCCTTTCTCCATTCACACATATGACTTCTCTCTGTGTTCAAATTTTCATCACTTCCTTCCTTAACTATTGCAATATCTTCCTAACTAGTCACTTGTCCTCCTGTCTTTTCCCTGTTCAATCAGTTCTCCAAAATTGTCCTCTTGTCTTTTCCCTGTTCAATCAATTCTACAAAAAGTAGCCAAATGATTATTCCTAAAATGTCCTTTTATTCATATCTCTCTCCTTCTCAAAAAATTAATGGCTCCCTATTTGCATAAGGATGACACAGTCACCAGTTACTGGGGAAATTAAGTGTGGTAATAACCTAAGACTAGATTTGAACTAATGTTTTCTTGATTTCAGTTCTAATGCTCTATCTACTTCACCACCAGCTACCTGTGCGAATGTCTAGTAGCCATGGCTACATGGTCAATTCTCTCTGAGAATTTGAGTTCAATCTCAACTGTTCAAAGTGCAGCATTCTATTCCTTATGCTATGGCAAACAAAAATCAGATGGCTTGAGTTGAAATGGTAGCATTCTTTCATTGCTTACCCCAAGGTAATAGACATGAGACAATTATTTGATTGATTGGGGATATGTTGGGAAAGGGAGAAGAACAGTGATAATCCTGACTGAAAATAAGAAAAGGACAATTTCCTTCTTCTTATCTAGAAATTGTATTCTTCTCTAAAGCTACAGATTTGGGAAACATAGGCAACACTGTGCAGTTGAAAAAACATTGCCTTGTCTTTCAGAATATTTTCCAGTAATGGGTAGTGTGACGTGAATCAATTAATTTTCTCACCAGATATCTGAGATGCTTTAACAAGGCTGTCTCTCAGTTCCTTTCCATGTCTGATATTGTATCTTATGCACCTTTGATATTTCAAATCTTGACCATTTTTTTTCTAAATTCCTTTCAATCTTGTCAGAGATCAGTGTTCTTTGTACTTGGTGACCGTCTCTCTGCTTTCTCTCTAATTGGTGATCTCTTTTGAGTCTCCTATTTTTTATACTCAATTCTCCTTGAGCTCTGACAGTCCCTGCTCACAGATTCCTCCTGTCTCTGTTCTTTGCTATAAACTCTCTCCCAGATCTAAATCTTTTAACCTTTGATACCATCCCATCTTAGAATCCTTGACATCATTTCTCTAACTAACACAACTGAATTCCAGAGTTGTTGAATTCCTTGTTATTCTTCTTCTTGTGATGAAGCCAGGTCCGGATCCACTCGGTCCAGAGTTCCTGCAGATTCTGAATTGGAATGGCAATAGTTCATTATCTTTCTTCTATGCTAATCTTCCTTCTTTTTACAAGAAGGAAAAAAGAGGGACTATTTGAATTTGGAATTATAGTCCTTTTAAAAAAGAAAGTATCATTTCTTCATAAAGGAAATTAACAGCAAAGCACACACGATTACCCCCTTCCACCTGGCCATATTTCAACGTCAAATATTTGATGACTTCGTTGCTCTTTTGGACATATGTGATCCTCCATATACTTTCTTTGTGGGCAGCAGCGTGTAGAGAACCAGGCCTGGAGTTAGGAAGACTCATCTCCCTTAGCTCAAATTTGGCATTAGATACTTACTGAGCATGTGACCTTGGACAAAATCCTTAACATTATTAGCCTCACTTTCCCCATCTCTAGAATGAGCTGAAGAAGGAAATGACAAACTACTCCAGTGTCTCAACCAAGAAAATCCAAAATGGGGTCATGCAGAATCAGGCATGACTGAAAAATGGCACAATACCAACAAAACAAATATCCCCCCTTTGTGTGTTTGCACTGGCTGTGCCTTCTGCCTGTTAAGCTCTACCTTATCACTCTTTCCTCTTGGGATCCCTTGTTTTCTTCGAAATTTGGTTTAAATCACTTGCATTCAGCCTCCCTTGGTGCTCTCATCAGTAAATACTCTATTCTCTCCCAAATACTTTGTGTTCTTTTCATATTTATTCTGTATCTACTTATAGATGTACATGCAGTCTTCTCAGTTATAATGCAAACTCCATGCATGTTTGTGTTGTGTCCCTTCCATTCAGTGCATAGTGACTGACACACCTTACCTTCTTACTAACAGCTGACTGATTTGAAGTTGTTTTCTTTTTTAAACCTTCTCTGTTCTATGTTCTCAGGTCTCTTCTAGTATCTAGGTAGACTGGTGAATAAAGTATTGGGCACTGAGTCAGGCAGATCTGACTTGAAATTTCACCTCACACCTTTACTAGATGGGTGACCCTGGCAAGTCACTTAACCTCTGTCTCAGTTATTTCAACTGTAAAATGGAGAAAATAACAGCACTTCCCTCCAAGGGTTGTTATGATGATCAATGGAGATACTGTTTGTGAAGTGTTAGCACAATGGCTGCACACAGTAGATGTCATATAAATGCTTATTCCCTTCCCTCACCCATCATACACTAACATTTAAAAATGTGTATGCTAGAGTCGTTCCAAAATCTGACATCCTGTCTCCTATGTCATAAGGTCCTTTTAAGCTTGAACATATGTTCTAAGATCCTCTGTAGCCCTATGAATCTCTGATGTCCTAGGTTTTAATTCTCTGGGTTCTTGAACATTTTATATTCCATGGAATACAAATCTTGATGTCTTTTCATTCTAATTTTCTTCTAAGTTCTTTCCAGTCTGAAATTTTATGTTCTATGGTTCCTTTAGCTCTCCTCTTTCCCTATGTTCTCGAGTCACTTTTAGGTCTAAGCTCCTCTGATTTTATGAGACTTGCTCACAACACTACTTGGTATGAGATTTCTCCCTTGAAATACACAGAAAATGCTTTCTCTAGATCTTCCTATTTGGTTTTTGGTCTAGAGCTACAAGCACAAATAGGATAACTGTTGAGAAAAATCACTTGTGCCATTGGTTGAGGTATGAATGGAATAAAGCCTTTTCCCATGCTTGCAAGAACAACTTGAGAGACCTACTATCATTCCTAGACTCGAGTATTTAAAAAATGAAGTATACTTGTCACTTCAAGGAAGCTAGGAAGAATAGTGGAGAGTTTGTCCTGGAGTCAGGAAGAGCTGATTTTAAATCTGACCTCAGTCACGTTCTGGCTATTTGACTGTTGGTAAGTGATTTAAGTTGCCTCCCACAATTTCCTCTTCTGAAAAATGGGGATAATAATAGCACACAACCCTTAAGGTTGTTGTGAAGATGAAATGAGATAATATTTGTAAAGAGCATAGCTATGTGGCACAATGTCAGGCCTGAAGTCAGGAAGATTGGTCTTTCTGAGTTCAAGTCTAACCATAGGCACTTACTAGCTGTATGGCTCTGGGAAAGTCACTGTTTGCCTCAGTTTCTCCATTGTAAAACATGATCTGGAGAACGAGATGAGAAACTACTCCAGATTCTTTGCTATCAAAAGTACAAATGGTTTTGGAAGTGTCAGACATGCCTGAAAAAACTAAGTAACAACAAAATATGTAATGAACTTACTATGGTGCCATGGGAAGCACAAAGTAAATTCTATGTGAACATTAGCTCTGGGAGTCAAGAAGGCTTAGGAAAAGCAGGAACTTGCTTGAACTCTCCCACAAACCTCTCCAAATACTTGTAAATATGTCTCTAACCAAATTATAGAGTAGAAGAATTCACCAAATGACAGAGTGAGAAAAATTTACAGTCTAAGACAACCTGAAATGTTGACTGTTGCACAATCTGAGAGAAAAGTATAGTACAGTGTCGGCTGCATAAGCATAGAGAGGGACATAACAAACCTAATTCCATAAATTCCATACTCATAGGACTGTACCACTGGCAACTGTGTTGGTTTCCAGACTTCTCAACTCCAAAATACCAAAGGCAGCTTAGAAAGTCAGTAAGAAAGGTGTGTCAGATCTGAGTAAGACAGGAGTGCTATCCAGCTCCTGCTCCAGCTGGTGGCAGTGACAGCAGCTTCTTCAGGAGCTTCTGACCCCAAGATGTTTGGGCAATTGAGCAGCTGATGTCGGTGAGGATAGGATTTCAGGGATCTCTTTGCTGATGCTGAGGCAGGATTCCCTTCCTTTGCCTAGGCTTAGATCTGATTTGTGGTGATAGGTGGTGTTCCAGGGTGAGGAGTAGTGCTGTCATGGCAGAGCTGGGGCCATGATGGAGAGGGTATCCTCCTCACAGTTCCAAGGTCGAATAGAATGCTTGTGGCCATTCACAGGGCAGAGCACAGACCACCAGTGGAGAAGTCACCTCTCCTTTAATCATACAATCTAGAAAGAACTGAGAATTTAGAAGTCCCTAGAAATATCTCTGAAAATAAAGGCATAAAACCTCCAAAACGTAGGAAGATAAACCCTCCACAATGAAAACAGAGTCTTTCCTTAACAAAGAGTGAAAAAGTCAAGTAATTGGTGCAGAAAATGAGCAAAGAGTATTAAAAAAAAACAGACTATAGTTGGGTGGAGCCAAGATGGCGGAGTAGAAGGACGCACGTTTACGAGCTCCGAAACTAAAGCCCATAGAATTAATGTAAAAAGAGTCCCCCATAACTTCTGGGTGAATACAAGGTATGCAGAAGCAGAGTGGAAGAGATTTCCGTTCCAGGGAGCCCTGAAGACCCGTCCCCAGGGTCCGGCGTGCCCCGGAAAGTAAACACGACCCCCAGCGCTGCCCTGGCCGAGGCCCCAGAGAGGCTGATCCAAGCAGGCTTTAGAGAAGGAAGCTCCAGCAGCCGGGAAAGTCCCTCCGCCCACAGAAGCTACAGGTCAGTGAGAAAGAAAGCCGGGCTGAAGGAGAGGGGAAGCGGGGCGTCTCCGTGACTCGGGCCCCCTCGGGAGGAAGCGGTGGCGGCGGGGACAGGGGCAGGAAGCAGTGGAGGCAGAGGTGTGGGCGGCGGCTGAGGCAGCAGCAGCCCAAGACTCAGGAATCCCCCAACAGCA
The DNA here is from genome assembly GCA_023548195.1 of Bettongia penicillata ogilbyi. Taxonomy (NCBI): domain Eukaryota; kingdom Metazoa; phylum Chordata; class Mammalia; order Diprotodontia; family Potoroidae; genus Bettongia; species Bettongia penicillata. Next base: position 1,242,175 of record JAJHZJ010000315.1, on the reverse strand, counting down.
GGCAGGATCTTCATTACGGAAGATTCCCGCATAAAACCTGACGGAGCTGAGCCTGGGAGATGGCCCTGCTCCCACCCCGCCCTGTTACTGAAGGCTTCTGCTTAAAGCCCCCAGGGGAGCGGGATTTGGGAGGCGGGCCCCCCACCCCGCCCCTACCCGTTCCATTCCTGAAAGTCTCTGCATAAAGCCCCCGAGGGATCAGTCTCGGAGGCAGCCCTGGCCCCACCCCAGCACCTGAACTAAAGCTCACTGATTGACAGCCGGCAGGAGGAAAGCCCATTTAAATCTCAGAGGCCAAGCACTAGCTGGGCGGATCCAGGCGGGGGTGGAAAGGAATCTCAGAAGTCAAGTAACTGGCTGGGAAAATGCCTAGAAAAGGGAAGAAAAATAAGACTTTAGAGAGTTTTTTCCAACAAATGCAAATGATCCCAACCTTTGGATCTGACGAAGATGAGGACGTATTCTTGCCATGAGGGAAAGACGTGGAGGGCGGGGCCTCAGTACTCCAGACACCCCAGGGGGGTGGTGGGTGGGCTCAGGCCCTGGAAGAGCTCAAAAAGGATTTTGAAAAGCAAGTTAGACAGGTGGAGGAAAAACTGGGAAGAGAAATGTCAGAGATGCAACAAAAGTATGAAAGACAGGTCAATACCTTGGTAAAGGAGACCCAAAAAAATGCTGAGGAAATTAACACCTTGAAAAATAGGCTCACCCAATTGGCAAAGGAGGTTCAAAAAGCCAATGAGGAGAAGAAGGCTTTCAAAAGCAGAATGAGCCAAATGGAAAAAGAGGCTCAAAAGCTCACTGAATTTAATAGCTCTCTCAAAATTAGAATGGAACAGATGGAGTCTAATGACTTTATGAGAAACCAAGAAATCACCAAACAAAACCAAAAGCATGAAAAAATGGAAGAGAATGTGAAATATCTCATGGGAAAAACAACTGACCTGGAAAATAGATCCAGGAGAGACAATTTAAAAATTATGGGACTACCTGAAAGTCATGATCAAAAAAAAGAGCCTAGACATCATCTTCCATGAAATTATCAAGGAAAACTGCCCTGACATTCTAGAACCAGAGAGCAAAATAAGTATTGAAAGAATCCATCGATCACCACCTGAAAGAGATCCAAAAAGAGAAACTCCTAGGAACATTGTGGCCAAATTCCAGAACTCCCAGCTCAAGGAAAAAATCTTGCAAGCAGCCAGAAAGAAACAATTCCAGTACTGTGGAAATACAATCAGGATAACCCAAGATCTAGCAGCTTCTACATTAAGGGATCGAAGGGCGTGGAATAAGATATTCCAGAAGGCAAAGGAACTAGGACTCAAACCAAGAATCACCTACCCAGCTAAACTGAGTATAATACTTCAAGGGAAAATATGGTCTTTCAATGAAACAGAGGACTTTCAATCATTCTTGATGAAAAAACCAGAGCTGAAAAGAAAATTTGACTTTCAAACACAAGAATGAGAAGAAGCATGAAAAAGGAAACAGCAAAGAGAAGTCTTAAGGGACTTACCATGAGTGAACTGTTTACATTCCTACATGGAAAGACAATATTTGTAACTCTTAAAACTTTTCAGTATCTAGGTAGTTGGTGGGACCACACATACACATGTACACACATGCACACACATACACACATGCACACACATACAGAGATAGAGAGCACAGATTGAACTGAATAGGATGGGACCATACCTTAAAAGAAACTAGGGTAAATGGTGAGAGAGAAATGTAGGGGGAGGGAAAGGGAAGGGGGTAACTATATGTCATTTAAGAGGCAGGTAGGAGTTTTTCTTAGTGGAGGGAAAAAGAGGAGAGCTGAGAAAAAAAAAAAAACAAGAAGTTTACCCTCATCACATTTGACTAAACGAAGGAGTGAAATGCACACTCATTTTGGTATGAAAACCTATCTTACAGTATAAGAAAGTGGGGGAGAAAGAGATATTGCAAGGGTGGGGATGATGGAAGGGAGGGCAAAGGGAGGAGGGAGCAATTTGAAGTCAACACTTGGGGAGGGACAGGATCAAAAGACAGAAAAGAAACAATGAGGGGCAGGTTAGGAGGGATGGTAATCCAGTTAGTCTTACACAACACGACTATCAGGGAGGTCATTTGCAAAACTACACAGATATGGCCTATATTGAATTGCCTGCTGTCCCAAAGGGAATGGGTGGGGAGGGAGGGATGAGGAGAATTTGGAACTCAAAGTTTTAGGAACAACTGTTTAGTATTGTTGTTGCAACTAGGAAAGAAGACATACAGTTAAGGAGGAATAGAAAGTCATCTGGCCCTACAGGAGAAAAGAGAAGATGGAGACAAGAGAAGGGAGAGATGACAGAAGAGAGGGCAGATTGGAGATAGGGAAAATTAGATTGCTTGGGGTATTGGGGTGGGGGGAGGGGATAAAAGGGGAGAAAATTTGGAACCCAAAAATTTGTGAAAATGAATGTAAAAAATTTAAATAAATAAATAAATTAAAAAAAAAGAAAAAGAAGCAAAAGTGGCTAACAGAAGAGGGGTAGCAATGGGCAGGGGTGTGCAGATACTTCAAATTTCAATATGCACATTTACACCTCAGAAATCAGATGCTACAACTCAAGAATTTGATTTATTGTTTTGTTGACTGTCTAGATTTAAGAAAGTGATAGAGAAAATGCTAATAAAGCAGGTGAAACTTAAAAAAAAATCAGACTATAGTGTCTTACTTTTGTGACAAGAAAGATCAAAACATACAACCAGAAGAAGACAAGAAACTCAAAGCTCCTACATCCAAAGTCTCCAAGAAAAATATGAATTTGTTGTTGGTTGCAGAAGAACTCAAAAAATATTTTGAAAATCCATTAATAGATGTGGAGGAAGAATTGGAAAGAGAAATGGGGGTGACGCAATTAATTTATGAAAAACGGGTCAACAACTTGCTAAAGGAAACCCCGTAACATACTGAAGCAAATAAACTCCTTAAAAAAAGACCTACCCAAATGACAAAATTGGTCCAAAAAGTCAATGAAGACAAGATTTCTTTAAAAAGAAGAACTGCCCAGGTGAGAGAAGCAGAGGAAGAATTGGGAAGAGAAATAAGGGTGATGCAAGGAAATCAAGAAAAATGAGTCAACAGATTGGTAAAGAAAAGTCTCCAACATCCTGAAGAAAAAACACCTTAAAAACAGACTCACCCAAATGACAAAAGTGATCCAAAAAGCCAATGAGGAAAAGAGTGCCTTAAAAAGCAGACTTGGCCAAATGGAAAAGGAGGTCCAAAATCTCACTGAAGAAAATTATTCCTTAAACATTAGAATGCAGCAAATGGAAGCAAATGATTTTATTAGAAATCCAGAAATCAAGAAACAAAACTGTAAAAATGAAGAAATAAAGATGATATTCTCAAATATCTCGTTGGAAAAACAACTGGTCCAGAAAAGAAATCTGGGAGAGATAATTAAAAAATTATTTAAGTGTCTGAAAATCATGACCAAAAAAGGGCTTCGACATCATCTGTCAGGAAATATTCAAGGAAAACTGCCCCGATATTCAAGAACCAGGGGGTAAAATAGAAATGCAAAGATTCCACTAATCACCTTTTCAAAGAGATCCCCACAAAAATCTCATAGGAATAATGTAGCGAATTCCAGAATTTCCATATGTAGAAAGTATTGCAAGCAGTGAGAAAGAAAAAATTCAAGCATGGTGGAATGACAATCAGGGTAACATAAGATTTAGCAGCTTCTACATTAAGGGATTGGGAAGTTGGAATATGACATTCAAGAGGTCAAAGGATCTGGAATTATAATCAAGAATCCCCTACACAGCAAAATTCAATATGATACTTTAGCAGAGAAATGCACATGCAATGAAATAGAGGATTTTTAAGCATTTGTGATTACAACGTCAGAAGTGAACAGAAAAACTGAGTTTCAAATAGAGGAGTCAAAAGTATCATGAAAAGATAAACAGGAAAGACAAATCATAATGGACTTATTAAAGTTAAGTAGTTTACATTTCTATATGGACAGATTATATTTGTAACTCTTGAGACGTTTCTGAGTATTAGGCTAGCTGTAGGAATATGTATATATCTATATCTATATATACACACACTCATATATATATATGTACACACATTTATGTGTGTGTGTATTATGATATCTCAACATTACAATATCTGAAAAATAAAATAACAATTAAATTAAATTAAGCAGTGATATAGGAATGTACTAGGAGAAGGAGAAAGGGAGAAATAGAATGGGGTAGATCATCTCATATAAAAGAGGTAAGAAAAAAGCTTTTAAAATGGAGGGGAAGAGAGGACAGGTGAGCAGAAATGAGTGATCCTAAATCTCATCAGATTTGTATTAGGGAGGAAATAACATACACACTCAGTTGGTTTATGACCATCTATCTTACTCTAAGGGAAAGTAGAAAGGAAGAAGATAAGAGACAGAAGGGAGGGCAAATGAGGGGAAGGGGTAATCAGAAGTAAATGCTTTTGAGGAGGGACAGGGTAAAAGAAGAGAATAGAATAAGTGGGCTTCAGGGAAGACTCGAGGGAAGTGTAGTTTGTCTTTCACACCATAACTGTGATAGAAGTGTTTTGCATGACTACACATGTATAACCTATATTGACTTGCCTCCTTTCTCAATGAGGGTGTGTGGGGAGGGAGGAAGAGAGAGAGGTTAGAACTCAACGTTTTAAAAACTAATGTTAAAAAAAGTTTTTTGCATGCAACTGAGAAATAAGATATACAGGCAGAGTATTGATGTCTGTCTTGCCACACAGTAAAGTAGAAGGGAAGGATAAGAGAAGGAGTGGGTTGATAGAAGGGCATTTGGGGGAAAGGGTAATCAGAATGCGTGCCATCTTGCAGTTCTGGGAAGGGAGAGATGGGTCGAAAATTTGGAGCACATAATCATGTGGAATTGAATGTTGAAAACTAGAAACAATGTAAATATTAATGATTATTATTGTATCTGTTAAGAATGATAAAATTGAACTTTTAAAGAGAATATGAGACTTTTATAAAACTTGTAACTGCTATTGTGACCTTGAAAGATCCCTAATATTTAAAAGACATTTCCAATGAAGTTGGTGGTCATATTGAGAATGAGATATTTTGATAATGTCTAATTAAATGTATCAATATTTGGAAGACTTGCATAACTCCTTGAACCAGTCTTTTTTTAAGGGACAAAATGCATGTCATAACATAACCTTGCGTGCAAAATGCTATACAGATCAATGGATAATAAGAGAGAGAATGACAAGTTAATTTATATGTTTTCAGATTTCACCTCAAAACTAACTTTTAAGAAACTATTACTTCTTAAGTTTCATTGTATCAAAGAAGAATACCCACAATTACATTGGAATTCTATGAAAATGCTCAATTTTCTAAATACATGCCTCTATGCATCTGAATAATCTTCATATAGTGTCAATTCTTCATACATAGTGAACACGACATATCATAAATCATCTATATTAAAAACAGCACAGAAGTCTCAGAAGAAATGTGGTCAGTGGAGCCATACTACAAAACTTCTTCAGTGACACATATAATGTGACATGAGTGTAATAAAAACATTATTATTTATATATATCAAATGGTTAAGAAACGTAGAATTGCTACAAGGAATAGTGGAATCATTAATTGACCACTGCTGCTCAATCTAAACTCTGGTTTCCAAGGCCTGGGATGGGAACCTTGGCAGTTATAAACAACAGGGAAGCTTTGGTAGGGTCAACTCCAGGGCCCTGGTAGACGGTAGAGGGAATGGTTGGGTGGAGTGAATGGATGCAGAATCAGTCCTCTTTCTTCCAATGCTCCTACCGTATCAGAGGATATACAGTTAATACATCATTTACTTTGAAACAGATCTGAAGTTCGTGGCAGGAGGTATTGGAGGGGATATATCTCATGAGAGTAAGAGGATATAGGGTGCCATTTTGTTTTTTCCCTCCTGGGTCTATCTCGATGTGGCTTACAGAGAGGGAAGAGCAGTTATCTCCAAAATTTTCTCCATCCACTATTCTTCAAAGGTAAGTTTGATTCCTGCCAGGAGTGGAAGCCGGATTTTGAAGGCAGAGGATATCCACTTTCCCCTCCTCAGAGAGAGTGGGTAGAATTATGTCTATCAGATTCCTTGACTATGGTTGGAGTGTGGGAAATAACTTTCAGGTCAAACTCAACTCTTGATTCCTGTTCCTTAATGGAAACGGGTGATCCTACACATCATCTTCTCAGAATCTTTCTCCTATGTCTTCTCTCTCAATGTTGTAAAGCAGAAGAACTCAGATCTCTCTTTACTCTTGTTTGGAGTCACACATTTGTTGAATATGAGTATTTAACTTGGAGAGGGTAAGTCTGTGATTTGTCCATGAACCTATGCCATACATACATCACCTTCATCATTTCTACATCCTTGTCTGTTTCGTCTTGAAATGATATGGTCCATTAAATGCTAATGTTTGTTGTGAGAGTCTATCCTTAAATCTTTATTGCATTTAGGTAAATGTAACATTGTGTTGGTGATGAGAATGTCATGAGATGCACAAATCTTTGGTAGTAAATGACCATTGTTATTGTTTTTCTGACTCCATTCTTTCCAAGATCTCCCTATCATATTTGATAGTCTGTACCTAATATGGTGTTAAAGTCACCAAACCTTATAAGCTTATCCCCTTTTGGCATATTTATGATGAGGGTTTCTAAGTCTTCATAAAATTGTTTTTGATCTGATTGTCATGGTGAGAGCATATGACGGTGGTATGGTGATTTACTACAAAGGACAATCATCTTGCTAAGAGCACATCTTTCACTCCTTTTGAGAGACTCACAAGCTTGTTGACAAGATTAGTTTTGATTTCAAAATCTATGTCAGCTTCATGGACATAGTGGAGCTCCCCATCACTGTAGGCATTTCAGAAAACATGTATCCACCTCTGACCTTGTTAGCTGGCCTTCACTTGCCAGGTTTCTTTCAGTCTGGGGTATAGTTTAGATGTGATACTTGCTGAGGATCCTGTTGATCAATGCTGGTTGACTTTCAGGTGTACTGGATTTCCTTTTGTCCAAAAGCCTGGACATATTCCATGTTCCCATGATTAATGGAATCATCTTTACAAAAGATTTTGCATGTGTTTTGTGTTTTGACTGTATTGCTGGACCCACTCCAGTTATGGTGAAGAGTTCAGAGTCAGATTAGGTTTAGTAGACAATTTTGAGGGCACATTTTCTAGCCACTTTCTCAGGTGAGGATGTGAGCAGTGCAGTCCCTTAATAAGATATGCTCATATATTCAGGGGACTGCCGAATTTCAATGCTTCTTAAGGGCGGTGAGAAGATCATAGTATGGCCCGGGGCTCCTGTGTGTCACCACAGAACTTTGAGTAAGGTAAAAATGGCTAAAAGATATATGGATGATGTCTTTTGACTTGCACATAATTGGATTTAAAGCAGAGTTCCTGGAAGCAGTTAGTCTCAGTCTCCTTCCAAATCATCAAAGTCCAATGGTAAGACAAAAGTCTGACAACTGGTTCAGTGCTCAACTCATCATATCACACTGTGTCCTATGCAGGCCAAGCGGGGACAAGATTGATTTCATGTAACCTTAAAGAAGGCTCATTGCAAACCTTCTCCCATAGCTCCAGGGTGGTCTTTGAGACACAGGCACCAAAACTCAGGAAGATATTTCATAGTCTTAAAGTGAATCCTGGTTTCTTAGTGATGAGCATCCTCAATGCCCCTTTCATGTCCTTGTTCCTTAGGCTGTAGATAAAAGGGTTCAGCATAGGAGTGACCATGGTGTACATCACAGTTGTTGCTATGTCTTGCTGGGCTGTGTGAGTGGATGTGGGGCTGAAATACACTCCCATGATTGTCCCATAGAAGAGGCAGACCACAGTGAGGTGGGATCCACATGTGGAGAAAACCTTTTGCTTCCCACTCACAGATGAGATTTTCAGTACAGCTATGAAAATGTGAATGTAGGACATCAGTATTCCAATGAAGGGGAGAAATTCTGTTAAGGATCCCATGTGTAGATCATCAACTTATTAAGGAAAGTGTCTGAGCAGGCCATCTTCAGTAGGCTGCTGAGGTCACAGAAAAAATGAGGGATTTCATTGTGGCCACAGAATGAGAGCCGGGTCAACAAGATGGTGTGTGTGAGAGCATTATTATAGGCCCAAAACCAAGACACTCCTACTAGAAGGGCACAAACTTTTGGAATCATGATTGTGTTGTAGTGTAGTGGGGCAGAAATAGCCACATAGCGGTCATAAGCCATGATACTGAGAAGGACACAATCCACCCCTGCGAACCAAAGGAAGAAGAATAATTGTGTCAGGCACTCAGTATAAGGGATTGTTCTGTTTTTGGATATGTAATTAATCAGCATCTTGGGAACAGTGGTGGAGGTGAAACAGATGTCGACCAGGGACAAGTTACTGAGGAAGAAGTACATAGGAGTGTGAAGGCGAGGATCAGAGTAAATAGCCAGTATGATGAGCAGGTTCCCCAGCCCTGAGATCAGGTACATAAAGAGGAACAAGAAGAAGAGGATCCTCTCCTGTTCTGGCTGGTCTGAAAGTCCCAGGAGGATGAACTCGTAGACTCTGGACTGATTTCTTCCTTCCATGTATCTCTGTTTGAAAGCAAATATAAAATGAAATAAGCATTTTTAAAACCCATTGAAGGCTAATTTGGAAGCGTTTGATGAATAAAATCAGTAAAAACAGATTTAAAAGAGAAGTAGATCCTGAGAAGTAGTAAAACAACATGAAAAGACACTTTTCATAGTCTGAGATCTAAAATGAACAAATAAAAATTATAGCAATGTATTTAACACAAGGGCCCATTTTCCAACAGATACATCATAAAATATAAACAAAAGTTTTCTGAAAAATTAGAAGCTTTCAATGACTACATCAAAATACACTTTCAATCAATAAAAGGAAGAGAAAGGGAAATCAAATGTACTCTGATACCCCTACAATTGTCAGATATTCTAAAAATCAGGCATTGACTGTGTTGTAGAGGGTGTAGGAAAATATTCATGAGGAAGCTTTGTTAGTGGGACAGTGAAGCGATCCACACAGCTTTGTTTTTAGTTAGGAATTGTGCAAGAAAAAAGAGCAAAACGACTGAGTTTAGGAAGAGCTTTAAATGTCAAACAAAGGGGTTGACACATGTTGCTGTCTATGATAGGAGGCCATTGGAGTGCACTGAGCAGGGGTAGATCACGGTGAGATTTTACTTGGCAAAAATCACCTTGGTGAGAATAGTGCCCATACCAGCAGCCTTGGTTTACATATGACATTGTCTAATTATTTTTCATTATTCTAAGTCAACATTGTCTGGAGAGGAGAGTTCAGAAATGACTGTGTTGTAAAGACAAAAAGTGTCACTATCCATATAAACATTTTTCTGAAAAGTTGTTTTGAGGACATATTTTATGAAGCTTGCTGTGGGCACAGAAAACTTTACTGAAGGAAGGCTCTGCTGGGTTCTGAGAGGCTCAGTAAGTTGAATGCATGCTCTGATAGTTCCAAGATGGAAAAATCTCCAATTACAGGAATGAAGTTCTTAAGGTTCAAAGAATTCTGATGCAACCAATATTGTACATAATTTAGCAAGGTAGGGTCAAAATGGATATATGGCCTCCATATAAATATAAGTATTACAAGAAAATTTGAAGACCTTGAAATATATTACGCTCATCCTTATGGATGGGTAAACAATTTATGAACAAATAAGAGACAAGAGTATTATAAGATGTCAAATTGATAACTTCTATTATATTTAATTAACAAGACTTTTTTTTTTTAACAATTGAAAGAAATGTAACCAAGATCAGAAGGGAAGCAGAAAATTGGGAAAAAAAACTTTTTATGGACAGTTCCTCAGAGAGAGGTCTCATCTCAAATATAGAAAGAACTTTGTGAAATCTCCAGGAATGTGAGTCATTCTCCAGTTGGTAAATAGTGAAAGGATATAATCAGAAAGCTTTCTGATAAGGAAAGAAAAATAATTTATAGCCATATGAAAAAATACTTTAAATTATTATTCAGTAGAAATATGCAAATTAAAACCAGCTTGAGATATCATTTTACACCTATCAGATTGGCTAACATGATGGAAGGAGAAAGTGACAAATGACAGACGGGATGAAGAAAAATTGGGACCTTAATTCATTTTTGGTTGATTTTTTGAGCTGATCCAACCACTTTGGATTGACATTTGGAATTATGTCTAAAGTGTCATTAAAGTGTCTGTGCCTGTTGCCCAAGATGATTTGAAAAAAAGGATAAGAATTTACATGTTTATACACACACACACACACACACATACATACACACTCACTCTCTGTGAGGGCAAAGACCTGGAAATTGCAGGGATGCACATGAATTGAGGAATGACAAAGCAAATTGTGATATATTATCCTGATAGAATATTACCCTGTTATAAGTAATGATGATCTCAGTGACTTTACAAAAGTATGGAGGGACCTCCGTGAAATAGTGAGTAGTGAAACGAGTAGAACCAAGAGACATCGTATATAGTCATAGTAGTATGGTTTTAAGAATAACCTTGAGCAACCAAGCCATTCTCTTATAAATAACAAATGTAACTGCAAAGATTCTTTGAAGGACAATGCTATTTGCATTCATAAACTGACATATTATATATATATATATGTGTCTGTGCGTCCGTTGGTACGTATATGGATATATATGTGTATTATGTGTATACACCACAGAGACAGATTTGTGTCTAATGGTAGCCATCTCAAAGTTTGGGGTGTAGGGGAGGGAAAATAATGTCACATGATAACATATATTTGAAAGGAACAGTAAGTCGTTCAAAGTGGATCTGCAATTTCTAGTGCCATCTTCTGTTTTCCTACCTCACTTTGTTGTGGAAATGTTTATTTTATTTCTTTACTTCAGAATAAAAACATAAATAAAAAGAGATTAGTTAAAAATAGTTCTGATGGGATAGGAATGAGATATTTGTCTGAAGAGACAAAAAATGATTCATTGGGAGCTCATTAACCCCCTCAGATTTTTGAGATACCTGCCCAGAAGATGGAAACTCGAAGCAATGGAGATTGAATACAAATGTATGCCGTGGTTCCCTAAGCATTTTGTTAGGAATGCTGGAGCATAGTGGTATCAACCACCAATAAAAAGGACTTTTCAATGTCATATTGGAGAAGAAAACAAAAGAAGGGATGGGGTGGCTGCTCAGGGTGCAGCCCTGAAAATGAAGTATAGAGAGAAGGAAGGAATAATGAAATCTTATTTGACTTTTTCTTTCTCTGACAAATTCTATTATCTTTAGTCAAGGAGTTGGTTCTGTAGTCTAGAACAAGCATTATTGTTATGTGAGTAAATTCAAGAAAAGTGAGAGGATGGTAATGGGCCCTCTGACTCCCTTTAATTAGTTCCCTAGTTATCAGTTCTGGATGCACTATCTCCCAGGGCTCTGAAATTCCTAGAGGATATGATTATTGAATCTGTGGCATTGATCTTTGAGAGACTGTGGATAGTAAGAGAGTTGCCACAGGACTGGATAAAGAATAATATTCTGCTAGACTAAGAAAGGAAGATTTTGAAAACTAATGGATTTCAGAAAATTCTTAGATATGATTGCAGAAATGAAAGAGCAGTAGCAACCATTAGGGTCAGCATAACCTCATAAAAAACTCAGATCAAATAACTTCTTTTTTTTTCTTGTTCATAGATAGATAGACCATGCCACAACTCTAAACTCAGTGTACCTAAGTATCAGTAGAGCATTCAAAAAGTCTCTCAAAAAATTATACTGTACACCAAAGAACAATGTTGGCTAGGTGATTGTACATCACAAACTAATTTTGGATTTGATGAGCACTTCATCATTGGAGGTGTCTAAATGAAAGTGACTCGATAAAGTTTACCTTTTTAGATTTCATCTATTAAGAGTTTTCTGAATCCTGATTATGTCATCAGCTTACATTCTATTCCCTGAAATGCCTTGTCATTCCCCAAGTTGAATAAGGGTGTCATCTGTGACTTCATCCAAACCATTGATAAAAATATTGGGCAGATATTAATTAAAGGTAGAGTGTTTGTTTTCAGATATGCTGTAGGGAGGATTCTTTTGAGGTGGTAGATTAAACTATATGTTTTCCGTGGCTTCCTCTCCTTCTGTGCTTATAACAGTGACCCCCATGTCAGTAGGGAAGGACCTGGATTTCTTAGAATGGATGATGAATCTGTGGACACTTGAGGAGAGGTTTCTGCGTTAGAAAGTGAGTGGTTTATGACCTTTAATATACCTCACATGCCTGAGAACTTTCAATAATATCTTCACGATCATCCTAATAGTTGACTCCAATAGAATGCTTAAATGTTAGCAACATACTTCACATCTTGATGTTCTGTGAAATATCTATTAGATAACTTGTTTGATTTGGCCTTCACAATTACGAAATGGTTAGTACAGGCGTATCACTATAGGTATTGTTATTCCCGTTTTACTAATGAGAAAATGGACACTAATAGATTAAGTAATTTTATCTCTAAAATAAGGATTATTAATATTTCTTTTATCTTGGGATTCCCCCCGCTTTTTTAGTGGTAAGTTGAAGTCTATGTATTCTTCTCAGAGTAATGTTTTTAAATTCACCCAATTATTGAAGGAAATGCTAAATTTCAGTTAGAGTTTAGTGAAAATAGAACTGTGACTTTGTCCTATTACAGTTTACAACTTATTTAGAAACTATTCATGGAAATCTAGGTTAAAAGCCTCTGCTGTAAACATTTCATAAATTTATCCTCCTTTCTCCATTCTCACACATGGCTTCTGTCCTGGTTCAGATTCTCATCACTTCTCCCCTGAGATATTGCAATAGCTTCTAAACGAGTTTCATGTCCTACTTTCTTTTCCTCAATTCATTCTTCAAAAAGAAGGTAAATTATTATTCTCACAATAATTACTTTTTCATATCCCTCTCCTCCTCAAAAAGTATTAATGATTCCCTATTCGCTTTAGGATGGCACAGTCCCCCATCACTGGGGAAATCATGTGGGCGAAAAAATCTAAGGCCAGATTTGAACTCATGCTTTCCTGATGTCAGGTCCAGTGCTCAATCCACTGTACCACGAGCTTCATCTTTACAAATGCTTTTATCATGGCCATATGGGCAATAATTCTCTGAGAATTTGAATTCAGTCTTAGCAGTTCCAAATCCATAATACTATTCATTTTATTACATCAAAGACAATCAGGTCGTTTGAGTTGAAATGGTAGCATTACTTCATTTTTTACTCCAAGGTAATAGAGAGGAGACACTTAATCTTTGAATGAACTGGAGATGTGTTGGCAAAGGGATCAGGGAAGGAACAATCCTGACTGAAAATGCGAAAAGGACAATTCTCTGTTCCTTTCTAGAAACTGTATTCTCTAAAGCTCTGATTTGGGAAATAGAGGTAACATTGTGTATTGAAAAAACATTGGCATGTCTCCCAGCGTATTTGTGTTCTTGCCCCACATTATCCCATAAAGTGCAGTGAGAAATGAATCAATTCATTTTTGCATGAGATATTTGCGATGCTTTTAGCAAGGCGGTCTCTCAGGTCCTTTCCATGTCTGGTATTCTACTGTGCAAGTTCTTCTGAACTTTGATATTTCAGTTCTAGAATATTTTTGTTCTAAAGTCCTTCCCATCTTGTGAGAGATCAGTTTTCTCTATATTTTGTGCTCTTCTCTCTGCTTTTTGTCTAACTGGTGACGTCTTTTGACTCCCCTATTCTCTATTCTTAGGTGTCTTTAGACTCTGACAGTCCATGCTCCCAGATGCCTCCTGTCTCTGTTCTTCGGTCTAAAGTCCCTCCCTGATCTAAATCCTTTGAACTTTGATACAATTCTATCCTACAATCTTTGACCTTACTTCTCTAACTAACACATCTAAGCTCTTGAGGTGTTTAATTCCTTATTTTTAGTCTTCTTGTGGTGAAGCCAGGTTCAGATCCCTTTTGTTCGGAATCCCTGCATTTTCTGAATTGGGATGGCAATAATTTAGTATCACTTTTCTTCTAGGCTAATCTTTCTTGCCTTTACCAGGAAAAGAGGGACAATTTGAATGTGGAATTATACTCCTTTTTGAAATAATACATCACCTTCCTTCTTAAAGGAAATTAACAGCAACACCCATGATTCCACCCTAATCCTTGGTCACATTTCAATGTCATATTTGTTTATTTTATTACTCTTCTGACATATGTGATCTTCCGTATACTTTCTTTGGGGGCAGCAATGGATAGAGCACTAGGCGTGGAGTCATGAAGACTCACCTTCCTGAGTTCAAACCTGACCTTAAGTAAGGACAAGTCGCTTCATGATATTTGCCTCAGTTTCCGCATCTGTAAAATGAATCAGAGAAGGAAATGTCAAGCCACTCCAGTATCTCTGCCAAGGAATCCCAAAATTAGGTCATGGAGAAGGAGACAAGAGTGTAAAATGATACAAAACAATAACAAAAACAACAACAACCATCCCCTCTTTGTACCTTTGCACTGGCTGTGCCTCCTGCCTGTTATGCTCTACCTTCCTTCCTCTTGGAATCCCTTGTTTTCTTCCAAGTTCGGCTCAAGCCACTTTTTACATGCAGTTTCTCTTGGTGCTCCCATCAATAAGCATTCTAATTTCTCCCAAATACTTTGCGTTTATTTTGTATTTATTCTGAATATATTTATATACATACATGTTGTCTCCTCAGTTAGAATGTAAACTCTATGCAGGTCGGGGCCTTTTGATGATTGTGTTATATCTCCATCACTAAGCACACAGTGCTTGGCACAGCTTAACTTCTTAGTAACTGTTGATTGAGTCTAAGTTGTCTTCTGTTTTAAATATTCTGTGTTCAATGTTCTAAGGTCCCATCAATTTTCTAGGAAGAGTGGAGGGTAGAGGACTGGTCATAGAGTCAGGATGATCTGACTTGAAATCTAACACTGACTGGGTGACCCTGGGCAAGTCACTTAATTTGTCTGTCTCTGTTACTTCCTCTGTAAAATGGAAAAAATAACAGCACTTACCTCCAAATGTTGTTATGTGGATCAAAGGAGATACTGTTTGTAAAGTGCTAGCATAATGTTTGGCACACAGTAGGTACATATAAATGCTTATTCCTTTCCCTCTCCCATCTTCCACTAACATTAAAATGTATATGCTAGAATCTTTCCAAACTCTGACATTCTGCATCCTATGTCATAAGGTGCCTCTAATGTTGAATATTTTATATTCTAAGATCTTCTTTAGCCATATGAATCTCCGGTGTTCTAGGTTTTAAATCTCTTTGATCTTGAACATATTATGTCCTTAGAGTAAAAATCTTGGTATCTTTTTCAGTCTTATTTTCTCAGAACTTCTTTCCAGTCTGACATTCCATGTTTCACGGGCCCTTCAGTTTTCCTGTTTCTCTCTGTTCTAAAGTCCATTTTAGGACTAAGTTTCTCTGATTTTATGAGACTTGATCACAGTGTTATTTGGTTTGAGATTTCTTCCTTGAAATAAACAGAATGTGCCTTCTATAGATCCTTCTACTGGTTTTTTTGGTTTGGAGCTTTTCTTCTTCCCCCGAGATCCTCAGCTATGTTTCCTCACCTGGCCTCATCACAGTTGAGAATTTCAGTCATGGAGTTAGCTCAAGCTGTGGGTTTTTACAGATGAAAGAGGTCTTGAGATTTGTGTATGAGAACAGGATTCAGCTCTGTGTCCAAGGAAGCACTTTTGAGGATCATTGTAGGTGCTTTTACAGGAAGTCCCTGTACTCTAGGCTCTAACTCCCTGAGCTCCTTGTTAAAGAAAAACACCAAGTAATTGTCCATTCTCTAGGCCAGCCCCTTAGTGCTGGAGCTTGTTTGAGGGAAGACATTGGCCCAAGTTCAATTTATTTTCACAGTGCTCCTGTGTTAGAAATATTGAGTTCTCCATGATGGAAAATAGTATGCACATCCACAGAAAGAAGTATGGAGTCTGATTTCAAAGCATAATATTTTCACTTTTGTTTTCTTTTTGGTGACTTTCCCCTTTACTTCTCTTTCTTCTTTTAGCATAGGGATAGTGCGCAAATATATTTAATATGATTGCTTCCTATGTTGGTGTAGGGTCATAGAGTGGAAGGAAGAAGAAAAAATATGGAATTCCAAGTGTTATAATAAATGCTTGTTGAAAACTATCTTTACATGTAACTGGAAAAAAAAGTAGTATTTCGAGAAAAAAGTGTTGAAATCTCTCCATTTCTTTCTTTTTTCTTTGCTTTTTAAAAAAATCATTTATTTGTTTTCAGTTTTCTAGAATCCCTTCCAGAAATCTTAGATATTCTCCCTCTCCTTTTCACCCCTCACCCTGAGACAGCATGCGATCTTACATGGGTTCTACAAGTACATTGTTATCAATCATATTTTCACATTAGTTCTATTGCATAGAAGATTTAAAATGAATGGAAGAAACCATGAGAAAAAGCAAACCAAACCATGCCAAAACACAGGAGAAAATATTCTGCTTCATTCCGTATTCGGATTCCCTAGGTCTTTCTCAAGATGTGGATGTCATTTTGCCTAAATAGTCCTTTGGAAATATTTTGGGTGCTTGCATTGCTGTGAAGGGCTAAGTCTACCAGTGTCCTCGCACACTATGGCTGTTACTGTGTACAATGTTCTCCTATTTCTGTCTCCTTCACTCAACATCAGTTCAAATACGTTCTCCTAGGCCTCTGTGAAGTCCTCCTGCTCATCATTTCTTTTAGCACAATAGTATTCCATTACGTTCATATACCACAATGTGTCCAGCCATCCCCCCCAATTGATGGGCATCCCCTCGATTTCCAATTCTTGGCCACCACAAAAAGAGCCTCTATAAATAATTTTTTACATGTGGGACCTTTTCTCATTTTTATGACTTCTGTGGGATACAGTCCTAGAAGCAACATTGCTGGATGAAAGGGTATAAACTTTTTTCCTAACCCTTTGGTCATAGTTCCAAATTGCTCTCCAGAGTGTTTGGATCAGCTCACAGCTCCACCAACAATGAGTTAGTGTTCCAACTCTCCCACATCTCCTCCAACAGTTATCATCTCCCTGTTTTTTCACTTTAGTGAATCTTACAAGTGTGATGTGGTATCTCAGATTTGTTTTGATTTGCATTTCTCTAATCGTTAGTGACAGAGTATTTTTTCATATGGCTATAAATAGCTTTAGTTTCTTCCTCTGAAAACTACCTGTTCATATCCTTTGACCATTTATCAATTGGGAAATGCCTTGTATTCTTGTACATTTTATCCAGTTCTCTACCTATTTTAGAACAAGTTCTTTATCATAGACACTAGCTGGAAAATTTTTCCCCTGTTTTCTTCTTTCCTCTTAATCTTGCTTGCATTGGATTTGTTTGTGCAAAAAGTGTTTAATTTAATGTCATCAAGATTATCCATTTTGCACTTCAAATTGTTCTCTTTCTCTTGTTTGGATATACATATTTCCATTGTCTATAAATCTGAGAAAGACCCTGTTTCTTGCTCCCTTAATCTGTTTATAGTATCAGTCTTTATACCTAGATCATGTATGAATTTGGGCTTTATTCTAATGTACTGTCTGAGGAATTGGTCTATACCCAGTTTCTGCCATGCTGTTATCCAGTTTTCTTAGCAGATTTTGTCAAACAGTGAGTTCTTATTCAAGAAGGTGAGTTCCTTGGGTTTATTGAACAGTAGTCTGATGCATTGACTACTGTGTCCTTAGTACCTAACCTATTCCACTGGTCTACCTCTGTGTTTCTTAGCCAGTATCAGGTGGTTTTGCTGATTGCTACTTTATAATACAATTTGAGATCTAGTAGTGCTAGGCCACCTTCCCTAGAATTTCTTTTCATTTTTTTTCATTATGTGCAAACCTTTGGACCCATTCATTTTCATTTATTTCCTGGATATTGTGGACCTTTTGTTCTTCCAGATGAATGTTGATATTGTTTTTTCTTGCTCTACAAAATAATATTTTGGTAGTTTGATTGGTGTGACATTGAATATGTAAACTAATTTAGGTAGAATTATCTTTTTAATTATATTAACTCAGGTGACTCATGAACAGCTGATGTTTTTTCACTTACTTAGATCTGACTTTATTTTTGTGAAAAGTGCTTTGCAATTGTGTTCACATATTCTCATGGGTATGTTTTGGCAAGTAGACTCCCAGATATTTTGTAGTGTCTGCTGTACCTTTAAATGGGATTTCTCCTTCTATCTCTTGATGTTGGGCTTTGTTAGTAATATGTAGAAGTTCAGATGATTTATTTGGGTTTATTTTGCAATCTACTATCTTGCCAAAATTGTTTATTATTTCAAGAAGTGTTTTCATTCTCTTCGATTCTCTCAGTACATCATGTTATCATCTGTAAATAGTGTTAGCTTAGTTTCTTCTTTTCCTATTCTTCCTTCCAGTTTTTTCTTCTCTTATTGGTAAAGCTAACATTTCTAGTACCACACTGAGTAACAATGGTGATAATGGACATTCGTGTTTCACCCCTGATCTTACTGGAATACATCTAGCTTATAATTGCATATAATGCTTGCTGATGATTTTAGGTGGTTATTGTTTATTATTTTAATGAGAACTCCATTTATTCCTATGCTTTTCAGTATTTTCAGTAGGAATGGGTGTTGTATTTTGTCAAAAGTTTTTTCTTCACGTATTGAGATGATCACATGTTTTCTGTTAGCCTTCCTGTTGATGAGATCAATCATAGTGAGAGTTTTCCTAATATTGAACCTGCCGCGAATTTCTGGTGTGAACCCTATGTGATTATATTATTCTTGTGATAAGTTGCGGTATTCCTTTTGCTAATATCTTATTTAAAATTTTCTGTGTCTATACTCATTAGAGAAATAGATCTATATTTTTTCCTTTGTTTTGGCCCTTCCTGGTTTAAGTATCAGAACCATATTTGTGTCATAAAAAAATTTAGTAGGATACCTTCTTCGCCAATTTTTCCAAATGATCTATATCACAATAGATCTATATCACAATAAAGTTTTAATTTTTGACCACTACCTCTCTCAGTCTTTCTTCCCTTACATAAACCCCCCTTACTTTTATTCCACTTTCCATTACTACTTCTTATCTACTTTCTAACCTTGCCTCCCTTTTCTTTACCCTTCCTCCTCCTACTGCCTATAGGGCAAGTTAGATTTCTATGTTTAACTGAGTTTGTTGTTCCCTCCTTGAACCAAATCAGTTGAGATCAATCTTAAATAGTGTTCATCTCTCTCCCCTCTTTCTATTATAATATGATTTTATGCTTCTTCCTGTGATGTCATTTACTTTTTTCTGCCTCTTTCTTTTTATGTCTCCTGATACAATCCCTTCAGACCCTGAAAACACATTTTTTTATCATCACAGAAATTAATTTGTAAGTTATTCCCTGTATCCATGTGTATCCCTTTTAAATACCCTAATAAACATGTAATTTTCAAGATTAACAAGTATCATCTTCCCTTATAGGGATATAAACAGTCTGCCCTTATTGAATAACAATTTCTCCCTCTTTACCTTTCCATGCCTCTCTTTATACATACACTTGAAGTTCAAATTTTCTATTCATGTCTGGCCTTTTTATCAAGAAGTTCTGGAAATCTCCTTATCTGAAGTACTATAATTAATTTTGTTGGATTATTGATCCTTGGTTTTAGTTCAAGCTCCTTTGCCTTATGGAATGTCATATTTCAATCTCTCTGATCTTTTAACGTAGGAGCTACTGGGTCCTGTATGGTCCTGTTTGTAGTTCCTCAATATTTGAATTGTTTCTGTCTGGCTGCTTGTAGTGTTTTCTCCTTAATTTCATAGTTCTGGAGTTTGGCAACAATATTCCTTGTTGTTTTCAGTTTTGTATCTTTTTTCAGAAGGTGATTGGTCAATTATTTCAGTAACTATTTTGCCCTTTGGATCTAGGACCTCAGGGCAGTTTTCCTTGATGATTTCTTGGAAGATATTGTTCAGCTTCTTTTTTTCATCACTGCTTTCATGTTGACCAATAATTCTTAGATTTTCTCTCATGGATCTATTTTCTGACTCATTTTTTTTTTTACCATTGAGATATTTTGCATTTTATTCAATTTTCCATTCTTCAGTTTCTATTTGACTGATTCTTGATGTCTCATAGAGTCACTAGCTTCTATTTTCCCTATTCTGATTTTTAATAGAATGTCTTCTTCCATTAACTTTTGCATCTCCTTTTTCATCTGTCTAATTGTTCCTTTTGAAGAGCTATTTTCTGCTGTTTTGTTTTGCGCTTCTTTTTCCATTTGTCCAATTTTCCCTTAGATTTTTGTCCATCCTTTTTCATTTGCAAAATTTTCCTTTTTAAGGAACTCTTCTCTTCAGTGAAATTTTTTTCATATTTTTAATATTAGTGACCAATTTTTCTTCTACTTTTTTAATTTGGCTTTTAACACCCTTCTTGAGCTCTTCCAGGAATCCTCTTTGAGTTTGAGACAAGTGTATATTCCCTTCTGAGGTTTCAGATGTGAGTACAGTCTCAATGTTGACCTCTTCCATATTCCCGTTTTGGTCTTTGTTCCCATAGAAAGATTCAATGACCTTTTCTATTGTGGCTTGCTTTTTGCTCATGATGATTGCCTTTTTCCTTGCCTTTAAAATGGATCTCTGTTTTTGAGCCCCTGAAGGCTCTGTCCCACAGTTCTTGTGCTAAGAATCTATTTCTTTGTGTGTTGTGGCCTCTGGTTCTTTCAGCTAGATGTTAGAATGTTTAGCTTTCCTGGTGCTGACCTGACTGGTGTGCCAATACAGAGGTTAGATGAAGTCTTTCAGAGTTTCCCTGGATTTACTCTGAAGCTCATATTTTCTTTTTAGAGGTATCTGAAGGAATTTGTGGTACACCTTTGGTCACTATGGGTTCTCTGCCATCTTGATAGGACATTATCACTGGGTAAAGAACTTTTGGTGGTTAGTCTTCCATATCAATGCTTCTCTTTGTAATTCTTTTCAGAGTCTGTGCAGTATTGAGTTTCTTTTGGTTCATTTCTTTAGCAGAGCTAAGCAGCTGTGGCCAGTTAGTGTTCCCTGTCCTCCTTTGATGTAATGACTCACAATTCTTGTCCTTCCTATAATTTTCCAGAAGGTTTTCCAGAATTTTCCAGAAGGCAATAGTTCCTTTCTCTATGGGGCTTGATATCCATCTCTAGAATCCATGGCAGTCGTTCTGGACTTAAAAATAGTTCCTGCAATGAACACCTCCTCTCTTGTCTTACAGTTCCTGTTGCTCTTAAGGTATAATGCAGAGGTTCTTCAGGGCTGTGTTAGAGTCTTTAAGGGAAATAATGTCCCCTAGCATCTTGCAAGTGTCCTCTTTTCCCAGTTTTGTTTTGTTTTAGATGGACATCAACGTTTTGTGACTACTATATGATGTGCAAGTTAAAGGTTTCACCACAAACATAAATACTGGGTTAATAGCCTATCTGCAGAATTCTGCTTCTGCCTTATAAAGACATGCATTTCCCATTGTGCTGATTTGCTTACACTGGGCTGTTTTGCTTGTGTTCATCACATCAAATGGTCAACAAAGCAAGTCAATCATGGGGATACTTGGTAGAAAACAGAACGAATGCTGAAATATTCAGTGTTAAATGCCTTTTTTTCACTGTCACAGTTTTTTCATGTAACAAATGGGCTGACCCTGGCACTGATATTAGAAACATAATGATTGATAAAGCTGGTAAGTCTTGGCATGAATGAAAGCAGTGGCACCTACCATAGAAGTGAGTGGTTTTGGTATTCTTCACCTTAATGAATTTCTGGATTAAAAATCAGTATGGATGGGATCTTACCAAACCCATATTAGGGCTCAGAAGACTGAATCACTGACAGGTACAGCCTTTTCCAGACTTCCCAATCCAGAATTGCCTAAGACAAATTAGAAGGTCAATTGGAAAGGGATGTTGAACCTGAATGACAGAGGCATGTGGTCCAGCTCCAGCTCCAACTGGTGGTAGAGGTGGTAGTTTCTTCCAGATGTTTTGTCCCACAAATGTTGGGAAGATCCAATGTCTGACAAGAGGGGAATTGCAGGGATTTCTTTGTGAGTACTGAGGGAGTATTCTCTTGCTTTGCTCATTCTTATTTGGGGTGGACTAAGGTAAGGAGGAGGGCTGTCATAGTGGAACTTGTGTCATTGAAGGAGAGGGATACCTCCTCCCAGTTCCAAGACAGAAAAGACTGCTTATGTTCACTCACAGACCAGAGCAAAGACAAGGAAAGGAGCATTCACTTCTTCTTTGATCATACAAACTTGGAAGTATTGCAAATTTTTAGGTCCCTAGAAATAGCTCTGAGAATAGCTGCACAAACCACCTGAATCTTAGCATGGTGCACCTTCCACAATGGAAACAAAGTTCTCCCTTAAAAAAGGTCTAAAAATTGGAGTAATTGATTGGGAAAATGAGGAAATAGGTGAAAAAGTCTTAGTTTACAATCTTACTTTTGTGGCAAAGAAGATCAAAACATACACCCTGAAGAAGAGAACAAAGACAAAGTTCTTACATCCAAAGCCTTCAAGAAAAACATGAATTTGTTGCAAGTCATGGAAGAACCCCCCAAAATATTTTGAAAATCAATTAAGAGAAGTAGAGGAAAGATTTGGAGAAGAAATGGGGCTGATACAAGAAATTCATGAAAAGTGAGTCAATTGCTTGCTAAAGGAGATCCCCAAATGCTGAAGAAAATAACACCTTAAAATATACTCACTCAAAGAACAAAAGTGGTAGAAAAAGCCATTAAAGAGAAGAATGCCTGAAAAAGCAAAATTCGCCAAATGGAAAAGAAAGTCCAAATGCTCACCAAGGAAAATTACTCCTTAAGCATTAGAATGGAGGAAATGGAAGAAATGATTTTATGTGAATTCAAGAAATTTTAAAAGAAATCCAAAAGGGTGAAAAATAAAACACAGTGTGAAATATGTCATTGGAAAAGGAACTGATCTGAAAAGTAGATCTAGGAGAGATAATATGAAATTATTTAACTGTCTGAAAGCCATGATCAAAAGAGAGACATGAAATCATCTTCCCATAAATTATCAAGGAAACTTCCCTGATATTCTAGGAATCAGAGGGTAAAATAGAAATGGAAAGAATCACGATCACCTCCTGAAAGAAATCCCAAAAGAAAATATTATAGAAATAATGTAGTGAAATTCCAGAGTTCCTAGGTCAAGGAGAAAATATTGCAAGCAGCAAGAAAAAAACAATAAGGGCACTGTGGAATGAAAGTCAGGTTTACATAACATTTAGCATCTTCTACATTAAGGGATTGGAATATGTGGAATATGATATTCCAGAGGTCAGTGGAGCTAGGAGTAAAACCAAGAATCACCTACACAGCAATACCGAGCATAATACTTTCGGGGAAAAATTTGATATTCAATGAAATAGAGGACTTTAAAGCATTCTTGGTGAAAATACCAGAGCTGAACAGAAAATTTGACTTTAAAGTACAAGAATCAAGAGAATCATGAAAATGTGAACAGGTAAGAGAAGTCATAATGAACTTATTAAAGTTGATTCATTTACTTTTCTATATGGAAAGATTGTATTTGTAACTCATGAAACCTTCCTCAGTGTTATGGTAGTTGTAGGGAACACATACATACATACAAACACACACATATATCTCTGTGTTTGTATGTATATGTATATATCTTTATTTATATTTGTATCTGTATTTATATATATGTGTGTGTATGAAGGGATGATATCTAAACGGTATTACATCTAAAAATGAAATAAAAACAAAATTATTTTAAGTGATGAGAGAGGAATTTGGTTCGGGAAGGAGGAATGGAGAGGTAGAAGGGATAAATTACTGCATATAAAAGAAGTAGGAAAAAAACCTTTTATAATGGAGGGAAATAGGGGCGAGGGGAGAGGGAATGAATCATCTTTAGTCTCGTCAGATTTGCATTAAGGAGGAACTAACATACATACTGAATTGGGTATGAAAATCTGTCTTACTGTAAAGGAAAGGAGAAGAATGAGGATAAAAGACAGAAGGAACAGCAAATGGGAGGATGGTTTAACAAGAAGCAAATGGTTTGATGAGGGACAGGGTCAAGAAAGAGAGCAGAAAATGGAGGTCAGAAGAGGATGGAAGGAAATATAGTCTTTCTCAACATAACTGTTATGGAAATGTTTTGCATGATCACACATGTATAACTTACATCAAATTGCCTGCCTACTCAATGAGGGTGGGTGGGGAGGGAGGAAGAGACAGAAGTTGAAACTCATATTTTTAAAACAAATGTTAAAAATAGTTTTGTAGATGCAATTGGGAAATAAGACATACAGGCAATGGAGTGTAGACATCTATCTTGCCCTACAGGAGAGTAAAAGGGAAGGGAATAAGAGAGGGAGGGTTGATAGAGGGGCAGTTGGGGTAGAGTAATCAGAATCTATGCATTTTTGGATTGAGGGAGGAAAGAGGTAGGGAGAAAATTTGGAACTCATAATCTTGTGAAAGTGAGTGTTGAAAACAAAAAATCAATATAAATATTAGTGATTGTTATTATGATTACTATTATATCTGCCTCCAATGATAAAATCAAACTTTTAAAGTCAAAATTAGACTTTGTAGAACTTGTAACTGCTATTGTGACCTTGACAGATCCCTAATATTAAAAAAAAAAAACATTTCTGATGAAGTTCATGATGATATTGTGAATGAGATATTTTGATACTATCTAGTTAAATACATCAACATTTGGAAGAGATGCATAATTCCTTGAACCAATCTTTCTTATCTATCAATGAATGTCATTACAGAATCTTCCTTTCAAAGTGCAAGATATACCAATGGATGATGGGACAGATGATGGCAAGTCCATTAATATGTGTTCAGATTTTATATCAAAACTAACTTTTAATAAACTATTACTTTTTGAGTTTTGTTGTATCAACGAAGAATATCCAAAATGATCTGAGAATTATATGAAACACTAGATTTTCCAGCTGCATATTTCTTGGAGGTTGGATTTTCTTCATATGTAGTCGGTTCTGCAGTAACAAAACATATCCTCAGTCATCTATGTTAAAGCATACACAGAGGTCATAGAAGAAAGGGGCTTAGTGGAGCCATAGTGCAAAACTTCTTCAGTGACACATAAAAAAAGACAAGAATGTGACAAAAACATGAGTTTTTATGTATATCAAATTGTTAAGAACTGCATTGCTCATATTCTGCCATCAGAAAGGAGCTAGAAATAAATAATGGAGTCATCCATTGACCTCTGTTGCTCAATCTACACTCTGATTTGCCATGACCTGGGCTGGGCAAATTGACACTTGCAAGCAAGAGGGAAACCTTGGTAAAGGCAACTCCGGAGCCGTGGTAGAAGGTAGAGGGAATGATTTGGTAGAGTGAATAGGTGCAGAATCAGTCCTCTTCCATCCACTCCTCCTAGTGCATCAGAAGATCCACAATTAATATGTCATTTAGTTTGAAAAGGAGCTCAAGTTTGTAAAAATAAGCATTAGAGGGCTTATATTTCGTGAATGTAAGAGGTGTGCCATTTTGTTTTTGCCCACATGATTGTATCTAGATATGGCTGGGAGAGAGGGAAGAGAAGAAATCTCCAACGTTTTCTCCACCCACTGTTCTTCAAAAATATGTTTGATTCCTGCCAGAGAGGAAGCAGGATTTTGAAGGCACATGATGTCCATTCTTTCTCCTCAGAGAGGGGGGAGAATTATGTCTATCAGATTCCTTCAATATTGTTGGTCTGTGAGAAATAACTTTTAGGTTCAAACTCCCCTCTTGATTACTATTTCTTTTTTTAATAGTATTTTATTTTTCACCAATTATATGTCAAGAGAATTTTTAGCATTCATTTTTTTTACAAGAGTTTGAGTTCCAAATTTTTCCCTCTCTCCTCCACTCTTCTGAAAATGGTAGGCAATTTGATATATTTAATGCATGTGTTACTATATAAAATATATTTTCATATTAGTTAGTTGCAAAAGAAGAAATAGATGAAAAAGAAAAAATCCACAAAAAAAGAATAAAAATGAAACAAAGATGCTTCAGTTTGTGTTCCCAGGGAGGTTTCCTTTTGAGTCTTTTCTACCAGTCATTGCTGAGAAGAACTGAATAATTCGTAGTTGATCATCATATGATATTGCTGGTACTGTGTACAATATTTTCTTGGTTCTACTGATTTCAGTTTGCATCAATTTCTGCTGATTTCAGTTTGCATCAATTTGTACAAGTTGTTCGAAGGTTTTCTGAAATATGCATGTTCATCATTTCTTACTTGCACAGTATTGCATTACATTCATATACCACAACTTGTTCGGACATTCTCCAACTGATGAGCATCCTCTCAATTTCCAATGTTTTGCCACCATGAAAGGGCTGCTATAAATATTTTTTCATAGGTAGGTCCTTTTCTCTTTCTTTCGTTCTTTTTTTAAAATATAATTTATTTATTTAGCTTTTTACATTCATTTTCACAAAATTTTGGGTTCCAAATTTTTTCCCCACTTGTCCCCTCCCACCACCCCAATACACTGAGCATTCTAATTTTCCCTATCATCAATCTGCCCTCTCTTCTATC
The DNA here is from genome assembly GCA_023548195.1 of Bettongia penicillata ogilbyi. Lineage (NCBI taxonomy): Eukaryota > Metazoa > Chordata > Mammalia > Diprotodontia > Potoroidae > Bettongia > Bettongia penicillata. Next base: position 1,215,518 of record JAJHZJ010000315.1, on the reverse strand, counting down.
ATCCCTTCCTTCTCTTGTCCCCATCTTCTCTTTTGTCCTGTAGGGCCAGATGACTTTCTATTCCCCATTAACTGTATGTCTTATTTCCTAGTAGCAACAACAACACTAAACAGTTGTTCCTAAAACTTTGAGTTCCAAATTCTCCCCATTCCTCCCTCCCCATCCATTCCCTTTGGGAAGGCAGGCAATTCCGTATGGGCAATATCTGTGTAGTTTTGCAAATGACTTTGGTAATAGTCGTGTTGTGTAAGACTAACTGTATTTCCCTGCATCCTATCCTGCATCCCATTGTTTCTATTCTCTGTTTTGATCCTGTCCCTCCCCAATTTGACTTCAAATTGCTCCCTCCTCCCATTGCCCTCCCTTCCATCATCCCCCCCTCCCTGCTTATCTCCTTCTCTCCCACTTTCCTGAATTGTAAGCTAGGTTTTAATACCAAAACGAGTGTTCATTTTACTCCTTCCTTTAGTCGAATGTGATGAGGGTAAACTTCTGAGATTCCTCTCCACCCCTGCCTAGATCTGCCCAGCTAGTGCTTGGGGTCTGAGATTTAAATGCTACTCCCCAGCCTCAGGACTTTCAGCAGCGGGAGCGGCTGCTATTCAATGTAAGCTTCAGTTCTGGTGCTTGGGTGGGGGCAGGGCCGCCTCCCAGGCTCAGTTCCCTCAGGTGCTTTATGCAGAGATCTTCAGTAATGGCCCTGAGCTCCTGTCTGCTCCAGGAGTTCTGGGCTGCCGCTGTCTCTGCTGCTGCCTCTGCCGCTGCCTCTGCCACTGCGTCCTGAGGGTTCCAAGTCATGGAGACATCCCCCTCCCCTCTTGGCCAGCCCAGAAGTCTCTGTCACTGACCTGTAGCGCCTGTGGGTGGAGCGACCTTCGTAGCCGCTGGAGGTTCTGTCCCTGAAGCCTCCTTGGATCTGCTCCTCTGGGGTCATGTGGTCAGGGCAGCGCAGGGCTGGGATCTGCTGTCTGGTGTGCGACGGACCTTTGGGGTTGGTTTTTCAGGGCTCTCTGGAATGGAAATCTCCTCCACTGAATTGCTGCGTGGCTTATAGTGCTCCAGAATTTGTGGTGAGTTCTTTTTATAGCAAATTTATGGGATGTGGATTCGGAGCTAGCATACGTGAGTCTTTCTACTCCGCCATCTTGGCTTCTCCCTTGATTACTATTTCTTAATGGGAAATGATTGCCCCTACATATCAGCTTCTTCACGGAATCTTTCTCCCATGTCTTCTCTGTCAATGCTGTAAATTGGCATAACTGAGATCTCTCCTTATTTCTTGTTTTGGAAGCAGACTTTTGTTGATTATGTATATTTAGCTAGGAGAGTATAAGTCTATGATTTGTCCGTCAGTCTGTGCCATTCATCACTCTCACATCCTTTCTGCCTCTTCTCCTTACACTGATACTGTGTGTTAAATGCCAGTGTTTGTTGTGAGGATCCATCCATGAAGTTTAATTGCATTTAGGTAAGTGTAAAATAATGTTGGTGTTGAAAAGTACAAATCTTTAGTAGTAATTCAACACTGTAATTGTTATTTCTGACTCCATTTTTCCACGGTTTCCTTGTCATATTTGATAGTTTGTGCCTACTCCGATGTTAAAATCACTGAACATTATAAACTTATCATCTTTTGGTACATTAATGATGAGGGTCTCAAGGTCTTCATAAAATTGTTCTTTGATCTATCAGAGATTATCATGGTTAGAGAATGTGGTGGTGGAATGTTGCTTTTCTGCAAAGGACAATTATACTGTTAAGAACATGTCTTTCACTCCTTTTGGCAGGCATATAAGCTTGTTGACTAGATTAGTTTTGATTATTATACCTATATCAGCTTCACGAACATAGGTGATCTCCCCATCCCTGCCGGTATTCCAGAAAAAAACAACATGTATTCAGATCTGACTTTGTAAGTTGGTTTCATTTACCAACCTTGGTTCACTCGGAGTTATTGTTTGAATTTGATGCCTGCTGAGTTCTCTCATGAAAGAAGCTGTTTGATTTTCAGGTCTGCTGGATTTCCTGTTGTCCATAAGCATGGACATGTTCCACTTTCCAATGGCGAATGGAATAATGTTTGCGAGAGATTTTGCACATCTTTTTGTGTTTTGATCGTAGTGCAGGACTCACTCTAGTTATGGTGAGCAGGCCAGGGTTAGATTAGGTGAAGCAGGAAATTTGTAGGACACCTTTTCTAGCCCCTTTCTCATGGCAGGATATGAACAATTCAGTCCTTAATAAGAACTTTTCAGATACCCAGGGGCTCCTGAATCCCACTGTTTCTTAAGTGCAGTGAGAAGATGATGGAATAGGCTAGGCCACCTGTGTGCCAGGTTGTGATTACAGCTCCCAGTGTATCTGCACCTGCTACTTCAAAACTTGCCTTTCACCATCAAACTATGAGATTGGTGAAAATAGTTAAAAAGGATATGCATGATGTCTTTTGAGTTGCGCATAATTGGAGGAAAATTAGCCTCAAATTGCTAGTTTGTAACATTTCATCCTGGGTCAACTCTAGTTATGCTGATGAATATCTGGCCAATGGGCCTAGATGCCTCTGGAGGAGAAAGTGAATTTGTTGATCTTGCACAGCTCTCCCTCACTCAAATTATAATCAACTGCTACTCATGGCATCATCCTGATGTCATGGTCCTCTTCAGGAACAAAAGACTAACACAACAACAACTGGATTTAAGTGAGGCAAGATTGTTGAAAGTAGTACTCTTTCAGAATAGTCAAATTCCAGTGGTAAGACAAAAGTCTGACAATGGGTTCTGTGCTCTACTCATTACATCACACTGTGTTCTATGCAGGTCAGGAGGGAAATAGATGAACTTCATGTGATACTAGTGAATAGTCATTGCAAAATTTCTCCCACAGTTCTGACTTTGTTGTCTGAGATACAGACATGAAGCTCCAGAAGATATGTCATGATCGTAGAGACAATCCTGGTTTCCTAGTGCTGAGCATCCTCAAGCCTCTTTTCATGTCCTTGTTCCTTAGACTGTAGATAAAAGGGTTCAACATAGGAATGACCACAGAGTACATCACAGTTGCTGCTATATCTTGTTCAGCTGTGTGGATGGATGTGGGGCTGAAGTATGCCCCCATGATTGTCCCATAGAAGAAATGGAACACAGTGAGGTGGGATCCACAGGTGGAGAAAGATTTCTGCTTCCCACTCACAGATGAGATCTTTAGTACAGCCATAAAAATGTAAAAGTGAGAGCAATATTCCATTAAAGGGGGAAATTTTGTCAATGCTCCCACTGTGTTGATCATTAAGTTATTGATGAAAATGTCTGAACAGGTAATCTTCAGCAGGCGACTGAGGTCACAGAAAAAATGAAGGATTTCATTGTGGCCACAGAGTGAGTGTTGGGTCAGCAAGATGGTATGTGTGAGAGCATTATTATAGGCCCCAAACCAAGGCACTACTACTAGAAGGGCACAAACCTTTGGAGTCATGACTGTGCTATAGGGTAATGGAGCACAGAGTTACATAGTAATCATAAGTCATGGTGGTGAGGAGGAAATATCCATCCCACTGAACCAAATGAAGAAAAATACTTACGTCAGACATCCAGTGCAAGGGATCGTTCTCTTTTTGGACATGTAATCATTCAGCATCTTGAGAACAGTGGTGGAGATGTAACAGATGTCAACCAAGGACAAGTTACTAAGGAAGAAGTACATGGATGTGTGGAGGCGGGGTCAGAGCTAATAACCAATATGATGAGCAGGTTCCCCAGCTTTGAGATCAGGTACATTAAGGGGAATAAGAGGAAAGATCCTCTCTTTTGGTTGATCTGAAAGGCCTAGTAGGATAAACTCAGGGATTCTGGACTTATTTCTCCCTTCCATGTGTTTCTTTGGAAGCAAATATACAATGAAATAGGCATTTGAAACAACCCATTCAAGGTTCGTTAGAAAGTTTTTTATGAATAAAATCAGTAAAAATGGAATTACAAGAGAATTAGGAGACGAGAAAAACATGAGAAGTCACTTCTCAAAGTGTACGATCTAAAATAAACATGAAGTCGAATGCAATATATGTGACCCAAGGGCCATTCTCTAATTGACATGTCATCAGATAAAAACGAAAAGTTTTCAGAAAAATTATAAACCATCATTGACCACTTCAAAGCACACTCCAAATAAAAAAAGTAAGAGAAATGCAAAATAAATATAAGGTAACACCCTAAATATTGGCAGAAAAAGAGCAAAATCAGACATGGTCAGTGCTGGAGAGGGTGTGGGAAAACAGGCATGAAGAATCTTTGTTAGTTGGGCCATCAAGGGATCCAAACTAGTTTGTTTTCAATTAGGAATTGTGCAAGTACAAAGATGAAGAAATGTTGACGTTACGAAGAGCTTTAAATGTCAAACAAAGGAATTCACATATGTTGCTGTCTCTTAATAGGAAACCACTGTAATTCACTGAGCAGGGGGAGGTCATGGTCAGATTTTACTTCACAAAAATCACCTTTCTTAGAATTGTGCACATTCCAGCAACCTTGGTTTGTATATGACATTATCCAATTATTTTTCTTTATCTGCAGCAAAAATTCATTCTGGAGAGGTGAGTACAGAAGTGATTGAGGTAGAAACAAAAGAAGTATCAATATATGTGTTTTTTCTAAAAGTTGTTTTGAGGTTACATTTTATGAAGTTTACCTGGAGCACACAAAGTGCTAGTTGAGGCTATGTTGGACTCTCAAAAATCATTGAGGGAATATTGGAAAACTGAGATCTCAGTTCATTGTTGAATTTGTAAGCTGATCCCACCACTTTGGAGAGAAATATAGAAATATGCCCCCAAAGTTATTAAACTGTCTATGCCATTTGAACAAACAATACCACTATTAGGTCAGTTTCCCAGGATGATTAGCAGAAATGAAAAAGGGACTAGGTATTCTAAAACATTAATAGCAGCTCATTTTGTGGGGGGAGATAACTGGAAATTGCAGGGATGCCCTGCAATTGGGGAAGAACTAAACCAATTGTGATATATGTTCATGACGGAATATTACCCTGTTGAAGAAATGGAAGGTATGGAGAGACCTCCATGAAATAACGAAGAGCGAAATGAAAAGAACCAAGAGAATTAGGTATGCAGTCACAGCCACATGGTTTTAAGAACAACTTTGATCCACCAAGCCTTCTTTATATAAATGGCTAAAGTAACTGCGAAGATTCTGTGAAGGAAGATGCTATTTGAAACCAGAAAAAAAAAACCACTGACATATTTGTATACGTGTGTATATTTATAAATACACACATATGTATATAGCATACGTGTCTAATGTATGTGTATATGTGCATATTTACTTATATCTGCACATATATTTATATGTGTGTACATATGCATACACACATATATGGGTTTATGCCTAGTGGTAGCCGTCTCAAAATTTCGGATTCGGGGAAGGGAAAAAAAAAGAAAGTCCACATGTAACATGTATTGAAAGGAACAGTAAGTTGTACAAATTGGATCTTCAATTTCTAGTGTAATCCTCTGTTTTTCTGTCTCACTTTATTATGGAATGCTTACTTTCTTTAAGTTCAGAATAAAAAACACAAAAATAAGTTATTTTCAATTGCACTGATGAGACAGACATGTTATAACAAATATATTGTTTGTTAACAAATATGTTATTTGCCTGAAGAGACAAAAACCTCCTTAGCACCCTCAGATTTTTGAAAGATCTGCCCAGAAAATGGAAACAAAGATAAGGAATGGAGATCGAATATACGTGTATGCCTTCAGTCTATATGCATTCGCTAGGAATCCAGGAGCTCATAATGAGTTGAGCATAGTGGTATCAACCAACAATGAAAAGGACATTTCAAGGTCATTTTGGACAGGAAAACAAAAGAAAGGATGGGGTAGCTGGTCAGGGTGGATGGAATGATGAAAATGAAGTATAGAGAGGAGGAAGGACTAATGAAATCTTAATTGACTTTTTCTTTCTCTGACAAATTGCATTATCTTAGGGAAAGAGTTGTTATGTGTAGGCTAGAACAACATTAATAAAATGGAGTCAAAAGTCAAGACAAATGAGAATATGGTAAGAGGACCTCTGACTGCCCTTAGACAATTCTCTAGTGATCAGGTCTGCATGAAATATGTCCCCAGAGTTCTGAAATTCCTAGAGGGTATGATGATTGAATCACTGGCATTGATCTTTGAGAGACTGTGGAGAGTAGGAGACATGCCACAGGACTGGATAAAGAAAAATATGCTGCTAGACTAAGAAAGAAAGATTTTGAAAACTAATGGATTTTGGCCTTGACTTTGATTCCTCAAAATTCTTAGGTATGATGGAAATTCTTGTGTATGATTGAAAGAGATGGTTTATGAACACTCTGGAAGAGCAGTAGCAATCACTTGGAGTCAAGATAACCTTATGAATAACTCAGTTCAAATAAGTTCTTTTATTTATTTTTTCATAACCATGGAAAGGGAGATCATGCCAGAGCTGCCAACTCAGTGCATCTAGGTATTAGTAAAGCATTCACAAAGTTTCTCAAAAAGTTATGGCGTATACCAAGGAGACATGTTGGCTAGATGATTGTACAATTTCACTGTCTAGTTTTGGACTTGATGAACTGCCCGTTATTGGAGGTGTCTAAATGAAAGTGACTCATTAAAGTTCATCATTTTAGATTTCATCTTTTCAGTGTTTTCTCAATCCTGATTCTGTCATCAACCTATATTCTGTTCCCTCAAATATCTAGTCATTCTTCAAATTGGTAAGTGTGTCATCTATGGCTTCATCCAAACCATTGATAAAAATGTTGAGCAGGTAGTAAACAAGGATTGAGCCCTTGTTGTCAGATTTGTTGTAGAGAGGATTCCTATTAAGGAATACGTTAGACTACTTGATCTCTTTGAGATCCTCTCCTGCTCTTCTAACAGTGACCCCTCCATGTCAATATAGAAGGACCAAGATTTCTTCTAATGAATGATTACTGGTATGGACATTGGAGGAGAGGTTCCTGCCTTAGAAAGGGGCTGGATTTTGACCTTTAAGATTCCTCACATTTCTGAGAACTTTCAATATCATCCTCATCATCGTCATAGATGACGCCAATATAGTACTTAAATCTTAGCAGTATACTTCCCATCTTGAAGTTCTGTGAAGTATCTATGAGATATATTGTTTCATTTGGCCTTCACAATAACCATATGGCTAGTGTAGCTGTCTCACTATAGGTATTATTTTTCCCATTTTACTCATAAGGAAGAAGACACTAAGAGATTAAGTGATTTTCTCTCTAGAATATGGATTGCTAACATTTCTTGCATCTTGGAATGATTTTTTTTTTCCTGTAAGGTGAAGTCTATGGATTCTTCTCAATAAAAGGTTTTTAAATACATCGAATTATTGAAGGAAATTCTAAATTTCCTTTAGAGGTTATTCGAAATCGAGATGTGATTTTGTCCTATTACACTTTACAGCTCCCTTCAAAACTATCCATGGATCCCTAGGTTAAAACCCTCTCCTGTAAACATCGCCTAAATTTATCCTCCTTTCTCCATTCACACACATGGCTTCTGTCCTGGCTCAGATTCTCATCTCTTCTCCCTTCAACTATCGCAATGGCTCCCTAACTAGGCTATTGGCCTCCAGTCTTTTCCCCCTTCAACCCCTTCTCCAAAAAGCAGTCAAATTATTATTCCTAAAATGCCCATTTATTCATATTTTTTTTCCTCAAAAAGAATTAATGGCTCCCTATTTCCATTGGGATGACATAGTGCTTCATTACAGGGGAAATTACATAAGGGAGGAATCTAAGACTAGATTTGATATCATGTTGTCCTGACTCCAGGTTCAGTGCTCTATTTATTGCACCACCAGCTGGGTCTGTAAAAGTGCAGTAGCCATGTATGGCTACATGGTCCATAACTCTCTCAGAATTTGAATTCAGTCCTAGAAGATCAAAGTCCAGCATCCTCTTCATTATAATATGTCGATAATAATCAGATTTTTTGAGTTGGAATGGTGGCATTCTTATATTGCTTATCCCAAGGTAATAGACACAAGACACTTAATTTTTGGTTGGACTGGAGGTGTGTTGGGAAAGGGAAGAGAGCAGAGACAGTCATGATTGAAAATTGGAAAAAGGCAATTTCTGTCTAGAAATTATATTCTTCTCTAAAGTTCAGATTTGGGAAATAGAGGCAACATTGTGTAGTTGAAAGAACATTGGTATGCCTTTCAAGGGATTTGTGTTGCAGTTTCAGATTTTCCAGTAATGGACAATGTGCCCTGAATCAATTAATTTTCTCACCAGATATTTGAGATGCTTTAAGAAGGTGGTCTCTCAGGTTCTTTCCATGTCTTGTACTCTGCTATGTATGTTCTTATGCACCTGTGACATTTCAGATCTAGAATATTTTTCTTCTAAAGTCCTATCCATATGGTGAGAGATCTGTGTTGTCTGTACTTTGTTCCCTTCTCTGTGATTTTTCTCCAATTGGTTACCTCTTTTGGGTCTCCTTTTCTTTTTTTTCACTTCTCCTTCAGCTCTGATAGTCCAGATGCCTCCTATCTCTGTACTTTGGTTTAAAGTCCCTCCCGGATGTAAATTCTTTGACCTTTGATACCATCCCATCCTAGAATCTTTCACCTCACTTCTCTAACACAACAAAATTCTTGAGTTGTTGAATTCCTTGTTGCTAGTCTTCCAGTGGTCAAGCCAGGTCCAGATCCACTTTGTCCAGAATCTGTGCAGTATCTAAATTGGGATGACAATAGTTCCTTATCACTTTCCTTCTATGCTAATCTTCCTTCCTTTTACCAGTAAAAAAGAGGGGCAATTTGAATTTGGTATTATAGTCCTTTTAGAAAGAAAGTATCACCTTCCTTTATGAAGGAAATTAACAGCAAAGCACACATTGTTCCCCCTTTCTCCTGGCCACACTTCAGTGGCCACACATATTTCCTGGCCTCATTGTTCTTCTGAACATATGTGATCCTCGATACCCTTCTTTAGTGGCAGCAGTAAATAGTGCACTGGACTCAGGGAGACTCATCTTCCTGAGTTCTAATCTGACCTTAGATCCTTACTAATTGTGTGACCCTGGGCAAAACCCTAAATCTTATTTGTCTCTTTTTGCCCACTTGTCAGCTGAGCCAGAGAAGGAAATGGCAAACCACTCAAAAATCTCTTCCAAAAAAACCCCAAAGTAGTCATGGAGAATCAGCTATGGCAGAGAAATGACAGAACAACGACAGGAAAACACATGCCCTCTTTGTTCCTTTTCACTAACTGTGCCTCCTGCCTGTTAAGCATTCCTCTTAGAATCTCTTGTTTCCTTCTAAATTTGATTCAAGTCACTTTTTACATGCAGCCTCTCTTCGTTCTCCCATCGTTAAGTATTCTAATCTCTCTACGAAATATTTTTTTTGTATCTGTTCTACTCTTTTTGTATTTATTCTGTATCTACTTATATATTTCCACGTTGTCTCTTCAGTTAGGATGTAAGCTCCATGCAGGACAGTCTTTTGATGTTTGTGTTATATCTCCATCAGTTAGCACGTAGTGCCTGGCACAGATTAACGTTTTAATAAATGCTGATTGATTGTAAGTTGTCTTCTGTTTTATACATTCTGTGTTCTCTGTTCTAAGATCCCTCGTAGCATCTAGGCAGACTGGTGGATAAAGGACTGGGCATGAAGTCAGGAATATCTGTCTTTAAATCTGACTTCATACCCTGGACAATTCACCATTGTCTGTCTGTAAAATAGGGAAAATAACAGCACTTCCCTCCAAGGGTTGTTAGGAGAATCAGAGGAGATACTTTTTGTAAAGTTCTAGAACAATACCTGGTACACAATAAGTGTTACATAAATGCTTGTTCCCTTCCTTCCCCAATCTTGCACTAACATTCAAAAATTTACGTTCTAGGGTATTTCCAAAAGCTGACATTCTGTTTCCTATGACATAAATCCTTCTAAACTTGAATATGTTATAAGATTCTCTGTAGCTCTAAGAATCTCTGATGTTCTATGTTTTAATTCTCTCTGATTTTAGACATTTTATGTTCTTTAGAATAAAAATCTAGATGTTATTTCATTCTAATTTTCTTCTAATTCCTTTCCAATCTGATATTCTATGTTCCCCTAGCCCTTTTGTTCTCCTTTTCCTGTATGTTCTCAAGTTTCTTTTAAGATGAAGTTTCTCTGATACTATGAAACTTGGTCACAACACTACTTTTTGTGAGATTTCTCCCTTGAAATACACAGAAAGTGCCTTGTATAGAACTTCCTAATTTTTTGTTTGGTCTGGAGCATTTGTTCTTCTTCTGAGGGATTCAGCTATGTTTCCTCACCTGGTGTCCTGAAAGCTGAGAGTTTCAGTCAAGGAGTTAGTTCAAGTTGTGAATTCTTCCAGATGAAAAAGGTCTTGAGGTTTGTTCAGGAGAACAGGATTCATGTCTCTGTCCAAGGAAAGTTATATGAGGATCATTGCAGGTGCTTTCACAGGGAGTCTCTGTACCCTAGCCTCTAGTTCCCTGACCTCCTTGTTATAGAGAAACAGCAAATATTTGTCCATTCTCTAGGTCAGCCCCTTAGTGCTAGAGCTTATCTGAGGGAAGAAATTGCCCCTACTTCAATTGGTTTTCACAACAGTACTGTGTTAAAAATATTGAGATCTCCATGATGGAAAATGCTTTTCAAATCCAGAGAAAGAACCATGGAGTCTGAATGCAGAGCAAAGCACACTATTTTCACTTTTTGTGACTTTTCCATTTTGTTCTGTTTCTTTTTTTGTCACATGACTACTGTGGAAATATGTTTAACATGATTGCTTGCCATCTTGGGGAATGGGGATGGGAGGAAGGAAGGAGGGAGAAAAATTTGGAGCTCAAAGTTTTATAAAAAAATGAATGCTGAAAACTATTTTACATGTAATTGGAAACAATAAAGCAGTATTAAAAAAAGTATTGAGATCTCTGACTGTTTGTAGCTCTTTTCTAGGGAAGAAACATTAGATTTCAGATGATAGAACATTATCATTGGGTAAGGAATCTTTGGGGGTTACCCTTCCATATTAGTGCTTCCCTTTCACTGTCTGTGCTGTATTGACCTTCTCTTGGCTCATTCCTTTGGCAATACTAATTAGGTGTGGTCAATTAGTGTTGTCTGTCCTCCATTGATGCCATGAGTCACGATTCTTGTACTTCTTATAATCCTCCAGAAGGTGGTAATAGTTCCCAGGGGATTTGTTCTCCATTTCTAGAATTCATTGCAGTTTTTGCGGGCCTAAAAAATAACTCCTGCCAATGAATGCCTCTTCTCTTATGTTACAGTTTCTGTGGCTCCTTAGTTCAAATGAGCAAGTACTTCAGGGGTATCTTAGGGTCTTCAAGGGATAAAGTGTCCCCCAGCATCTTTTAAGTGTTCTCTCTTCTCAGTTTTGTTTTATTTTATGGAGACATCAATGTTCAGTGTCTGCTATATGATCTGTAAGTTAAAACTTTCACCACAAACATGAATATTGATTTAATAGCCCATGTTCAGATTTCTGCTTCTGTCTTATAAACAAATGAATTTCCTTTGGTCCTGTTTTGTTTACATTGGGCTGTTTTGCTTGAATTCATCCACATCCAGTGATCAACAGAATAGAATTATTGTGTGGATGCTTGGTGAAATTCAACACTGGTGCTGAAGTACTCAGTGTTAATTTCCTTTTTCCACTTTCATATTTTTTCCTATGAGAAATGAACTGCCACTGCCATTGCCACTGAAATTACAAACATAGTCATCAAAACACAGGTCTTGGTATTCTTCACTTTAATGCAGTTTTAGAAAAAAAAAATCAGGCTGCTTTGTTTAATAATATCCCTGGTGATATAATAGAAATTATTACTTTTATTAAATATTGATATTTGAATAAACATTTAAAAATCTGTGTGATAATGCAAGAAGTATATATAAAGTATTTTTTCTATAAGCACAACTATGAGAGCTCTCTTAAGAAAAAATGATTTTGCCACTGATTGAGGTGTAAACAGAAGGAAACCCTTTTCCCATGGATAGCATTGTTACCTGAAAGAACAATTTGACAGACATACTATGATTACTAGAATTGGGTATTTGGTAGACATTTTTTCAAAATGTATGGAGTATACTTGTCACTTCAGGGAAGCTAGGGAGAGCAGTGGATTGTGGATTGAGAGTTGGG